>VXBT01012738.1:304569-363024 GCA_013400235.1 Oriolus oriolus | reverse complement strand
TCCTCGGCCGCGGGCGGCGAGGCCGACGGGTGTGCTCCTGCCCCGGCCAGAGCGTGGGCCCGAGGGGCCGCGGCAAGACCGGTGGCGCGGGGCTGGACCCCGTCTCGCCGTCCCCGAGCCCTGAGGCGTTTGCCCGGCTGTCCCGGTGTATTCGCCGCTGCTGGTGCGCGGAAGAGCTGGGAGGAAGGCAAGAGGGGCACGGGGGCACTGCCCAGGTCCCTGGGCTCGCCCAGGCAGTGAGGAGCGGCCAGAGGGAACCTGGACTCAGAGCCCGCCCTGCGGCATGCCCGGGGCTCGGGAGATGCCCGCGGGAGGGACCGCGGCTCCCGGGGCCGGGCGCAGGCTGTGCGGGCTTCCCCAGGGCACGGTTCAGCACACCTGCATCGCTCTTGGGTGGGTGTAGCTGCTTGTGCTGAAGTTTGTGCAGTCTAATAGGATGTGTGGGCTGGGCTTGGGCCTCACAAGCGAGTTTGGATCCAGATCAGCTCTGCTGGATGTTCTTGGTTCTGGGAATGCTGTGCAGAGTTGCTGGAGCTTTATGTACAGCCAGCTCCAGAACAGAATGCCTTGTTAGCTTGCTTGCTGTGCTGCATGGTGTGGCTGAATGGTTTCCAGACTAGAGCTAGTCCTTGATGGAACATAGCTGTAGCTGTTCTAATGGAGCATCGAAGAAAGAGTCATGGTGGAGTTTGCTTTCAGTATGGAGCTGCCCCTGCTTCCGTGATACACTTAATCTGTAGTGTAGTAACCTCCAACTGGTAATTAACAGTCAACATACTGATTATGGTAATGGTAATCATAGAAGTCTTGTCTGCCACTTGTTTGGTTTCCTTCAGTTTTGTCTGTTGTGGATTATCTTAAACTCCGGAAGCTGAATAAGGTATGTTTAGTTGAGAATCACAATTCATGAGCCTCAAGTCAGTGGCTTCATAATAAGTTACTTTTAAAAATGCGTGAGCATAGTGGCTATCTCAGCCTGCAAACCTGCAGACTTGTTGGGCTGAACCTACTGTGTTTGGGGGATTTTCCTTGTAACCTCGTGGTGCGATCCTTCTTACTTGTGGAGTCCTCCTATCCAGCTTTTGCCAGACAAGCACTGATCTGCCAGTACATTCTTCCTGCTCTGTTTGAAACGTTGCTGAGCTTGAAGTCCTGCAGTTTCCAAGCTGCTGCAATTCCTACAGTGTCTTCCTGCAGCTTTTGTCTCCCCCTCAGCTCTTCCTGCAGCAGGAGCAGCAGTTATGGCACCTAGGCACCTGTGTGTTGTTGGGTTGTGCAACACATTTGATTGAAAAATTGTTGCTTTTCAAATAATTTGGTTGAAAAAGTGTCACAGATGTATACAATAGCTGTAGGAACTCCCAAGTAATTGGTGACTTTGGAAGGATTTGTAACTGCTCTAAACTTTGCCCTTTGAAAATATCCAGATGCTGAATGAGTTTTGAGTTGAATATGTAAGAGGACACTGTAAATGAGTTTCTGTGTGTTGTGTGAATGGGTTGGAGCCCCTCTACAGCAGATTATTGTACCATTTCTGAACTTCTGTGTACCAAAAGGTGGTTATAGATGGGTAAACATAAAACTAGATAAAATATACTGAAATACTTTAATTGAGCTAAAAGTCAGGCAAGTTGTGTGTTCCTGTGTGCAAGCCATGCTATACATAAGGTACCCAAGCCATAAAGCAGATAATATGTCACTGGGACATGAGTAGCTCCATGGCTGTACTCTCAGTTAGCAGCAGTAGGGTTATTTTTTTCCCTCTTGACAAGTCTCTATGCTCTTTTTCCCTGAAATCTGCTCTCAGAAAAGGGATGTTTGATAAAACTTTTACTGGGTCTACAAAACCCTGTGATTGGAAGAGGAGCTGCCAGGATGGAGATGTGTGGAAACTTTTGAGCCTGAAATGGAATTGTGTCAGGACTTAACAACTGGTATTTTATATATGTTCTTGTACCAAGCAGTGTCTACAGACTACCCATCTCCACACAGCATCTTCTTACAGGACCTTGGGAATGGTTTTGTCCCTTATACCATGACCAGTGGCACTCACTGGTTGGTTATACACTGAGGAAGGTCTTTTTCAGCTTTTTCTTGCTTTGTCTTACCCTTAATTTATTTCCTTTATTTCATCCTAATTTATCTAGAATTTTTTTCCTTTACTTGGTTAAAGGGCTGCAAACCAGCATCTCTTCAAGAGTGTTCTCTGGTGGCCCCTCTCCCTAGCAGTGATTCTGGGATAATTTGTGCAGATGCCACAGCTGGAGACACTCCAGTACCCAAGGGAGTAACTTCAAATCCTTTCTTTCTTCTTGCAGCTGCCACCGGAGCCTCAGTGAAGGTGATGTTGCAAGGGCTGGGATCTCCTCCTGATGCCTTACCCAACATGATGTTTAGGAGAGTGCTGTGACACAGCAAGGCATAGCAGCCTCTTCAGGGTATGGTGTCATTGTGGTTCACACCAGTCACTGCCCTGTCTTTTCCAGGTTGTCACCTATCAGTCCTGTAACTGAACAAGCTAACTAGAAAACAAGCCTTGTATTTAGAAAAATAATATAATATTGTGATGGAGCTGACTGGGGACTCTTTCCATCAAACAGACTTTTATTTGGGGTCAAGGGTATGTCTAGCCTAATTTCAGAGGTGATGGAAGAGCTCAGTTCAGCAGCAGATGGGTCTCTCCTGAGTTAAGACTTGACCAGAGCGCTACTCTCGCATCCCAGGAGCTTCCTGCTGCGTCTTGAAATGTTTGTTGGTTGTGTTTGAATACTGACAGTGCTGTTTCCCTGAGAGTCACCAGCTGGAACATCACATAAAGTGTGTGGCGGCTTTAAACCTTGGGTGATGGTTCCTATTTCTATACGGAATGCGCTATTATGTGTAATTCCATTTCTGGAATTTTACAAGTCAGTCTCATACTAGTGTCTTTTCTGTGGCTCTTTTTTTGCCCTGTTCTTTTTGAGAGAGCTTAAGAAATTCTTCCTTGAATATTACTGACTTAAGGTGATCAGGGTAGGAAAATTAATATTCAGGACCAGGTGATTATTAATTCTTCAGAAGAGAAAAGAATGTAGCAGCAGTTTTCAAAACCACATGGAGGTGTTTTGGGTAGAAAAACAGTGATACTGGTTTGCTGTACTTCAGATTTCCTCATGCCGCTCTTTCGGTAAATAGTTGGCATAGTTCTTATCTACCTGTTGGGGAAAATACTGTCACAGGAAACAACACTGTTGGTTCAGGACTTTGAAGTTTCACGTGCAAGTCTGGTCCCATTTGCAGGATATATCTGTTGCTTTGTTCCCCACCTTTAAAATAATGTGATCAAGGTTCACAGGATCCTGAAGGCAGAGGGCATGCTGAAAGCCGAGCTGCTCACCCAGTCCTTCTGTACCAGGACTGAAAGCCCTTGGAAACCTGGTGGAGGTGGCCATGCTCACACAGGTCCTGCCCGTGTAGCTGGGTGAGACAGACCATGTGTCTGCTCTAGGCAGATGTTGCTGGGCTCCTCCTGCCTCTGCCAGCAGGACTGATGCTGTGTGAAGCAAATGGTGTAATAAATCCATTTACTTAAAAGCAGGGGCTCCTACTAAGCAGCTGTGTGTTGAACACCATCATTTAAACTGTTTTTTTCCCCAGTAAAAAAAAAAAAAAAATCTCAAATATCCACTACTTTTTTCCTGATTTTTTGAGCAGGTTATTCTAGCAACTAGTGTTGCTAAGACATAAATAACTACAGATGTTCTCAGAACTAATCACATCCTGATAAACACCATGTCTGCCCCTAATGCAAAATAACAAAAAAAGTAAATTTACTCTAGTCACAACCTCTTTAATAAAATTGTGGTGAAGGTTGAGTACTGAAAGAGTTTCTCTACTAGAACTATAGGTGCATTTCGTGGTAGCCTCTGGTGTTAGCTATATGACTTTTTGATATGAGTCATTGATATGAGTCAAATCTCTTATTGAAAATGAAATTTAGAACTGCATAATGTCAGTAATTCCTTTTTGTGGTTAATGTGATGCAGATTTGCTGTCTGACTGAGGCTTAAAACGTGTCTTTTGTTCAGGAAATGTCCTAATCTATTAGAATGTGTCTGAAGTGGCTTTTAGGAATTAAAGGCAGTGTGTCCTGCTGTTGGGAAGTTTGTTTTTAAAACCATGGAAGTCAAACAGCATTTTTTTCTAGCTAGGGCTGCAGCTCTAGAAATCTGTGACCTGTTTATTAATTTCCAGAAACCCAAAAGTGTATATGAGCTGTGAGATTTCAGATACCACCCCCTGTGTGGTCTTCAGGGAAAAAAATCTGTCCTGTCTCACTGCAAGTTATATCCTCAGGAACAGAGGAGGGAATCAACTCTTCTACTTAGCTGATGTTTCTGTAAATCACTGTGCTGTGGTTTTGTCACTGAGAGGTTAGCAGCAGTTCTGTGTTCTTGTGCCCTATGAGTTATGCACATTGGCTCTGTCTAGCAGGAGTTGCCACATGATTTCTGGACTCAGTGGGAGTTGTTTTTCTTGAGGATGAAGTTGTTCTTTCCAAATCTTCCTTTTGTGAAAACAGTTCTTTTCCCCATTAAAATTTTCCCTGCTGTGTTTCAAAATGAAATTGAAAAAGCATTGCATAAGAACTGGGAAGACAGGCTTGTGTCATTGGTCAAGCAGAGTGAGCTGCAGACAGTCAGACCACTGATAGCCCTTCAAGGATCTAAAAGTCATGGGGAAATTCCTGTCAATGGAACAGGCATTTCTTTGGTGAAAATCAGATTTGTATTTCCATGTTTAATTTCAGTTATTTTCTCACTGTATTTATTTCTTATTTTATTTCTCACAGCACAATTTTTTTTTCCATTTTAAGGTTATGAAATTTTAATCAAACCATGATTTTTCAGTCCTCCAGGACAGCATTTGGAGACTTGTCATGACCATCCATTCCTTCAGAAATAGGGCATACGAAATGCCTTCCTTGTAACTTTTACAGTGTTTGTTTACGAAATTTCCTGGTTGATAAAGAAGGGAAGAAAGAGCATGGAGAGAGAGCAGGGAATCGTCCAGCAGCACTCATCACAAAGGTTTATTCTCCTGGTTGTCACAGTATTTTGCAGATAGCTGTGTGTGTTGTACCTAGAGGCACGTGGGTGTGTGTGGAGGATGAGAAAAGCCAGTAGTGGAGTATCAGTGTTTGTCGTGAGCTCTGCTGGATTTGTTCAAGGCAGGGAATCAGCAGGCTGCTGTGCAGCCCAGCTTTCATTCATTAACTTGAGTCCTTTTCCGGCTCTGCTTCTGAAGAAGGAGACTAGGAGAAAACTGCTTATGAAGGGGATGGATTTAACGAGAGAAAGCCTGAAGGATGGTGTCTTGAAGATGGATTTTAGAGGGCATTTTCAAGACTTGTTTTGGAGAGCAAGGCTGTTTGAGGAGTTGGAAGTATTAGAAAGTAGGACTCGGGGCAGGGGGGTTGGCACCACAGTGTGAAGTTAGAAATCCCACTTCCTTTTCCTTCTTACTTCAGCTGACTTTCAAATGCTGAAGTAAGGTACCTGTTCCCACTGGTTTGGAAGCTGTGGGGTGGCAGTCACAGACATGGACTGGGTAACCTGAATTTGACAGTCACAAATGAACTCCTGCACACCGTGGGAAGGAGGGCATGCACTGTGCTACTGCCAGCTCTGCTTCCGACAGCGACTGACTTGTGTGAGGTATTTCATTCCGTGGTGGAGGAGGAAAGCTCACTGAGCCCCTCCTGCTCGCTCCTGTCTCTGCACAGGGTTGCACTACTACGGTGAGTCCCTTTTCTTTTGAGTATCTTTAATGTTCTTTGATTTTCACCAGACTGAACATTTTACACACCAGTTTACTCACTCATTTTGGTTGCATCACTGTGATGTTGCAACTCATGAAGAATTTCCATGATCCTGGTTTTGCCTGAAGGCAGAAAAGAATGAAACTTAGTACACCAAATTTTTCAATTCGTGACAGTTCCTTAAGCAGCTGTTTTGTTCCGTAAACCAGGAACCAGGCTGATGCTGTAATTTCCTGGGATCTTTAATCAATCTGTTTCAAAGCAAAATGGGAGATTCTTCAGAACTTCCGAGAATGCCTGTTTCTGCCAAATCCTCAGGAGAGATCCTGTAGGAGCGGGCAGCAGTTGGATGTGCTGCCTTGGTGTAGTCAGAACACTGATCAGCCTGTGTTGAATAAATAAGTTGGAAATATTTCATCAGCTTGGCAGGTGAAATACTATCCTAGTTGGATATAGGAATGCTGAGATACGGGGAAAAATAAAATATATCCACGTGCCTGCTTACACCATAATGTGGAGGAGCACAGGCCATTGCCAGTGCGGGGGATGACTGAGTGCATCTTTTGCCTGAAGGTTAAAACTTAAGTCAAACCTTCAGAGTAAAAAGCACTCAACAGCTGTGCAGTGCATAGTAATGTCAATATGTGTCTCTTTTACCTTTGTTTTTATTTGGGTATTTTAATTAAATCTAAAAAACCAAAGGGGGGTAGATCTGCCATACTGCGCTGTGCCAAGTTCTGCTCTTCTCTGTCAGAAGCTGTTTGTCATGTGATGAGTGGCACAGAGTGAAAACATTGTGAGGAAAAGCTCTGCTCCAGTTGGGTGGTATCTTGGATTGCTTTGGCTGCATGCTCCAGTCCTGTGTGTGTGTAATGCAGCAGCATGGGACACACTGTCATGAAATGCCCCACCAGAAAATATGGGAAGACTGTACTATTCTGCTGCCTAATTAATGTATTTTTGTTTCTGTTCGTTGTAAGGTGGTGGTCCTTGAATAACTAAGGAGTGAAAATAACTGCATAGATGACTTGTACAAAAAACTTGTACCGAACATTACAGCTGCTGCTGTAGAAGACAATTAAAAAATATTTCTATAAATACATACTACACCACTTAGACAAGTCTCTGGGGCAAGATAGAATCCAGTCGAGAGTACTGAAGGAGCTGGCGGAGGTGCTCACTGAGCCACTTCCCATCATTTCCCAGCCTTCCTGGCTAACCAGGAAGGTCCCACTTGACTGGATGCTTGCAAACGTAATGCCCATCTAGAATGAGGGTCAGAAAATGGATCTGGGGACTACAGCTTGACCTCAGTGGTGTGGAAGGTTATAGAACAGACCATCTTGCATGCCATCATATGGCACATACTGGACAACCAGGGGTCAGTCCCAGCCAGCATGTGTTCAGGAGAGGCAGATCCTGCCTGACCAATCTGATCTCCTTCTACAAGGTGACTTGCATCGTGGGTGAGGGAAGGGCTGTGGATGTGTCTACCTGAACCTTAGTAAACCCTTTGTCACCATTTCTCCTGGAGAAACGGGCTGCTCAGGGCTTGGACAGGTGCACTCTTTGCTGGGTTTAAAACTGTCTAGATGGCTGAGCCCAGGGAGTGAAGGGGAGTGGAACTACATCCCTCTGTGGCAGGGTGCTGGTGTAGTTCCCCAGGGTTCAGTATTGGGACCAGTCCTGCTTAATGTCTTTATGAATGTTCTTGGCAAGGGGGTGGAGTGCATCCTGAGCACAACAATCCCATGGAATGCTCCAGGCTAGGAGAAAAGTGGCTGGAAGGGAGCCCGTCAGGAAAGGAGCTGGGGGTGCTGGTTGACAGCTGCTGAGCATGAGCCAGCATGTGTGCAGGTGGGCAGAAATACCGAGGGCATCCTGGCCTGTGTGAAAAATGGTGTGTCAAGCAGGAATAGGGAAGTGATTGTCCCCGTCTTTTGGGTTCAGTTTTGGGCCCCTCGCTAGAATAGAGACATTGAGGGGCTGGAGCGTGTCCAGAGAAAGGAGCAGAGATGGGGAAGGGTCTGAAGCACAAGTCTGATGAGGAGCAGCTGGAGAAGCTGGTGGGGCTCAGCCTGGGGAAAAGGGGGCCTGGAAGGATCTTTTTGCTCTCCACAACTCTGTGACAGGAGGATGGAGCCAGGTGGGGTCAGGCTCTGCTCCCAGGGGATGGAACAAGAGGAAATGGCCTTAAGCTGTGCCTGGGAAGGTTTAGATTTGGTATTAGGGAAAATTTCTTCCCTGAAAGGGCTGTCCTGCCCTGGCACAGGCTGCCCAGGGCAGAGGTGGAGTCACCATCCCTCAAGGGATCTAAAAGACAAGGCACTTGGGGACATGGGCTAGTGGTGGCCTTGGCAGTGCTGGGTATTGGTTGGACGTAAAGGTCTTGGAGGTCTTTTCCAGCATAAGTGATTCTATGGTTTTATTCCAGCTCACTGTTTAATAGATGTAATTTCATTACCCCAATCAAAGCTTTGTTCATAGGGAAATAGTGACTGTTTTAAAGTAATATAAAACTACAGTCAATGAGCTTTTTTTTCTAATCAGTGTAGTTACTATGTGTTGATTTTATCACAGTATCCTGACTTTAATTATTTGCAGCTTGGGAGAATTGTTTCTTGCATGAAACTTTATATCCAAAGCCAAGGCAGATGGGCTTGAAAAGCACAAGCTGAGAGTAAATAGCAGTCTATCCAGGTGCTGTTCATAGCGGGCAGCTTTCAGAAATTCTGTCCAGAGTATCTAGTTTGAGAAAGTCTGACCAAGCTGGACTTTGTATTTTAGGATTTTTAAAACAGGCTTTAGTGCAAGAAACTGGAGATCACTTGCCAGGGCTTTTAATAGTGAATTACTGGCATCGAGATGTTGTGCAGAGCACAAGGCAACTGCTGACAGCGATTCTGCAGCCCATTCCTCTGCTCTGATGCCTTCTGGTTTGAAGTTTAGATAACGTGGCTCCTTAAATTGAGCAAACAAAATAAAATGACACGCAAACCCAATTCTTAATATTTTGCATTGTTGATGTTCCATGCAAGTTGGAATTAAACAGGATTGTTATTCAAAACAAGTCTAGATTAAATAAAAACTGGTGTTTAATTCACCTATTACAGAATGGTTTTTATCAAGTAATTAACAAAAATCACCCCATAAGGGGAAAAAGCATGGTAATTTGCTGGTTTCCAGAAGCAGAGCAATGGACTCATTTTTCTGAACGTTTTTCATCGCTGCAGCTCGTTTAATGGCTTCTTGCACACTTGCTTCCATTTTGTACTGTTATTCACAAAGCCAGTGGCCCACAGAAGCGTTCTCACCACCTGAATTGGCTTTTGAGACCTCCTTCACACAGAAATATGAGCAGATACATAGATGGAAATCCTGATCAAGCCCCAGCTGCCCCCAGAGCTGTACGTCCCCGCTTCCTTCTCCTGGGAGCTCAGCAGGCGCGGTCACCTCGGGGAGCTTGGCCGTGGTGGGGTGGGGACCAGGGCCCTCGGATGTGACCACAGCAGTTTGGGCTCTCTGCAGAACTGAACATATCAAAGATCTTCTCTGATACTTCTGCTGCTGTGTTCCCTTAGGGTTTAAAAATGTTTCAAAATAATGTGTGATAAGCTTACCTGAAGTGCAGTTACCTTGAGTCTTATACAAGTTAAAAATCTAATGTTGAGATTTGATGTGCAAGAAAAAAAACCCCAAAAAACCTAAAACAAGGAAACCCCCCAAAAACCCCCAACAAAAAAAAATCAGCATTGTGTATTTTCAGTTTTTAAAAACCATCTTTGTTGCTGGTGAGCTGCTGGCTCAGGCTGAGCAGGTGCCAGATGCTGGGTTTGTTTTTTGGGAAAGCCAAGCTCTGGGCTGTTCAAACCTCTGCTGCTGGGCGAGGAGGCGTCCAGCAGCACCTGGAAGGGCTCAGGGTCCTGGGGCATGTATGTGCCAAGGGATGGGGCTGGCTGGAGGGCAGCTAGGGATCAGCTGTGGTGGGGTGGGGCAGGAGCAGCTGCTGCCTGGGTCCTCCTCCTGGTGGCTTCTGTCCTGGAGCTGACAGCAGCTTCACTCAGCCTCTCAGTGCGGGAGGAGAGAGGCTGGCAGAAGTGATAGCAGGGAAAGGTACTTGCCATACCGTGATCCAAGGACTTTCTGTGCCCAGTCACAAAGAAGACGTGTGCCTGCTCTGCCTGAGAACCCGGTGACTGGGTGGATGATCCAGGTGAAAAGGCTGTTGTATATTTATCACCATGACTGATGTCTCTGTTTCATTGAAGTGAAACATCAAGTCATTGTATTCTGTACTCCTTTTTATAGTTTCTGAGTGGCAGAGATTCTCTTCGGTCCTAATTTCTCTCTGTTATTTCTACAAAAAAATAAGATTTATATTTAAAATAAAACTGATTGAAACTGATGGAGAAAAAACTGTAAAGATAACAGTAGTGCTTTGTATTGTAGACTTTCTTGTGTGTTGTGAATAGGGTTGTTTCCAAAGAACCTGAGTTATGGAAGAGACTAATTGTGAATTCAGTTGACTTAGAGTTCAGGCAATAAGGGTAAGTAGCTTTGATTAGGAGTGGCAGCCTTGCAAAATCCTCAAACCCTCAATGAAATTTTATCCTGGCACATACAATACATCCTGGCACGTTAAGACCTGTCCTCAAATAAGGGAGAAACCCTTTGTGTTTTCATGGTTAATATGAAATTATTCCAGGCTGCATAGCATCCCTGTGGCTGGCACGTGGGACTTGGCTGCACGTGCTGGCAGGTTAAGTAGGTCTGGCAGGAGCCAGGGAGTGGGCAGAGACACGGTTTTCAGAAAGTTACTTGTGTAAACTAGTTCAGTCAGTCACTTTGTGTGGGGATAATTCCATGATTTGAAGGTGCCTGAACGCTCCGGACAGGATGGGAAAACAGAAAGTCCTAGAGGAAAGAGCTGTCGGTAAAATGGCCTTTCCCATTTCCACAGACACTTAGAGCCAGACTTTTGGGGCTGTGGAGGCAGGAATAGGTTGTACCTCAGCACAGAAAGTTGCTGGATTTAATTTCTCCAACCCACTAAGTGTTTTTCAGCATTTCTTCTAATTTCTGTAATCCCCTGAAGTTGTGCTGTGTGAGTGTGTGGCAGAGCAGGCGCTGCTGGGGTGGCAGAGGAGGCAGCTCAGGAAAAGCTGCTCTGAAGAGGTTGGGGTTGGTTTTAATAAAGTGGCTCCAAAATGAGAAGGAGAAAGAACAAAAACACAGGTCATACTGCTCATGCACATCAGGTGGGCAGAGGAGGAAGCCAGGAGGACACACGGGCCTTTATCTTTTGCCCAGCAAATTGCAGAAGTTAATCGGGTTGTGAAAATATTCTCCAAAGTTTCTTTTTCATTATTTTAAGCCTCTGGAAGGTAGCAGCTTTTTGGTGTAGTATATAAGATCTCTCTGCTAAATGCTTCCAAAATAAAAATTATTTTATAAAATTACACCAAACTTCTCTTTTTGAAAGGTGCAGTTGAAATAATGAACTTGCTTTGTGAATTTGGCGAGGAACAGGACTGTGTGTAAATGCATTTAGGTGTACAGTCTTGTCCTGATTTTTTTTGTTATATAAATGTTCTAAATTAAAACAGGTTAGATTGAATCATGCTGTTTACTGACCTAGTAGACCAGACTTGATCATTTAAAGTGTCTTTAAAATCATGGTGCACGTGTCTAATTAGTGTGTTAGCTTCTGCAGTCAGTGTGGTCCGAGTAAATGATGTAGAAATGTACCATGTGCATGAAAAATCTGTATCTTCTAAGCTTAAAGCTAAATCCCTTGTTTATGAAATCCTTCCATATATGAATTTTGTATTTTATTTGGGAGATGGCCACACGAGTTTTGTGGGAGGAGTATATAACAATTAATATTCTCTGATAGCCTACATGATAAGCCCCCCAAAAGTACATAAAGCTATGAACACCTTTTTTTAACAGGGCTTGAAGACTGCTGAGGAACACACGATTTGAATCCTTTAAGCATTAAAATAGTAATACCCATGGAAGAGCCACAAGACTTACCCGAACAACCTGTAAGTACATTTAAAAAAGACTAAAAGTGAAAATATAAAACAAATTGGTGATCTCATAAATTTGCTATGTAGTTATTTTAACTAATATTGGAAAAGAAGGCTTATGCTTAGTATATTTATCCAGAAGACGAAAAACATTTTGTTGTTCATAAAATGTGCTATACATTTAATTTAGTATAATTGTACAGGCAGTAGTAATAGAGGAATAGTTATGTATACTTGAACTCTATGATGTTTCTATGCAAAATGATCACTTGTTATGCTCAGAAAACCAGGCTTATTTCAAGCCTGTTGTAGAGAAAATAAAATTCACTATTTTAGGGACAGAATCAGCATGCTGGTTATTACAGGGTATATAGTCTTTAATTCTTCTTACACTTGAGATCTTGAAAAGATCCTGTGATTCATTGTTTCCACAAGTGGAAGGCATTTTTTAATGCCTAATGTAACAGTAGGTTGGGGTAGGGAAGCATGTGGGAAGGTTAAAGTTGCTATGTATTTGTGAAGTATTTGCAGTACTGTTTGCGTTATCAATAACTGATATTAACACAGCACAGGAGTGTTGGATAGAGAATGATCAATACAATATGAGATTAATTAAATTGTGTATCTAAAACATAATAGCAAAGGAATTAAGCAGAAATATTTGTATTAATGTTCTGTTCCCAAAATAAACCTGGTGCAAACTCCACAAGAAATTGCCAAGTTACCATGGGAGTGATGCTTGTAATCTTGGAGACCTTGTCAAATGCACACAGAAACAGTCATGTGCTTGAGGGCACTTTGGGTCTGTTCTAATTGAAAAGATTTTGTTGCCTTTTTGATGTGAGAATTTAATGTTCTTCAGTTATACTAGTTGGAAAAGACATTGTAATGTTGTTTATGCAATTTTATGACTTAGGAACGAAGTCAAATGAAATGGAAATGTAAACTTAAAATTATTCAGAACCTGGCTTTGTCAAAACATTAAGCAGCAAAACCATATAGTTTGTACTCCGGCTATTTGAGGAGTTTAAAAATGTACTAAAAAGAGGAAATCTGTCTAATTACATCCTTATATAATGAAAACTGTCTTTATTCTTCAGGGCATGAGAGATAGGGTACAGCTAATTTTCAGTGGAGTGTCCTTTAAGCAAAATACTGTTGCTGTACAACACCGAGGGCAAGGTTTGGCGGAGGTGGAAGATCTCCCATCATGGGAGAGGAAGCCATGGTGGCCATGTGCTGTGGATACTCATCCGGAGAGAAGTTACAGTCAGTGGGTAGAGCAGCAGAGCGGGGCTTTGAGCTCAAGTCCTGACTGCTGAGAGATGTCTTAGGAACAGCTCACGTGTTCTAGTTTTGGTGAAAACATCAATAAAATTGATGTGTTCATACAAAACTTCACTTCCTTTGGGGCAGAGGGCTTGGTTTGGGCTTTTTTGTAAGTGAGCTGATTTCTCTGTTCACCTTCCATATTAAAAAATCACAAACTACTGAAGTTGCAGAAGCCAGATCGTATCGAGTACCTGGCTGGAAACAGCAGTAAAATCCTGTAAAGTCTAAAATTCAAGCTACCAACTCTAAAGTTAATTTTTAGTTTTATCCTCCATGTTATTTTGGTCTGAAGCAGTTTGCCCCTACTTTTTTTGATGTGCTTAATTTTCTTCTATCTCTTTTCCTAAAGAGCCCTGTGGGTAGTTTGGCACCCTGAGCTTTCTGCTGGTGTTGGTGGCTGAGGTCCCTGCTCAGAAGCAGGTGGCAGGGTCCCAGGGAAGGGCTGGAGCATCTGCTGCAGGGCAGAAGGATGACAGAAGGAGCTGAGAGGCACCATGAATGGATGATAACTGGTAACTTGGTGCCTGAGAGAGCTGGGGTAACATGTGTCTGCTTTCCCATAGTGTTGTACATGACATTGTCTTTGGGTGGGGAAGGCTGGTGCAGATCCTTTGGGTGCAGGACCTCATGGTGATGTGGACCAGAAGTAGTGTGTGTTCCTGGGCAGGCAGGAGAAGGACTCTGGAGAGGTCTGTGAAGCTGTGGGCTGGAGAACCACCCCAGGAGTTCATGTCAATGACTGTGACCAGCTCTTTGCTCAAGTTGAAGTTAAAAGTGCAGGAGATTTGAGGCTGTGTGATGTCATTGTACTGCCATTGTCATTCCTTTGCCTTTTCTGTGGTGTGATGAGTGTTACTGAAGTGCTGGTGTTCTGCAGTGGGTGCCAGAGGGAAGAGATACTGATGCTAGTACCGAGATGAAAGCAGACTGAGCTCTGGAATACTGGTAACTTCCTCAGGGAGAGAAGGTTGCCCTTTCAGCTTTTTCCTTCCTATCCTTTCCCCTTGTCACCTTGAGACTTTTTTGCCCCTCTGCCTCCCAGCTCCTCTTGCCCAACAGGAATTCACCTGTATGTTACTACTACTTTTTTTTAAGCACATTTTGACATCTCATGGTCAAATTGCATTTTCCTCACTTCTTATTTATATTCACCCGAGAAAGAAAATGTGAATAGCATGGTGAAAGGTTTATTCTTTGCAGTCCCTGCAATCTGGTACCTAACATGTACCTTCCCAGACCCCTTTTCACAGAAGACATGTGCTAAACAGTGCTTGAGTGCCCTGTGGGGGCTGGGATGATACTGATGGTGCAAGTCTGGCATCTAAAGCTGCTCAAGAAACATGGAAAGCTGTGAAACTTCCTGCTTAGAGGGAGAGGGTGTGGAAAGAGAAACCTGTGTATCCAGGAACTCACCCTGGCATCCTACTGAGGGTTTCACAATAATGTTTGTAGCCTGCAAAAACTGAATTTGTGTTCAAGCCAGTGCTGTCTGTGGTGTAATACCCGGTACAGGAACAGGATCCAGCTGGAACCTACAAAATGAGAGTAAGTGCTGTATTGGTTTTAATCAGAAGTCAAAACTCCTAGTTTATTACAGAAAAAACATTCATGTTCCTATCTTTATGCAGTATTAAAATATAAGGAGGAAAGGGCAAAGTTTATGGCTGTAGTGCTGAATCTGTGCAGAATAAGATTTTCTTAAAATTTACGACTCTTTTATTCAATTTCCACAAAATTGTCCTTACCAGCTGTTTTTGTGGCTGTATATCTCAGCACCTGTAACTATATAACTAATGACAATTCCGCTATGCAAGACCCAGTGTTAGCCCTTGTTTTCTAATAAGGAAAAGGCTTGTTTAGAGATGAAGAGCCCGTGGTTACACTGGTGAATTCTGGAGTGCAGGACAAGGCTCTGTATTTAGCCACCACTATGAACCCTCCAGCTTGTGTTAGTTGTAGCTCTGAACATTTTTGTCTTCGCAGGTGAAAAAAGCCAAGATGCAGGAATCCAGAGAACAGAGCCTGAGGTATGAGATTTTAAATTTGATTTTAGTGTGCAACAGTTCTTTATGGTCTTTTACAATTATAAAGCTTTCATTTTAGAAATTTGCCTCTTGGTTTATTTTTTACAGATCTACAGCAAATACAGTTGCATTTGTATTTGGTATAATATTGATTAAGTTCCCAATAAAAAATAATTAACTGGCCCTACAGTATAAAACTTTTATGAAAGTGGCTACTTGAAAGAGTGTTGATGGCATCATCATGCTCCTCTTTCACAGAATGAGACTGTCACGTACTGCACATAACGTGCATTTAATTTGGTGAGACTCAGGATATTTTAATAATATCTGTGCTACTATTCTTAGTGAAACTGTGTGGAAGACTGCTTTGAGAAGTGAAACTCTCTTGAATTGGTAGCGTCTCCTATTTAAAGCTGTTGTGTGATTCTATTTTTAGCCTCAGTAGATGATTTCTGATGGGTATTGTATTTAGGAATTAACTATTATTGTTACTACTTATAATGAGAATAGCTATATTAGCATTTATTCTGTTTCTCTGAGTAGCAGCAAATACAGTGAAGAAAGATTTCCTTTTGGAGTCTGTGCCATTCCAACAGGAGCAAGGAGGAAACACGCCATTTCTGCAGGAGTGGACGTGGTATATTCTAAAAGTTAGAAATTTGATCTAATCACACAAACTCCCTTTCTGGCCCATCTGAGGTCAGAGGAATCACATCCTAGGGTGGGTTTTTTCCCTCTCTTGGATAGAAAGGGCCTGAGGGCAGCATGTGCAGGTCTGAACATGTCGGGGTGCTCTCCCTTCTCCATCTGTGTCACCCTGCTTCAGCACAACCACGGCTTCCCTACAGGCACAGGGAGCTCAAGATTTGAGTGTAAACATCCTTGTATTTTAAAATTGTAGACATCCAGTATTTAAGAAAAGAAGAGAGGGGAGGGATAAAGTTGCATTTCTAACTTGATTAAATACTGTTTAAATATTCTGGCTCTGTTTTGATAAAACTAAACATGATTTTAAGTTTGACCAATGGGTTACTTTACAAGAATTTATTTGACCTGTTTCTCCCATTCTCCTGCACTGCAGGGGGGTGGAGGAGGGAGAGAAAATCAGGAGTTTAGTTGAGCCCAGAAAGCGGGGAGGGATGGGGGAAGGTGTGGTAAGATTTGGGTTTATTTCTCATACAGCCTCCTGCTCCTTATGCAGGTCAGCTCAGGCACATTTAGGCTCTTCCTGAGAGTTTAATTTGCTCATCCAACACAAAACTGTGCAGTTGTTTTTTGTTGGGATGCTGAGAAGAGTCGGGTCACGGAGGGAGGCACAGAGCACCATGCTTGGTGCACACCTGAGCTGCAAGCAGAAGTCCCCCTTCAGCAGCAACAAACAGTTCCCTTGGCTCCTTCACCTTGACAAACTTCAGTCTCAGAATACCAGAACAGCACACAGATGGCCAAAAACCTCATGAAAAGCTGTGTTGCAGAACTACCAATAATAAAACTAAAGCCAGGAAGGCAATCATCAAGGAAAAAACAGTTTCAATCAGAAATTACCCCTATTTCCCACTCTATACATGAACAAAGCAACGTTGACGTGGAGCTGAAACAGTGCGGGACAAATCCAAAATAATCCAGTAACCTGCAAATATTTAAGTTATAGAAGTGACCCCTAGTTCAAGGATGTTTCAACACTGGTCTTCAGAGAAAAACCCAGCAGTGAGGCAATGCCTGTGGGCAGGGGAGCCTGTGACAGCAGGGCCACACAGCACTGCTGGCAGCAGCTCCTTGGCTGCTGCAGCCTGGGGGAATGGGGACACCAAGGGGTGTTTCTCACAGAAGCCACCCCTGCAGTTCCCCCTCTACCAAACCCTGGCCACTCAAACCCCATATGGTTCGATGTCTGATTCCAGCTGCAGATCTCTCTCTCAGAATCTCTTAATGAAATAGCAAAGAGCACAGGGCTAGGTTCTGTGAAGAGTTAATTTGCCTTGGTCAGAAAGGTTGAACCCAGGAGTTATGATGCCCAAGGATGTTAATTTAAGAGTTCATAATGCTAATACTGAGCCTTTGTTGTCCTGGCAGTCATGTGAGCAGCACAGAAGTCAGTGATCAGAAAACTGAATCTTCAAACCTTGGTTCAAACCTTCCCATGTCCAGTGAGAGTGAGTATCTCTGGAATTCTCCAATTGTCTTTCCTCGTGTCTTTCCCTGGTGCCATGCTTCATCAACCACAAGCTTTGTCTTCTCCTTGTAATCCTTAGCCTGCCCTCACTATCAGTTGTAAGGTGAATGTTTGCTCTAGTGTTTACAAAGTGTTAATGCCTGATGGTAAGGAAATATCTGTTTCTAACAAATGTTTTTGTGTCACTGCCCCCCAGCTTGCTGTTGGGTGCTTCTGAGTACTGCTGTGTCTTATCTGCCTTAGACATGATTCTTCTTTAGGGTTGAGTCAGTATCAGTTATAATGCCTATTGTAAACATGTTTAATAAATCATTATCTCTACACAGCCGGTTGGGTCCTTTGTAGCAATATGCCATACACTTCATCTTACACTCTGAACTGTATTGAATGTCTGCAGAAAGCTCTTAGGAAATAAACAGAGAGGAAACAGGCAGAGAGTACAAAGATTGCATAGTAAGTGAAAAGTGGAGTGTATCCATTATTTTGGAAAAAGGGCTGGAAGAGGGCTAGGAATTCAGATTCCTACGTGGCATAACTTTGACTCCCAGTACATATTTCGAAGTGTAAATCAGCTCATTTAGCTGAAAGTATGTAAGGTGTAACTTTACATTGTAATTGATTTAATCTTTGCTATTTTAATCCAGGTACTGTGGTGTTGCAGGAGTTACGAGAAATTTCAGCCTGCAAAACCTGTTGCCTAACTGGATAAGCCATTTACGAATCCCAGAAATTACATGCAGTGTTATTGTGGGATTTTTTGCTTTTCTACACCATTGCCTAATTTTTTATATGCAGTTTTATAAATAGGAGTTCTAGAAATACAATTGCTACATAATTATTCAGATGAGTATTGACATTCTTAAAAAAACCCCTACAAATCCTAAACGTTTTTGTAGGAGGGATGTGGGAACTGACAAGTGTTAAAGGAAATCCTTTAGGTCCAAAAGTTCCCAGTTTGTGTTTCCTGTTGTATCCTTGTGCTACACAGGCTTCACACTGTTAGTAAAGGCTAACACTGAGGAGCAGGGGAAGGTGATTCATGGATCATTCAGGAGGTTCAGCACGTGTGGTTGATGGTTTGTACCTCTCAGCTGCTTGTGTTCAGATTACACAACGAGAAGGTTGTTGAGGTGGCAGAATGCAGACTGGGGTTAGGGTTGCCTGTGGTGACTGTCTTGCTTTCCTCAGTTTAACTCAGGAGAGTTAACTGTGTGGCCATACAAGAGCAATAATGTAGGTCTGATATGGAAAGCCCGACTTCTCTGAGCACATTATTGGCATCTGGATCAAATGCCAAGGCAGAGGATGCTGTTACCTGTGACCCTGTGCTGTTTTGAAGGCTGTTAATTGAGTCACTCGAGAAGGAGAGGGAACTGTGGTCTCTTGTAATGGTAGTGATGGGGGAGCAGGGCCCCTGGGCCCACGCAAGGGGATACACCGTTAGCCTGGATTACCTCCTGGGCAAGCCCTGGGTGCTTTATCTGCTTTCAAAGGGGAATCCGCTGGATCCACAGCAGTGCAGCTGTGTTTGCTAAGGATTTGGGTATGGTGCTTCTACATCCGAACTGATAAACCCATGTACTGTGCAGATACACAATCACAAAAGTTGTAGCTCCCAGCAGCGTGCTGCACTGTGGTGTGCCAGAGAGGCTGCATGGGGCCAGATTGTATGCTGGGGTCCTGCACATTGTTGCTTTCCTAGTTTGATGGACAGCTAAGTATTTAATCAGGTCAGTTCACGTGAATCTAGGCGGTGTTTAATGGCTCTTGGATTAAGCCATAGGAGCCCAAGCCCCCTTCTCTACCCCAGCCTGGAATGCTGTAACAGAGCTGTCTTACACAGGGTGTGCTAGAGCCATAGGCTGTGCTGAGTGAGAACATTTGAAACGTTTCCTCCGGGGGTTGCCAGCTGAGCCACTCTCTTACCAGTTTCAGAGTACAATTGCTGTGACTTTATTCAAGCAGAAAAATGGAAACATCTGATTGAATGTAACTACCAGATTACTTTACAGGAATCTCTGGGCCTCGTGCACTGCAGCTGTGCTTCACTGGATGTGTGTGATTAAGTTCATTGAGCTGGAGCTGTTCCTTTTTACAGGAAAGACAGTTTGCTGGAGCCATGCATGGATAGAGTATGTAGGGGAGGAGGGAAGCTTGGCAAAACGGGCGTTTGGTCGCTGCTCCAGAACACAGAAATGTTACGTGTGGTGTAGATGAAGCCCCTTTGGCAAATATGCAGGGTTTTGGGGAAGATTGAAATAAAAGGGGTTTTTTATGACAGTTGCAAAAAAATTATAGTACCAGCTGATAAGGAGAAAGAGCACTGTTACACAGAGAGGAATAGTGTGATTGACTGATCTACCTGCTGTGAGCTGGCAGAACATTTTTGTGCCAGTTTAACGGTGTGTTTTTGAGAATTTGCTTTGAAACAGATATTCAGGGCACTAAAACTCTTTGTAAATCCTGTATGTTGACTAAAATGTACCATGAGTATTGATATTTGTCTTTATTTGTTGGGTTTTGAAAGCACCTCTGTAATTACACAAACTATTTTTTTTTCAGTTATGACATGCACTGATTATATCCCAAGGTCATCAAATGATTATACCTCACAAATGTATTCTGCAAAGTAAGTCAAGAAATTGTTACTGAGTTCTGTAACTCTTACTTCTTTCTGAAGTAATTTTTTTGTATCTTTATGCATTTCTCTAATGCTGTAAATCCCACTACTGGCAGCAGATACTCATTGCTGAGGACACTGAACTTACAGAATTCACCCTTTGGCTTCAGTGACTGTTGTTTTATGTTCACAAAGATAAATGAGCTCCTTCAAGTAATTAACATGATAGTGAATAATGCACATAATATTTGCAAATAAACAAATTGAACGTAAATAAATATAAGGGGGATATAAGATTTTCTCATCATTCGCTGTGTTTATGGATCTTTGTAGTTCTTCCCTTTGGAGCAGGATAGGCCTTAACCCCCACTGCTTGTTTTTGTGTAGTCTCTGTGTGTGTCCCACCGGTCCTTACAGATATTGCTGTATTACAGTAGCTTTAGGGTCTGGTGTGGTAAGGCATGATAAGTGGGACTAACTACTCGTGCCTGTTGGAATGGGGAGTTTGTCCTTCCCAACTCACCCTGCCTTTCCAGTCCTGGATGAGCACTGATGCTGTGGCATCACGGAGGAGAGAGTTTCCCTGGTGTCGCTGCGGGAAGCTCGCAGCATCTCTAGTAACTCAAGAGCGTGCCTTGGGGAAGCACAAGGAGCTTATTGCACTAAGAGGACATGTCAGTCTGAGTAGTTTCTCCTTTCTGGAGCAAATTTTTAATGTGTCTTCTGGTTTGAAGGCTGAAAGATGCATAATGTAAATAGTTCTTTCTGACTTTTGTTCTCTCTTTTCACTAAGGCCATATGCACATATCCTTTCTGTACCAGTATCGGAAACAATGAGCCCTTACCCTGGTCAGCCTCAGTACCAAGCACTACAGCAGTCCCAGCCCTACACCATCTACCCCCAGACCACCCAGACCTACGGACTACCTCCTTTCGGTAAAAAGTGACTTTTCAAAGACTTCTCGGTGCCTGCAATTACTGTTTTATGTCTCATTAAAAAGCCAATATTAAGCTTAACCAGGTGTGTTGGAGAAAAGAGTTTGTAGGAGAGCACATGTGTAGCTTAAATTGTAGATGGGCACTGATCTCATGGTGGGACTTCAACTTTTAAGATTTCTTACAAAGCTGTTACTTTGGGTGTCCCCCATGAAGGTTGTCATATGCTTCTTGGTTTGGGATCATAATTGTCTCCAGCTGTGGTATAGCTATGTTTCTGCAGTTTCCTTGTTAGTGAAATGACACAACACCCTGTACTACAACTTCTCTGCTTTTTCCTTTCCTTTTTGTTGTCCAAGATTAAGACTTTTTTATTTCATCTTTCACCAAATGAGAGCTCATGCTAAAATGTCTCCAAGTTTACTAGGCAAATCATTTGCTTAATTTGCTCTAATAACTGAGCCTTCTTGATAGGTATTGCAGTCTTTGCAAATGCTTGAAGGGTCAGACTTGTGTTGTCACTAAAGCTCCACTACAGGGTTTGGGCTGTCCACCCTGTGCATGGATGGGGAAACACACCTGTGGGGTGTTGGACTGCTTTAGAAGATAATGGCTGACTTTCTCCATGGTGTCTAAAAGGAGCTGAGGATGAATAGTGCAGATAGGAAAATATGTAACTTCTGGGTGGGTTAGCTAGTGAAAGGAACTGCCCTTATACTCTGTATATTAGAATCATAGAGTGTACTGAGTTGGAAGGGACCCCCAAGGATCACCCAGCCCAGCCCCTGGCCCTGCCCAGACACCCCAACAACCCCACCCTGGGCATCCCTGGCAGCGCTGCCCAAACGCCCCTGGAGCTCTGGCAGCCTCGGGGCCGTGCCCATTCCCTGGGGAGCCTGGGCAGTGCCCAGCACCCTCTGGGGGAAGAACCTTTCCCTGAGCTCCAGCCTGAGCCTGCCCTGGCCCAGCTCCGGCCGTTCCCTGGGTGCTGTCCCTGTCCCAGGGAGCCGGGATCGGAGCTGCCCCTCGGGAGGAGCTGCAGCCCCCGCTGAGCTCTGCCCTCAGTGTCCTCTGCCCCAGCTGGACACACCAAGCGCCCTCAGCTGCCCCTCCTGTGGTGCCTCCAGACCATTCACCATCCTCATGACCCTCCTTTGGGCACTCTCATAGCTTGACATCCCTTATGTATTGAGGCACCCAAAACTGCCCCAGCACTCGAGGTGAGGCCGCCCCAGTGTGGTGAGGCCACCCCAGCCCAGAGCAGAGCAGGACAATCTCTCCCTGGCCCAGCCAGCAACAGCTGTTCCTGATGCCCCCAGGACATGAATGTCCCTCCTGGCTGCCAGGGCACAGATGGCTCATGTTCAGCTGGCCATTGACCAGGACCCCCAGGTCCCTTTCCTCAGGCTGCTCTCCAGCCTTTTGTTCCCCACTCTGTCTAAGCAGCCAGGGCGTTAAAGTGTCAGGCACTGGGGAAAAAAACCAAACCCTTGGCTGACTATCCCCACACACATACCAAATTTATAACTGATTGTTAAAAATGAACATTTTAACTTCTCCTTCCATTTTCAATGTTGCCTAACTAGGTTTAGTATGTAAATATTGTACAATGTTGCCAGATCTCAGAAAATGGAAGGTAGCAGAGGCTGTTTTATTCCTTAGCATGCAACACTGATGAGGAGGGGAGAGTATTATCACCCCACTGTGCAGGGAACTTGGGGGAACACCCCGGCTGCCTATGGAAGTGGTGGAGTCACCACCCCTTGCAGTGTTCAAAAAACATACGGATACTGGCTCTTGAGGACATGGTTTAGTGGTGGACATGGTGGTGGTGCTGGGTTAATGGTTGGACTTGATGATCTTCAAGGTCTTTTCCAACTTTTACTATTCTGGAATTCTAAGTATATGTCTCAGGGGCTTGTGGTTGTACTGCACAACCATGTGCACTGAGCCTCTTGCAGATTTATCTGTAGTGCTGAAATCTTAGTACTTTGATGTGTGTAAGGATGAACTTTTCTTTAGTTAAAAAATTAGATGTCTTTGAATAAAAACAGCTATATTACTGGCTTTTGTTAGCTGCTGACAGAGCATGGGCTTTTCCAAAGGTTACAAAACAATTGATTTGTCACAATATATTTGAAAGATGATGTAAGAAGGATAATAAATCCAGAGTTGGCTTTGTTAAACATAAGTTAAATTACTAATACTGTAATTACTAATGGTTGCTGGAACATACTACTCCTCACTGGGTGCCTGCACTTCGGTTTCAGTGCCTTGTTGCACTGTTTTTTGCTGTATCTGAACAGTGGCTGATGGTTTGCTTCATTTATTTGGTGTTCCATGATAGTTTGTTGTGCATGGTGCACTGAGGCTGCTTGGTGCGCTGTTGCGTGTTTTAATGTGTCACATGTTGATTTTTTTAAAGGCAAATGTTTGTAAATATGTGGAGTGCTCCAGCTAAGTTGTTTAAAAAGGTGGTTTAGACTTACTTCTACAATTTTGGAGGGAGGGGGTGAGGGTGTAGGCGTTTTGTTAGTCGGTTGTGTGTGTGATGTTTTGTTGGTGGCAGTAGTGGTGGCTATATTTGGGGGGAGTGTTCCTTTTTTAAAATCCAAAGGTTCTGGAATGCAGGGGTACTCAGCTGCTTCAGTGTTATACTCTAAAGCTAACACTAGAAATTCTTCTGAAGACCTGGAAGGAGATCTGCATTTTCTATTGACTTCAGGGAAGCTTTTGTCTATAAAACATTCAAAATGTTTTGGATTATGTGAATTTTGAGGTCTGTTGTTAAACACCTGATTTTTTAGTGTGAAATCCAGTGATAGGAATATACTAAAAGTCATTATTTCCTGTAATGGAAATCATACTGGAGTGATAACTGCTGAGTCATACTGAGTAGATGGACCTTGCATGGTGTGATGGAGAGGCAGAGGGTAGAGCACTGAACGTGCACATTGCAGAGAGAATTCTGGAAATTGTTTCTGCTCACAAAATCTCCAGTGAGCGGGTGAGGGCCAACAACTTGGTCAGGTATTTTACCAGCACCAGAGGGCTTGTTACAGAGGTTGGTGTGTCTTTCTGCTGTGTATTTGTTTCTATGCCAGAAAGAAGGCACCATGGATTATCTAACTGGAACAAACCAGTTTGAAATTCAAACAAGCTGACAAACACAAGCATAGTCTCGAAGTGGCTGAAGTCAGGATGCTGTTTTTAGGGAAGGGATGACCTACGCTCTTGCTGATTTGTCACCTCTCTTGGTGTTCAGTGCATTGTTCTGCATGGGATGCCCTTGTGGTCTGGAGAGATTTTTTAAAAGAAGCATTAAAATAAGAGTAGTGACATCCAGGCTGCATATGTGTAGCTGTAAGTTGGTGTTAGAAACACCATGGATGTGATGGCTTATGTTAACTCAAGAAAAACCTACAAGTGATGGCATGTCCTGTGTGGGTCCTTCCCATGTATGTAGATGTGTGCTGTGACATTCTGTGACATACGGTGCTGCCACTGGACATGGGAGAGCCTCGTTCCCCCTCTCACAGCTTCTTCTCTATCGTCTTTGAGGCTGTGCTAGCTTATAATGCTGTCCTGCAGAATGAGAGAGGAAGGACATGTGCCACCAGTCCAGGAGTGTGCCTTGCTGTATAGAAAGTAGGATGCGTCTGTAACAACAAGACAGTCTTGGAGGGCAGGGGCTGAAAGATGCCCTGAATCAGCTCCTGTGCTGGCACCCAGCCAGCGCTGCCAGCCCCTCTGCGTGTGTCTGAGCTGGTGCCACACTCCCGGTGTGGTCATTATCCTACAGCATTCAGGGTGGGTTTGTGTTTCACTGTCAGGTTGTTTGGCACTTCTGCATGTCGTGTGACCATCTCATTGTGTTGCTGTCTGCTCCTTGTCCCTCTGTCTTGTGCCCTAAGGAGCTTCTGGTTACTGTCCCCTGTAAAAACTGCTCACCCATTTGGAGATGGTGGCACTCCCTTTCCAGACCAAACAAACACAGCTGCTCCCACTCTCCTTAGAGGATCTGTTGCCCATATATTTTGTTCTGGAGTTTCTGCAGTGTGTCTACAGTCTTTAAATCAGCCTTTCCTTTTTGTTTGCTAATTATTGAGGTTCTGGAAGTTTAAAACCTTAACAAAGACACAACTTGGGAGTTGAAGAGTCAAACCCTGGGGTGGCTGTACAGAGGGGAGTGATTTAAGTTGACTCATAGGTGTCAGTTTGAGATCAGCTTTGTAAATAAATCAAAGGGCCATTGCAGAATTTAATTCTGGCAAAGCTGCAGCATGGAGCAAACTCTTGGAGCTGCTGCTCATGTCCAGCTTGATGGAGTCTCCCATGTCTTCTAGGTAAGAAACCTAGGGCTCATAGCCCATGGCTCAATCCTGCTAGAGCGGGTGAAGGGCTGCAGGTGGCTTCCACAGCCTTGGTACTGGTTTTGGGGTGTTTAAAAAGGACGGTGGTCTTTCTGATGGCCCTGAACTTTGTCTAGCTCCAAACGTTCTTTGCCCCTCTGCTTTGCACACTCCTACTTATTTTTAAGTAGATCCTCTCAAAATGTTTCTGCTTTCTAACCAGGGCCAGGGAGAACTGTCTTTGACTTTGGGTGTAGATTGGGAGACACTCAAATGAAAGCCTGAAGAGCCCTGGAGAGTGAGGCCTGAGCTGAGCTGCCTCAGTTGGACACTGTTGGCACCTGTCAGTGCAGAGACCTCGATCTTAACAGTGCACCTGAGCTGAACAACATGCTAAGTGTGCCCTGTACACATAATTGCAGTCACTCTGCTCTCTCTGTTGTGCCCAAGGTTATTACAAAGCCGTTCCAAAGCAGGAAATCTGGAAGAAACATTCGGATTTTAAATTTTTTTTCTAGCTCTGTGTTTGTTGTTGTCAGTATAGGAAAATTACTGACTTGTGGCTTGTTTTAAAATATTCATCCCAAAGCCCAGTGAAGTAGTGGAAGCGTTGAGCTTGGCCTTCACAGATCCCAGCTTTGGCCTCAGTATGTAACAGCTGATGTCACTTGCAGTGCTGTGCAGCTCAGCCCAAAATCACAGCGATTGGCAGGTCCTTTATCTGCATGGGCAGTGAATCTTAGTGACACAAGCAGATTTTTAGTTAAAAGCTTTGCAAATTAGCCTTCTTGGTGCTTTTAATTTTCTCTTTTTCAGCCATTTTGTCACCAGCTCTAATCCCTGCACAGCCTGACAGTCAGCACTTGCTATTGCTGAAATGAAACATTTTCCTTGTGTCATTTGTTACTTGCTTTTGTGAAGAGCAAAATCTTAATCTGAGGTAGGAGCATGCTGTTTGGTCCCAGCATATTTGTTTGTAACTGGTCCAATTTATCTGATTCAGGTGCACTGTGGCCAGGTATGAAACCTGAAAGTGGTTTAATTCAGACTCCATCTACAAGTCAGCACAGTGTTCTTACCTGCACTACAGGGTTAACCACAAGCCAGCCCAGCCCAGCACATTATTCTTATTCCATTGAAGGTAACTTGGCATGGTTTTTATCTGCATCTCTCTCCACCTAACCGAGTCCAGATACCGAACTAGAGAGGCTTGCACGCTTGTCCTTGGTTTGTGCATGCTTCTTCATGCTTTGCCTCTTTTTCCTTTGTTCCTGTGTCTGTCTGGGTTTGTATTTGCCTCATACCTGTGTTTGCACCAGGCTGGCTCGTTGGTGCCATGCTGCTGGGCTGAACAGGGTGAAGAGCAATTGGGAAGGGGAAAGGAGACTAAATGCTGTGTTCTTGCATGCTTTACTGGGAATGCTCTTGCATTTCTCTTTGTTTGTGGTCTTTAGCTTGATGTCAGGAAATACGCTGACTGAAGTGAGATTTTTAAACATTTATTTTTAATTCCTTCTGGAGGTAGATGGCTCTTGCATATTACACACACTGGGTTGGTAGATCTGCTAGGAAGTGAATTTCTCAGTATAGAACTACCCTACAAATATTATAGTTGCTGGAAGTGCCACATCTAAGAAGGCAGGTGCTGAATTTCCAGCTTCCACAGCAGTTTTTAGGAGTGAATGTGTCAGGTAGCTGAATAATGGAATATTGTTGCTTACAGCACGTATGTGCAAATTGATACCTTTTCTTTAGGTTGGATTTTTGCCATTTATATTTTGGTGACAAATTGTAAAAATTTGTCTCTTTCTCTGAAGATTTTATAAAGCATTTCAGGAATTTGTAATATATTTCTTGTGGAATATTTTCACAGAATAATTCAGGGACTTAAGGAGATTTTTAGTTCAGCTTCCTGCTCAAAGGATAGTTGATACAGAATTCGGAACCAGGTTGCTCAGAGCTTTATCTAGTTGTGTGTCCAAAACCTCCAAGGATGGAAATTTTGACAGTTCCAGAACCTGACTGTCATTATGATGAAACTTTTTCCTTTTGTCAGCTCAGAGCTTTCCCTCTTTCATGTTGTGACCATTTCTCTCCTCCTGCTGCTGCATACCTGCCAAAAGAGCCTGTGTCTCTCCTCTCACTAATGTCCATGCAGGTACCAGCAGGCTGCATCAGGTCCCCAAAGCCACCTCCTCTCCCGGCTAGGCAGTCCCTCTCCCCTGAAATGCCCCTTGCAGGGCACATTCTCCAGATCCTTTACTGGTTTGGTGTCTCTTTAGCAGACCCACTGAATTTTATCAACATGTTTCTTGTGCTTGAGATGCCAAACTGAATGCCATAACCAGATGTGGTCTCATGAGAGCCAAGAAAAGGATGATAATTCTTAAAATTAGCAGTGAATGGGTTTTAGCATGTCTCTCACCGAGGAAAGTCATTGTGGTATGTCATGGTACTTCCTCAGCTTGCATTATTGTGACAGTCAATGGCCTAGTGTAATATTTATCCTTAATTCACTTTCCACATTCATAACACAAGGAAAGCAATACTGGAAATACTCCCTTCCTTCCAGCATAAGTGTCCTTCCCATACTCCCACCAGCAGAATGACTTAATGTGTCTTACAGAAGCAGCTTTAACTGCCAAGGGTCAGGAATGGCTCCACACGACGTGACCCCTGCCAGATTTCCCAGTGGGGAGCAGGTGGATCCCTGGGGAGTGGTGAGGTGACAGACCCATGTCAGGCCTCGTTCTGTAGAAGAATTATGAAATCACAGACTGGTTTGGGCTGGAAGGGACCTTAAAGATTATCCACTTCCAACCCCTCTGCCGTGGGCAGGGCCACCTTCCACTAGCCCAGGTTGCTCCAAGCCCTGTCCGACCTGGCCTTGGACACTGCCAGGGATGGGGCAACCACAGCTTCACTGGGCACCCTCACAGCCAGGAATTCCTTCACAATATCCCATCTAACTCTGCCCTCTGGCAGTGGGAAGCCATTCCCCCTCATCCTGTCGCTCCATCCCTTGTCCAAAGTCCTTCTCCAGCTCTCTCTGAACCCCTCTGGATGCTGGAAGGGACTCTAAAATCTTCCTGGAGCCTTCTCTTCTGCAAACTGCACAACCCCAGTTTTGTCAGGCTTTCACACAGGAGAAGGATTTTAATCTGTGCTGCTGGGAGAATGTGTGATGTGAGAAGTTTCCCTGCAGGCTGCTCTCTGAAAGCGTGCACAAGTCACCCCTAAGTGTGCAAAAGTCACCCCAGTTGTGCAAATGCTGTTGCTTTTTGGAAAAACTTTTTGTAGACTGGCAGGAAACTTTTCCTTTTTCAGATTTGCTGTGTTTTCTTCTCAAGCAGCCCACCCAGGGGTCAGGTCAGTACAAGGGCTGGTGCCAGGGAGGTGGTAGAGAGCAGAAGCTGGAAGGATGGACAGAGTTGTTTTAATAGTAATCCCTGGAATATCTGTCTTTTCTCTCCACTCAAATCAGCAGGGTGAGACACAGTCACACAGTGGTGCTGACCCACTGGAGGGGAATTTCAGTGCATGGTTCTGGTTTTGGCTCTTTGAAAATGATTGAAGCAAAGCAGACTGGGATTAATAAGGTAGGGGAGGCAGGGATGTAATGTCTGAGGATGAGGTCTGAAGTGGGGGATAAAGAAAAGAAAACAGGAAAAGAGTTGTGACACCTTTAATGCAGTACTTGTGGTTGCTGATCTTTTTACACCTCAGACCTTGAAGTCATATTTGGCAAATCCACGCCAAATATTTTTGCATGGTTCTGGCCCATTCGCAGGTGAATGGAAATGGCCCACAGTGCAGAAAGAATTGGTTCATCCATGTGGTGGGAGCTGTTTGAAAAAATCTGTTATGTAGCACTGTTTAGATACAGGGTTATTAAAAAGACATGTTGGAGGGAGACCAGAGTTAAGGTAAACAGTGAAGTTTGTATGAAGGAATGCCAAACCTTTAAATCTTTTTTTTCTTATTTCTTCACTTCTGTAATCAATCTCAGTGGAGAAGCAGCCTCTGCAGAGCACTGCAGATAAGAATCACTTTCTGTTTCCTCTCCGTAATAGTCTTGAGAGCAGTGGTGTAACAATCTGTCTTCCAGAGAGTTGCTCTGCCCTGGCTGCATGGCAGGTTTGTTCAGTTAGCAAGGGTCTTTTCTGGAGAGCAGGGTTTCATAAGAGCCTAGGAAGGGACATTCTCTTATGGTGATAACAGCCTTCATAGTTTCCATAATGTGTAGCTGGAATGAGTTTTATTTGGAAACTGCCCCCTGTTTTCAAGCAGTTGCTTATGAGAAGTGTCTGTGACAGGTTCCTTGGCTCTCACAGCTGGGCTTCAAGTAGCTGTGGAGCTACTGTAGGTCCTTGAGTGTCTTCGTTGCCATTATTGCTGTTCAGTGCAGCCCTTTTGCCTTTTTCTAAATGTTTCTGGGGCTAATTACTTCCCTTTGTTTCTGCTTCCACAGAGATGACACCCTTCATATTTCTCCTGTAAATACTTTGTATTTCTACACATCTTTTTAAGATCTGTTTCTTTTGTTTGCTTACCTTTTTTGAGGTGTATTTTGGATCCATTCCTCTTTCCAGAAGGCACCACGTAGTTTCGGTGCTTGCCATAGCACAACATTCACTGGTTAAGAGTTCATGGTAGGTCTGTTTCCCTGGGGCAGCAGGACTGAAGCCTTCAGAAGCTTGAGTTCTTGGGGTCAATTCTGCATGGTGGTATTTGCAGAAAATGAGGGTTTTTCTCAGAGTGATGGTAAAGTAGGGACACTGTGGATTTCTGCAAGTCTTTACATAAACATCTAAAAGTGATTTTTTTTGTTTTATTTCTGTGCAGAGAAAGGTGGTTTAGAAAAGAAAATAGTTCTTGGTGGCATCTGGTTTTGTTCATGCTGATTTAATTATTTGTTGTTACCCTTGTGAGTCCCAAAACCCCATGTTGAGGAATGTTTAATGGAGTGGCCCTGTGTCTGCAACCCCCCAAAAACTGCTAAATGTCTGGCAAGTTCCCAAGTGCTGCTCTAGCAGCCTTTTCTGTGTTTTGGGAGAACTGAATGCAGTGACATGAAGGCTGTGAAACATCTTTGAGTTGGTACTAACAACTATACATCTCTAAGAATTCCTCCTATGATCTGTTGACAGATTGTTTCAGAAAGTCCCATCCAAAAAGCAGTTCTAGACATAGGGATGTTGGGAGAGATGTTCACTTTCTTCAGCAGGAAACACTCTTCTTCTACTATTTTAAACATTCTTAATGTTTCCTTAAATTTTAAATATACTTAGACTAAAAATGCTAAGTTCGATGCAGAGATTTTTTTTAACAGGACTGACTTAAACACATTCATGCCCTTTTTCTTCATTTATTCTGATTCATTTTCAACTGCTACTGATTGACCATCAGAATGGGATTGCTGTCTTATCAAAACATGTAGTAAAGATGTAAAACCTTTTTAATTCTACACCGATTGCTTAGCAACCATGGAGGGGAAAGGTTTCTGAACCATTTGAAAGGACTGTTTTAAAAGATGTACTAGCTCTCCTTCCCTGTAAGCCCAATTGAAATGTGACTGGTGTCAAAATACACCACAGTCCTTTTTTGGCTGTTAGTAGCAGAGTGCTGCTGGATGCACAAATGCTTGCACATTTGCCTAGTAAGTATTTCACAACTTCTCATTTCTTATGCTTTTCTAGAATATTTAATGCAGTAATTCTCAATTTTACAGCATCAACTACCAATGCCAGTCCAGTCTCTACATCCTCAACTGTTGTCAATATTTCCACGTCAGCAGTAGCCAGCATCTCACAGGTAAAACTTTCCTGGTAAATTTACGTGCACCATCTCCTTTACCTCTGTGTAACATGTTGCTCAAAACTAATGTGGGAATGTCACTTCAAATGGATCACAGTGGTACTGGAGTTGTGGGGCTCAGTGTGTAACTCAGAGTCACCAAATCACTCCTTCTGTCTCTTTGACCATGATGCTTCTCCCTTTGGCCTTTGCAACAAACTCACTTCATCTGTTCAAAGCGGTTGCTTTATCTGCAAATTATGAGACGAGTCTTAAACTGAGATCTCTGCAAGAGAGATGGAGGGGAAGAAACAATTCAACTATTTTGAGGACTAAACCTACAGGGAGGATTAGGTGTGGATGTTTTTTGGACACCTTTGTTCTCCTTCAGCAAGAATAGGAAGTGAGGTTGTACACAAACAGAACACCAACCCAATAAAGTAGGGTGTGCATTCTGATGGTAGACTAGAACAAAGTGAAACAGCCCTGCAAGCTAGCAAAGACTGTCTCCTCCTGCCTTTTACCTCTGTGGGTGGTTAACTGCCATTCTGAGTACTTGGATATACAAAGCAAGCCTTCAGTGTCCAGCTTTTCAGAAAGAGAATACAGGAAGTGTGGAAAATGCCGTGGATGTACCAAAATCCTTCTGTGCTAATGCTGTTGCTTTTTAAGCATAAACTTGCTTGGTACCAGAAGGGGAAAAAAAGATTTTCTTTTAGTGTTTCAGACCAAGGTACCTGGTTCACAAACCCAGGCTGCTCTTCAAGGAAATCAGGACAGCACAGTGTACCAGAACAGTGTGATGTGACATTTGGGGTTGTTGCTTTTTTTACTGTCAGTAGCAGAAGTTAAAATCCTCAAGCACAGCTCCAGGTGCTCAGTGATCTCTTAAATTAATTAAGTAGTTTTCATAAATGGATGCCTTCTAGCACAGTGTGCAGAATTACTGCTTGATGAAGTCAGGACATGAGTAAGGGCCATTTATCCTGTAGTTATGCCCTCAGCGAGGTCCAAGGTCACTTTCTGTCACTGTCAGTACATCTGATATCAGGAAGTCAAGTGCAAGACAAAACCAGACATTCCAGAGCACAGAGCACACTGATGTCTTGGCATCCACTCAACTTCCCTGTTACCATCACATCATTCATTACGAATTAATTTTTGCAGACACTGGAAGCAGAGGAATGGCCCTGTGATCGCTGGTCTCCTCTGCAAAACGTGCCTGTGCAGGGGCCATTGGGCAGCTAGAGCTCTCAGCCCTATGGGATTTTTCTTGGACAGGATATTCTAATACAAAAGTCATCCTGATTCAGAATGTTTTCTGAATGAGGTGTCCTACCATCACTAACTCTTTCCTCCAACAGGAGTATCCTACGTACACGATCCTTGGCCAGAGCCAGTACCAGACTTGTTACCCGAGCTCAGGCTTCGGAGTGGTGCCAGCAGCAGACAGCAGCACGGAAAGCATGGCCTTAGCCACGACCACGTACCCAGCTGAGAAACCAAATGCCCTGGTGCCGGCACGGACGGTGCAGAGACCTTCCTCTGGTGAGGGGGGGTCTGTAAAGGACGGCTGGAAAATACCTCTGCGAAACAGTGCAGGGGGCAGGTGTGGGGAAACAGCTCCAAAGGGGACCTGCAGCATCTTTTCATGCTGGGCCGGATGGGACGCTTGCCCTCCTTGTCAGACTGGTCTCACTGGTGTGCAGAGTATTATGGTGGGCCAGCCATACTTGTGTATCAGAAGCCTTCTACTGCTGCGGTTCCAGGACACCTACCATGTACTCTGTGTGCCCCAGGGAGAGAGGGTGTGAGGGGTCACTTGAAGAGTTGCCAGCAGTAGCTCCCTGGGGACTGGGGTCCAGGGCTACAGAGCAGTTGCTTGTATTCAGTCTCAGTAGCTCCTGCTGCATCTTTCTCCTGCAGCCAGGTGTTCAGAGTACCTGGCAGCCACGACTTAGCTGCCAGTCCCAGTTATGGGAATCCTCCAGGCCTGCTCCTGCATTTTCAAGAGCTGTGGTTCAGCCGTCCCCTCTCACTGAGCTGGTCTCTGATGTGCCCAGCAGTACAGGCTTTCCTTTCCTCCACCTCATCATTGCAAACAGCTGCTCTGCTGTGCTTTGCTGTGGGCACATCTGCATCTGCAGAGCAGTCAGCCACTGGCACTTGTCTGGTTGAGAAGATTTGAGCTGGTAAGGGAAGTAGAAAGTGTATTGAAAAGGTTTAATTGCCTGTTCTAGAGAAGTCACACCTTTGGTCATTTCCACCAGTGCTGGGCTGTGTCCCACCCTCAGGAGTGTAGGCTAAAGTTGCTTGAAAAACAGAGTTTCTTAAATTCATCAAGGGCAAGACCAAAAACTTAGCGCTTTCTTCTGGTGTCTTGCACAAGGAGTTAGGAGATTGTTCCTGTGTTGTTGAGCAGTTTTAAATTGAAATCTGCTGCCTATTGCAGATTTGAAGGCTGGGGGAAAAAAATCCAGATTCCAATCATTTTTGTTGGTGCCCTGGATCTGGCCAGGCTGGAGGAAACTTTCTTCCCAGCAACTGTGCTGCTGCTGTGCTTTGGATTCCTAGCTAAGGCAATGCTGATAACACAGAGTGTTTTTGCTCCTGCTGAACAATCCTTGTACAGGGTCAGGGCTTTCTCCCCTCCACCCTCCCAGTGAGCAGGCTTGAGATACACAAGACCCTGGAAGGGGACGCAGCTGGGACAGCTGACATGAGCTGACTGAAGGGGTTTTCCATACGATATAATAGCATGTTCAGCAATAAAAGCTGAAGTAGAGGAAGGGGTGGGTGTATGGGGTTTGGCTTCTAGGGTGGGTCTTGCTCGGAGAGGGGCTGGGTGTCAGCGTGCTGGGGGAGGTGCTGAGTGATTGCCTTTGCAGCACTTTGCCTTATCCATCTTCCCTTGGTCCATCAGGGGTACGTGAGCTCAGCCAAGTCCTCCAGCTCAGTCACACAGCCTGCAAGCAGGGATGGGTGGCTGCCAGTGAGCCAAGCATACAAATCTGTAGTCTGGGGCTCAGTGACGTTCAAACCCCTCTCCCCTTTACCTGGTGGGATGCTATCAGCATGGGTGATGTACATCAGCAAGTGTGGTGCTCCAAGCACTTTCCCTCTTTCAGGAAACACTTGCTCTCTAGTTGAGGTGAGCAACAGCAGATTTATTCATGAGAATTAGTTCTCATTTGCTGCTGAGAACCAAACCTAAGGAATTGACCTGTTATTTCAAGATCATGGGAATGGCCCAGTTGTTGATGTTTTCAGTGCCATTTTCTTAGCTCGGGAATTCTCCCGGTTCACCATTTTACACTGATTTTCATAGGAATTGCAGTGTCTCATCTTCAGGCCCCAGACTGAATTAAAGCTCTTCTAAGCCCCCTGTGCCCTCTGCCTTTCTGCTGCAGGTCTGGTCCTATTTTGGAACCAGCTAGGCAGATGTCTGGGATGTTAATTCTTCTGCCTGAGCTGTAATAAAAGATTCATAGAATATCTCACATCATGGTCCTTATACTCTGCACATCAAAATTAGTGATTTTTATGGAGGTGGTGTACTCTTTCCCTGGGAAGGGTGTTCTTACCAGTAGCAGAACAGGCTCTGTCTTGTGTCCACATCAGTCATGGCTGTGCTGCTTGGCCAAGGCTGTGTCTCCAGGGCTAACATCATAGCTGTTACTCTTTTATATTCAACTGTCTATTAAATAAAACAGTTGAGTAATAAAGTAGTTCCAGAGTAGTGAAATGACGATGGGGTTCCAGACCACAGGATGGAGGGTGCTCTGCTCTGGCTTTGCTCTGCAGACAATAGCTCGTGCAATAGCACAGTCCTGGGGGACTGAATTGAGGAGATGGAGCTGTTTTGAAATGATGGTACAAAGAAATCATGGTTTATGTTCTAATCAGGGTTCAGCTACTGCTGTGTCCACATAGTAAAGTAACATCTTAGCTTTTGCTAAGGTGGTTTCTGGCCAGTGCTATGTTGGTGTTTGTTTTGAGACGTGAGGGGGATGAGAGCTCTGTGATTTCTTTCTTCCAGGAGATGCATCCACAAGTCCTTTGCTACCAAGAGCAACAGCAAGTAAAGAGTTAGATGAGCAAGCAAGAAAAAACATCCCTGGAAAGAACAGAGGCAAGAGGAAAGCAGATACCTCCTCCTCACAGGACAGTGAACTGGAGGTAAATAGTGATCTTCTTTTCTACAGGTGGAATTGCAGAATAGTGTGATGGTGAAAATTTTCTGCCTTTTTTTCATTCTGTCTCCATGGAAATGGAAGGGGATTATAGAATGGTTTGGGTTGAAGAGACCTTTCAGGGTCATCTAGTCCAACCACTGTGCAATGAACAGGGACATGTTCAAGTAGATCAGGCTGCTCAGAGCTCTGTCCAACCTGATCTTGAAAGTTTTCAGGGATGGGGCATCCACCACCTCTCTGGGCAACATGTGCCAGTGCCTCACCACTTTAATTGCAAAAAATGTCTTCTTTACATCTAGTCTAAATTTACTCTCTTTGAGTTTAAAACCATTCCCCCTTGTTCTATCACTACAGGCCCTACTAAAAGGTCTGTCCTCATGGGTTCAAATTAAAAGAGAATAGGTTTAGATTAGATATTAGGGAAAAATGTCTTCCCTGTGACGTGGGGAGGCCCTGGCACAGGCTGCCCTGGCAATTTGTGGCTGCCTCTGGATCCCTGGAAGTGTCCAAGGCCAGGTTGGACGGGGCTCAGAGCAACCTGGGACAGTGGAAGGTGTCCCTGCCCATGGCAGAGGGGTTGGAACTGAATGGTTTTCAAAGTCCCTTTCAAACCCAAAACATCACTTAAATGGGTCTTGGAATCCTAGTGGTGTCATTGAGGAGACATGCAGGTGTCTCCTCTACAGCCCCATGCTCAGAGCAGGTCTGTCCCCAGCACTGGGGCTATGGCTTTGTCTGCCTGAGCCACGAGAGCCTCCAAGGCTGAAGATCCTGTACCTAGTGATCTGTCCCAGCACTACCACATCCACACAGGGAAGGAGGTTTTCTGTCTCCAGTTGGAATCTCCCATGCTGCAGATTTCCCCTTCTTCTTACACAGCAATTTTCCGTATGCCACTGTTGAGAAGAATTTGTCTATCTCCTTTGAAGTTCCCTTTCAATTAGTTGTGGTTTCCTGTTAGATATCTCTTAGTCTCCACTGAAATAAGCCATCCCAGTTTCCTTAGCCTCTCCTCTGGGCTGCTGACCATCTCGATAGCATTTTGCTGGCAACTCTCATTTCCTCACAGATCTCTGCGACCAGGGGTGCAATCTGGGGTAACCTTCCCAGTGCCAACTGGGTTGAGACAGCACCTCCTTTCTGGCACACATGGCACACTCCAGTAGGAAGGTCATCTTACCCACAGGGAGAGAGTGCTACTGGTTTGTACTGGTGTCCAGTCTGCCCTCCAGCTCCTTCAGCCTGGACCAGTGTGAGGGGTTATTCCACCCCACATGTTGGCCCAGCTCTCAATATCAAAATCATTCTGTACCAAAACTCTGCCATTCCTCATGGCAGCCCATTGCCTTATTTATAACAGAAGTTTCTCTTACAAACACCAAGGGCATGTACCTGGTGCTCTTCGGATCACAGGAAGTACACTTCTACCTCAGCAGGGCTCTTAAGTCCATTAGCACTCTAAGCTTTACTTTTATAACTATAAAAGCAAGAGAAGCTTTTGAAATAGTTTGACCAAAGAGCCTTTGAAATAGTTTGACCAAAGAGCCTTAGTCTGAGTGTGTACTTCTGTGGCAGTAAATAAACTCCACTGCAATAAACTGAAGAGTTGAATGTGTTCAGCCTCTAAGATGAGAAGTGTTGTTTATACCTGTTAAGGCATACTGCAGCTAACCACAAAATTAACTCTAAAATTTGCTCCTGTATTGTAGTTCAGTGCCTGGAATAGCTCTAACCTGCTCCTGTTCTCTCTGCAGCGGGTGTTTCTCTGGGACCTGGATGAGACCATCATCATCTTCCATTCCCTTCTCACAGGGTCTTATGCTCAAAAATATGGCAAGGTAAGACTGTCTTTTCCATGGAAGAAAACCCATTTCTGTCATGCAGATTAAATGTTAGTCTTTGGAAAAGGAATAGATTTTTTTTTTTAAACTCTCTAAGGTGGCACTTCTAATTTGTTGGCAGTTTGGAGCAGGGAAAGAACTAAATTTGGCTTTATACAGAGATAGGAGATGAATGTCCACCATCCACCAACATGTCCCTTCTTACAATGCAAGTCTGTCAAACTGGTTTTATCCTCATTGGGAATTACTGAGGTCCTAGCACTTAGGGAAAGGAAGTGGTTTTTCTCCTTCAAAATACATTGTAGATTTTTGAATGTTTTATATGTGCTGACTGTGAAAATGCATCAGTCTCTCCTGTGGACCACTGAAGTGTTTCGTTACGTTTTGGGTCAATGTATTATCAGAATGTGGATTTTTCTTTTCTTTTTTTTTCTTTTTTTTTTTTTTTATTGAGTTGTTTAAAATATTAGGGAAATTGTAGTTCACACCATTGAATGTAGCTGGAATTATGCCAGGTTTAATATAGAGTGAAAACTGTGCAGTTAACAGATGAGAGATTTACAACCATTCCCTTCTGCCTGTATCCACAGTGCATTTACATTTTCTTTTTACGTTTTTCCAGGATCCAACTCTAGTGATTGGCTCAGGTCTGTCCATGGAGGAGATGATTTTTGAAGTTGCTGATACTCACTTGTTTTTCAATGACTTGGAGGTAGGTACATGGCAAATGTGTTTGAAAGGCAGAGCTCAACGTTACCATGTCAGAATTACACTGCGCTGTTTGTGAGGGCTCTGTGCTTCAGAGCCTCTTGTTGCTTGTTGTAAGCACAGCCAAATCAGGGGTGCACTCTTATCTGAGACAGGCATTCTGCAGCCTTCTAGTGTCAGGAGCTCTCTGAGTTTCTGCTTGGTTTCTGCTTGAACCCATACAAATAAAAAGAGTAATGTCTGATCCATCCTGTATGTGCATTTGTGGACTGGTGAGCACTTTGCTTCCACTGATACTCTTTTGAAATGGAGACCAGAGATGTGAGGAAAAGACAGTCTTGAGGATGTTAGTTCTCAAGGGCTGTGACTAAGTCAAGGACAGAATACAGGAGGTGACTTTGGCTGTGGAACAGCTTTGAAGGACATGCTGCATAGAAAAGCAGGCTGTACCCGTGGAGGACACACAACACCCTCCCTTTTTCTTTTGTGTTGTCTTTGATGTAACTCCACTCGATGTAATTTGCAGAATTGACAGCACTAGTTTAAGGCTTAGGAAGGCTGAATATGAACAGGGACCAGTTAGTTGTAGGTGTATCACTGATGCACATCGTGGAAAACCAAGATGGTTTTGTTGATGCAAACAGAGACTTAAATGATATTTCCATTGTGGCTGTGACTACTGGCAGCAGTGAACTTTGCAAAGGTGGTAATGAGTTACCTCCCTGCTTCAGGGAAAAAAACAGCAAAAAGCAAATGAAAATGCCACATAGTCTCTTGTGCTGGAAGAGGAGTCATAGATGTGTTAGCTGTGTGCTCAGCCACAACATGTACTGCTGTAGGTGGTGTTCAGTGAGTTAAATCAGCTGCACTAAGCACCAAGAGGCATGGCAGTGCCACCACACTGCTGTGGCTCTATTGACCCGTATTGAGAAAATGGAATAGCAATGCTTGACCAGATAATGTGGTTTTGGGGTATTTTTGTTCTGGTTTGTTTGCTTTTTTGAAATTGGCAGAAGGGTTTCAAGTGACAAGTGAGCTTTGAGTCCAACCTTTTTAGCGAGTGTTGAAGTTTTTTTTGCAGACAACTCAAAATGCCATTGAAATGTGCTTTTTTCAATCCTGTCTGATACTTCAGATCCCAGTCTGGGCAAGGGGCCTGTAGAGGCTGGGAAGTAAAACCCAGTACTGGCAGACGAGCTAGTGGAAGCTCTGTGGGTTTGTGGAGGCACTGTGGCATGGCTTGTTGCTTTTGGGAAGTGTGAAGAGATTGGTTTCTATCACAGTTTCTTTAATCTGCAAATTTCAGTGTGTTTCTGGATTACCGCAGCGTGACTTTATTTTTGGGGTTTTTTTGTCTTTAACAGGAGTGTGACCAGGTGCACATAGAAGATGTGGCGTCTGATGACAATGGCCAAGATCTAAGGTGGTGTACTGATGAATGCAGGAAATGTATTACTGATATAGTCAGATTTTGTGAAGACTTCAAATGCAGATGGGTTTAAGGGATGGAGGTCAGCATTGTGCAGGAGATGAAACCCGGCAAAGTGTTTGTTTGCTGGGGGACATTTCTTTGGAGACCTACAAAGCATTAAGAGTTTTGAAATTATATTGTGAATTATATTGTCCGCTGCTGAATGCTGCCTCTGTGCTCAAGGACAGGTGAGGAATGGAGAACCAACACTTCAGATCTCCTGACAGCATTAGATTAGTAACCTGATCTAGTGGAAAAAGTCCATGCCTATAGCAGGGGTTTAGAATGAGATGATCTTGAAGATCCTATCCAACTTAAACCATCCTGTGATTCCATGATCTTGACCTTTGAAAGTCCCCCTGTGGTTTGCATCCCTGAGAGCTTATGGTGCTCACTATCAAACAGGGTGAGGTAGGTTTTGTACTGAGCTGAACTGGCTCATGAGAAAGTCTGAGAAAGGTCTGTCACGGAGAAAGAAATACTGGGAAAGTGGTGAAGCAGGACTTGCTTCCTGCAGTCATGAGCTGATGAAGCAGCTCATCTGCTTGTGGAGCTGCAGTTGTGATGGACAGGCATGGATGTTATGTTTGGAAGGTGTGCTGGGGTTTATTGCTGCAGGATGAGGAAGGGGTTAGTGGGAAGGATGCTCCATATGGCAGAAGAGTGAACAGCCAAAGAGCAAAGGAAGGTTTTGTAGTGGAGGATGGGTTTTGTACCAGTGCAGCAGTTCAGAGCAGCAGCTGTAGTTGGACATCAGCATGCATTCCCACAGGAGCCGGGCTCTGCTCTCCAGGTGCTGCGGTGCTTGTGCAGCTCCTCTCCAAAGTGTTTTCCAGCTGCTGTCAGCACTGCCATCAGCAGCCTCGCCAGAAATGCTGCGGTGGTTCTGCTGCTGCGGCACACCTAACACATCTGCTTTCCTGGAACAGCAACTACAACTTCTCCACGGATGGGTTCAGTGGCTCGGGAAGCAACGCAAACCACAGCTCCTCAGTGGGTGTGCAAGGAGTGGACTGGATGAGGAAACTGGCCTTCCGCTACCGCAGGGTACGCGAGATCTACAACAAATACAAAACTAACGTTGGAGGTGAGTGGTCACCTGCACCGAGGTCTGAGCACTGAACAGAGCTTGTGGGGCCGGACTCCATCCTTCCTCAGTGCTTTGGCTTTCCTGATGTGTGGACATGACAAGTAAACCATTCTCCCAGTGCTAACTGGGATCAAATTTCCATGGAATCTAGGAGGGTACGTCTTCCAAAACTGAACAGTGTGCCAGTGCAGGCTGTGATTTATCGTGGAGATAAGGATGGTCACTCAGTCCTAGAGGCAAAAGTTTTGGTGCAGATAGTATCCCTTTGCTAATTTGATAGGAAAGGGTGCCTGGCACTCTGCTCAGCAGTGGCCTGAATGACTCATTTGCCCTGCTGCTCAGGAGGTCTCACTCATGTCTCTACAAAGCCTGCCTTTAGTCATGCCATTGTCAGTGGTCAAATACAGTGGTCACCCCTGGGCTGCCAGGCCCACAGTCTGACATGACTTCTCTGCTTCCTCTTCACAAAGTCACTTAAAGCCTTCTAGTTTTGCTTCCCTTTCAACTCCAAAGCAGTCATAATCATGCAAACCATAGTGAGCTAATGGAGATGAATTTTCTGTTTAGTCTGAATCTTAGCATTGCCATCCCTGGAAAAGGGATGCTGCTGGAGCAGCTCACCTGGTGGGGTGGCTTGGCCTGGTTGGTTGTGAGTTTGGGTACCCTTTGCCTACACAAAAACCTTGATAAATGTTTTTTTTGGACATATTTTCTAAAAACCAGGTGTTCAAAGCTACAACTTTCAGCATTAAAAATCTGCTAGTACAGGTCTGCAGTTCAGTGTGCTGCAGTTACCTCATTTCTTGGAGGGATCAGACCATGATTTCGTATTTTGCGCATGGGAAGCCTGGATGCAGAGTTTTTCAGAACCTGTGGAAAGCTACATGGTGAAGTAGCTGTCAGTGCAGCCTGCTGTGGGTCCCTCCGTGGCCTCACTGCAGACTGGTGCAACAGAAGGCTGGACAGAGGGGGGCTCGTACGTCATGGATGGAAACTGGAGAGACATTCAGGCTCCACGTGCTCCTTTCTTGCTGTGTTTACTGTCAGGAGCAGAAATGGGCTCCACTTCTGTCTGCTTTTAATTTAAAACCAGAGGCTTGAAGAAAATTATATCTAAAAGAGATTACAAACGTGGGAATAAAAGAAGGGGTGGTGGTTTAAAAAAAGATGCGTAAAACGGCTTAAAGTGGAAAGGGTCTTTGGAAAGCAGAAAGTCAGAGAGAGTGATTGTAGGAGTTCCTTCCCCTGCTCTGTGGCCTTGGACCCCTGCTACTGTGAGTGCTTTGTACGAGAGAAGTGCCTTTGATTGCCTGTATCCTGAGAAATGCTTTGAAATAATCACAGAAAAGTGTCTGCCCAATTCTCCATGGTCAGACTCCTGGATGTGGATGGATGTCTGGGCTCATTCACGTCACTGGGAGCTGGTTTCTTTTGTTTCTTTGAGACAGACAGTCCAGCTTCCAGAGGCATTCACTTCCGTTATTTATTGCAGAGCAGGCAGCTGGTGCACTGGGGGACGGCTCTCCCCGTGTCAGCCTTTCCAGGCAAACACGTGTTCCTTACCTTCCAGGCCTGCTTAGCCCACAGAAGAGAGAAGCTCTGCAGCGACTGAGGACCGACATAGAAGTGCTGACAGATTCCTGGCTGGAAACTGCATTAAAATCCCTGCTGCTCATCCAGTCCAGGTATGGAACCTGGAAGTGCACGCGAGGCTTTCTCAGCCCTTTCTCGCCCTCAGGTTCGCATGTAGCGCTGTGCAGGGCACTGCCCCCATCACACCGCTGCTGTCCGGCACAGGCACCGAGGGCCCAAGTGACTGAGGGCGAGAACTCCACCCCTGTTTCTCTGCTGCAACACCTGTAGTTAGGAAGGTCCCCATGCTCACCAAATGGTTTTTCTGACAGAGAATTCTGCCAGAAGCAAACGAGCAAAAATTGCAAAACCTTGTCCTAAAATGCCTCCTGAAAGCAGGACAGCAAAGCACGTAGCACCTGGGGAAGCTGATCAGACTGCCCGGAGCAGTCCAGGCACTGCTGCCTGTAGATGTGCTGTTACAAGTGTGTCTTGGTTTGAGAGACAGGTGTCTGCTAAGGAAGGCAGGAGCCTCCTTTGGAATGGAAAATGCAACCCCCTTCCCTCCAAATTATTATAATTTTGAAACTAAGGGGCTTTCAGGCAAAGATACGAGGAATAGGAATAACAGTTCTTTACTAATGTGTATATATACCAAGGCAAACAAACAACAGTAACTGTGGCAGTAACAACGAACCGAACCAGAACCCAGGGACCCCTCTCGGCTGTCGGGGCCCTTTCCCCTCTGGTGCAGTTCCGGGCACGGCCGGCAGGGGCGCTGGCGGCTCCCGGTGAGCGGGGCGGGTGCGATGGTTCCCCCGCGGCTGCAGGGGGCGCTCCGGAGCGAGCGCGGGGAGCACGCGGCAATGGCGGCCTGGCCGAGCCGGGAGGGGATGGAAGAAAGGCTTCACAAACTCCCTGGGCGGCCGGTCCCGGTGCCCAGCCGGGCCCTCGGGAACAATGGCTGGAACAGCAGGGACGAACACAAAATCCCGGGTGGTAGACGAGATGTATCAGACTCTGGAGCTGCAGCGGGAGCCCCCGGACGGCTCGGCAGGCGGGGCGTGCGGAGCTACAGTGCAGCGAGAGGTTCGCAGCAGCAGCAGCAGCAGCAGCAGCGGGACAGAGCAGCCGCGGCCCGGCTCCCAGCAGGGCAGGGAAAGGCGGGCTGGGATCCCGGGATTTCTCCCTTGAGGCACCCGAGCAGACGGTGAAAAAGGTCTCTCTTCTAGTGAGGTAGGGTGTCAAATAGGGTCCCAGTGCAACAGCCGCTCCTGCGAGCAGGGCTCCACTCACGGTAGAAGGAAGGCAGCAGAAGGTAGGAGCCTGCAACAGCGATGAATTCCCTCCACCACGAGAGCAACTCCTCTCCTCCGAACGCTGGGAGAACAAGAGAGCTAGGGGCTGTACCCAGCCCCTTTTTGGCAGTTCAAATCTCTCGCATCCTGCCCTACAGGAGACAAACCCAGGTAAAAGAGAGCAGCCAGCTGCACTCCTCTGCCTGTGGCAAGGTCTTCTGTCTCTCTTAAGCGCTCAGTAATTTGTCTCTTAGCAACCAAGTATGGGGAAAATTCTTTAAGAGAAAAAATAAAACAAAAGGGGAACTCCTAAACCCCCAACAATGTGTTTTTCTTCTTTTAGAAAAAACTGTGAGAACATCCTGATCACAACCACCCAACTGATGCCAGCTCTTGCCAAAGTTCTCCTGTATGGATTGGGCGAGGTGTTTCCCATCGAAAATATTTATAGTGCTACAAAAATAGGTAAGGGATTGTGCCAAATGTCTGGCACTGCGGCATCTTCTGAGGATTAGCTGGGATTTTTATATGGGGAAATGGCATTTCTGCAACTGACGACCCCTGTGCTGTGGTCCAGCTGGTCGAGGCTTCTGGCCTTGGGAGCTGAACTGGGTGCTACCCCTGCCTAGTACAAGACAAGAAGTGTTTCTGTACTGGGAGGAAGGAACCTGTTCAGGCTCTATTTCTCTCTGCCTGGGGCCCCTTACAGGAGGATTGTCTTTGGCAGGTAAAGAGAGCTGCTTCGAGAGGATCGTGTCTCGGTTTGGAAAGAAGGTCACTTACGTGGTGATTGGAGATGGGCGTGATGAGGAGGTCGCAGCCAAGCAGGTGGGTCTGACTGCAGAGGTGGGGCAGTGCAAGGGGAAGTTGCTGGTAGGCTTTGCCTACAAGGACTCTTGTTCCAAGGCTGAACTCTTCAGGCCAGGGCAGCCAGGAGCAAAGTTTGCCTTTGATGCAAGAGATCTTCCATTTTGTTAAGATAGGCAGTTTTCTGGCTCCTGGGTGTTTAAAGTTTCTCTTTTACTATTGTTTAGGATTGCATATAACACTGTCCCTTTCAGCAGTGTCTTAGTGTAGCATGTTGGACATAGCATGTTGAAAGGTTGGACTCAGTGATCTTGGAGGTCCCTTCCACCCTTGGTGGTTCTATAGTTCTATATCCTGATCATAGCCTGTGACTATCAGGATAATGCAGTTTCTCAGGAGCACAAGAGGATTCAGGGCACAGGAACAGCAGCAGGTCAATACAGCACCTGCCATTAGGCTGGATTATAAATAAGGAGCAAAGAGTTTGATTGATTTGGACAGGCCTGGACAGGTTGTTCAGTTGTGCTAATTAGCAGTGCAAAGACGACTGTCAGGAGCTTGTGAAAGGTCATGTTCTTCTTCACATGTTCTTCACATGTTCTGCCATGTGCCAGAGCTGTCACCTGTGCAGGTTTCCTGGGGGCCCTGGACAGGCATTCCTGGGTGCAGCAGCAGCTCACAGCCAAGGTTTCCATCACGAGCAGCTGACAGTCAGTGCTGGTGCCTGTCACACACAGATGTGCACATAAGATGGGCTCCAGATACAGATGCGCATGTGGCCAAGGTGCATATTGAGCGTGGTGTGCTCAGAACCGCCACACTGCAGAGCCCTGCAGCTCTACCCAACCTGCTTCCACCTCAGCTGAAAACCCCTGCATAAACCTGACTGTCCTCTGTTACAGCACAACATGCCGTTCTGGAGGATCACAAATCACGCCGACCTCGTGTCCCTTCACCAAGCCCTCGAGTTAGACTTCCTGTAAGAAGTTGGAGCAAAGATGTGACTGCAGCTCCCGCAAGCCCTCTCCGTTACTGGGGGGGCAGAAATCTCACATGTTTGGGGACTGACTTTTCAGCTTGATGAAGAAAACGTACCTAATGCAAACTGTACAGTGGAATATGACAGCAGGTTGTTCCTCGGGAGCACGAGCCCTGCCAAGTCCAGAGGTGTCCTGTAAAGAAGCCCTAGGTTCAGCAGAGCTAGAGCTTGTCTGCAGAAGTGACTTAAACAGAGCCAGCTGAATGCCTCTGGCAGGTGTCTCCAGAAGGGAGGGGCCATAAAACAGCAGATGTATTTGTAAGAGCCCTCTCCTTTCTATTCAGCTTAGTTTTAGAACCCAAGTAAACACAAAACTTTATTTTTATAGGAAAATGCTGATGGCAGAGCTTAAACCTCCCTTGTTTTGCAAAGCCGAAGAGCTATGTTTTTTTCCATAGGACATACTAATGAAAATGTCAAAAATACCTCTATTGCTGTAAAATGTGTTCTCTCTCCTTCCCTGGGTGTTCAAAACAGTTAATTTATTACAATGTCCTTATGTTATTTCCTCAGTGTGGGATTACTGGAAAATATAAAGGTAAGGGAATGCTTCTGGGATGTGGTTCCTTGTAGAGGCAAGTATTGGTGTTCCGAGTTGATCCCAGTGGCTTCTAGTCAATGTGTGCACAAGCCCTGTTAGCCAGCAGGAGATCACTGGATTCCAGCCTTGGCCTGGACTGTAGATCCCACAGATTTTCCCTGTAAAGAAAAATGAAACCACCTGTGAACATCAGGTACAGCAGACTGGTGCAGACTGCTCAGATGTGAACAGAGTCCTCGCCTGGACTAGGAATAATCTAATTCCTAAATCCTCATGAATGTTGGAGAGAAGGCTCTGGCTGTGGTATAACCTTCATCTCTGCCTTCCTGACTCTGTTCGTAAGTTCCTTTTAGTAGAATCAGATTCAGTTTTTTTATATTCTTTGCATTAGCCTAACCACATAGTGAGAAAGAAACGCCTTGTTAAGAGGGACTTAATTTTCTAAGACACTGTGACTTGGCAGCATGGAGCACTTGGGAGGGATTTTTCTGCTCCTGTCTCAGTATAGAGGCTGGAGTCAGTGGCCTGCAGCTCCCCTGGCCAGGAACAGCCAGCTAGGGATTGGGGCTGGCACAGGGGCTGGTCTTGTGCCAACTCAGGCTGTGTTTGGTGGTCTCCCCCATGTACCTACATGGCATCAGATCAGCAGGTGCCCTGAGGACAGGGGTGTGCTGTGCCCCACAACCCGCTGCTGCTGCTCCTGCAGAACCAGCCCTGCTGGCTGCACCCAGACCCCTCCACATCGTGGTCACCAGCCCCACATGACCATCGGGAGACTGGGCTGAAAGTCTGCCACTGCAGGGAGGACACCAACCCATCTGCTGTGCCCATACAGGCAGAGAGGTGTTTGCTGCATTTCTTTCATGGCATTAATTGCTGAGGGTTAATTTCCATCAGTGCAGGGGGAGCTGCTGGGCCTGCTTGGCGCAGGCTCTGCTGTGCCCTGGGAGCATCTGTTCCTGGGCCAGCTCCAGTGACCATGGGGCAGAAGGTGCCTAGAGCCAGAGGTTTGGATACCTCGTGCTCAGGGACTGGACCCGGGAGGTCTATTTCACATGGTACCAGCTCCCTTTGTTTTTTTGGGGGTTTTTTTGGGTTTTTTTTTAATTAAATTGGAATCAAAGGCAATTCTCTTTCTCCAGGGTGGTCACTGGAGTCAAGAGTGATCTGCTTTCCATTTCAGCTCCTTGCCAGGTGTGATCCCAGGTGGATACTGGGTCTGTGTATTTCCTCAGGAGCGCTGCAGCAAGAACATGCTGTCCACGTGGGAGCTCCTGCCCGCCAGCAGCGTAAACCGCTCATCCCATGAGGAAAATCGAGAGTCTGCTGTGGGTGTCACTGGGCAGCTCAGCAGAGGGAAAGGCGCTTGGCTGCCCTGGGGGCTGCTGGCCCAGCAGAGCCTGTTGGACAAACAGGCTGTGCTGGGAGTGCTCGGCAGTGGATTTGGAAAGGGGAGCAGGAGCCAGGGATGTTCTCTGTCTACACCAAATGGAGACCTCAGGTGTGTTAGCACCTGTTCCAAGGCAGCTGGGGCAGCTCCAGCTCCCTTACTGCTGGGCTCATGGAGTCCAGTTCCTCTGGGGTCCCTGTGAAATGCCAGAGCTGTGGCGAGGAGCCTCACTGCTCCCAGGGTTTGAAATGTCACCAGAGCATCAGGACTCAGTTGTAGTCATAGAAGAGTCTGTGCTGATGCTGAACATCCTCAGCAGGTTCCCAGCCCATCCAAAGGTCTCCTGTAAGCAGGTTTGGGAACTGTCCCAGCCTGTGCAGCAGCCTGTTGGGAGCACATCTTGTACTCCACCTGGCTGAACTTTGGGCTTAAAACCTGTGCCTTAACCTCCCACCACCGGCATGGCCAAGCAGCCTCTGTGCTTCACTCCCATCGGAAGCAGCTGCCCAGAGCCATGCTGGAGAGGGGCTGGGTTTGCCCAGGCACTGGCAGCAGGTGCTAGACCTGCAGGCCTGAGCTGCCTGGCAGCTGGCTGTGGTTTGTGTTTGTTTACTTCAAATGTTTTAGGGAAATTTTAAGATGTTGGTAAACTTTTAGCTGAGTGTGGAACTCGCAGCCATTGACATTTCATACAGATATTTATATGATGTTTCCTTGAATGTATGTAAAGTACTTTTATAACAGGAGGTTGATGGTACATTTCTGTGTTTGTTAATAAAGGGGTGACCTGGCTATTTTATTTTTTCCTCTACTGGCTGAATTTAAGCCTTTTCCTGTCTCTCTTGAGGCAGGAACAGCATCTCTATCCAAGCATTGATTTTCTCCTGTCTCTGTCACCAGTTCAGCTACACTCAGGTGAGGGGTAATGGGAGAGCAAACCCGAACACCTGAAGGACAGTTAGCCTGCAGGCCTAGAGCACCTGAGCTCACCTGGGTGCTGCCGGCCTCCCCTTCAGCTTCAACACAGCCACGGAGGCTTTAAAAACCACCTGATCCACTAATATTTGTTGCCTCCAACAGCCCTTGGGGAGATGTCTATGCTGGCACTGGTGGGAAGCAGTAGGAGCTGGAGCCCACAGCACCTCTTTTACTGCACTACAAGGGGCGAGTCCTGGGTGCTGCTGGCTGTGGGGCCTTTGTCTGTTCATGGTCTGTAATGGGAACTGTCCTGTGAACTGGAAAAAAATAATAAAGTCTTTATTTTCTAGTCAGTGCTTCAGCCTGTTCTCTGCCCCTGTGTCAGTCCCTGCCCATCTGACAGCCCGAGCCAGGCTTTGCGGCACCAGGAGCATTCAGGGTGCCACAGGTCACAGTGCAGCCACCTTTGGGTTCACGCCCCTGGGGAGTCCTGGGGAGCCAATGGAGCAGGGACCTGCTCCCGGGCTCTGCTGAGGTGCCCAGGGGAGGCATATGGTGCTTCCTGCACAAACTTTCCCTTCCCATTTTCTTTTACACAAGGCAGCACCCCTCTCCCACCCTCTGCTGCGGTGCTGCTGGCCCTAGGCAGGGCTGAGCTTCTTATAGGAGCAGCTGTGAAACAGCATTTCAGCTGCTCTTCCAGCTGCATGCTGATACCTTCCCTGGTATGGAGGTTCCCTCCCGGGATAGGGTGCTGGGAGGGATGTGATGGAGGTGAGGGCAAAGAGCCAAAGGTCAGTGCTGTGGGCAGCCAGGACATGGCACAGCTGCCATCTGGGCAACAGCAAAAGGCAGCGGCTGCTCTGGGGCCTGCCTGGGTTTGGGCACCGAGCTGGGTGGAGGCAGCCCCACCTGGGAAGTGGGTGGNNNCTGGGAAGTGGGTGGGTGGGAGGGTGTCTGTGCCCAGGAGCTGGCACAGCACTGACCTCACTACTGACCACATCAACAGCCACCTATGGCTGAGAAACTGGCCGTGGCCAACTCCAGCCTGCTCACAGCCTTGGGAGCGCTGCCTCGGCTGCAGTGGTGGTGGGAATGGCAGCCAAAGGAGCATGAGGTGTCCATAATAAGCCAGAAGCCCTGAGCCACCCTACAGCCACTCTCCCAGCACAGGCCTCCTTCCACATGCCTCCCTGAACACAGCGATAACAGATGAGCTTTGACCTTGACACCAAAACTAACACAAGGAGGAAAATCCCGCCTGGAAACAGAAAGGTCAGATAGCCACAACTATGGAGGAAATAAGTTCTCCCTGCCCTGCCACCCACATGCCTGCCCAGCAATGGCAGCAGCAGGCACAGGAGAGGCACAGAGAAAATAAACCAGTGCTCTTGTTTTCATTTTTCTTTTTTTAAAAAGCTAGTAATAAATAAGAAAATCTGACACAGCAGTGCAGCCATATGCCACAATGTGCTGGACTCACCATAAACACCGTGGCTTTCCTTGAGGGTACAGCCATGGGAGCCATGCTGAGTGCCATGGGACTCATCGGGTGTTTCCACATCACCCCTGGTTTCTGCCAGGTCCCTCCAACTGTCCAAAACAGCAGCCTGGGAAGCACAACCAGGGGCACAACCAACAAGTCTACCTCCCCCTCATGTCCCTTTAAAGGACCTGCTCTCTGACAGCAGACTCCACAGCAGCAGCTCCATTCAAGAAGTGCTGCTGTGCTGGCTGGGACAACAGGAACTGCGTCTGGGCCAGCCACTGCATCCGTCTGTTCACAAGGTCTGGTTCCAAGAACGAGCGCAAGCCCAGCCCATCACTCCCTCCACTGGCATCCACCTCGTCATAGCCACCTTCCTGCTGCATGTTGGGGTGCAGCCACTTGTAGTAGGTGACCCTCAGCCCCAGCCCCAGCAGGTAGCAGGGCAGGGCAGCGGAGAGCACCGGGAGGAGGTATGAATGCTCCTCAGAGGGAGCCCGGCCCCAGAGCCAGGCAAGGGCCAGCAGCATGCTGTCCACCAAGATGAAGCCGTGGTAGATGATGCTGCGGTACAGCGTCCTCCCCTGTGCCACATTGAACCAGCTGAAGTAGAGGATCACAGCCACCACGGCCCGGTAAAGCTGCTCGGGGCCGGATGATTCCATGAAGTCCGTGCCCTGCAGGCTGACCCAGAGGAACATGGCCACCCATACAAGTGGGAAGTGGAGAGCCACACCATAGGGCCAGAGCAGGGCAAAGAGGGCGACCACCAGGATGCGGGGGCAGATGAGGAAGAGGTTCCACAGGAAGTAGATGATGGAAGAGCCCAGGCTCAGCTCGTACTTGTCCTGTAGGAAGGAGCGCAGGGACTGGTGGTAGTCCAGCAGAGACCAGGACACACACAGGAATGCGGTGACGATCCCCAGGCCTGCAAACACAGAGGTGAAGGTGCTGAGGAGGGACCGAGGGGTGGCCCAGCCTGGCTCAAACCCTGTCCCTGCCCAGCACTGCTAAAATGAGCTTCCCCCCAGCTCAAAAAAAGGCTGCTGTCAGGGTCAGAGCATTAGCACCCCCATCTCTCCCGTGGCCTTCTGCCCTCCCTGAGGACAAGGAAGCTGGTGCCTGGCCTTGCTCAGATGGGGAAGAAGTGCTGGGACTGAATGGCTCTGCAAAAGCCCATCTCCCAGGCATGGAAGCCCTCAGCCCACACAGGCAAGTGAGCGTTGGCTCCCACGTTGTTGGGCTCCCAATTTCCCTGCAGTGACACCTGCTCCCCACCCCAGGAAGGGCCCCACAGCACTTGCTCAGCAGCCTGTGCTCCACCCATACCAACATCAGCACCTCCCCACTCCACAGAGGGCACCTGATTTCTCACCTGACCCTCAGCCTCTCCTGGGGCACATAAGAGAATGACCACAGTGGTCACCCAGCTTCAACCCTCCCACCCCAAGCCCAGCATGGTCCATTGGGGCATGTGAGTGCAGGACAGGGGCCCACCCTATAGTGTGACATGTCAAAGGAAGGAGTGACATGGGAGCAGAATGACACTACAAGTGTCTTGCTGGGTCCTCCAGGCCCTGGACAGCCTCTCTCTGGTCTGCCCCACCCAAGCCCACTCTGACCCCAAGCCTGCAGCCCCACAGCCCCCTCCCTTGGCTCCAGATCCCTCACCCTGGGAGAGCTCAGCCTTGTTTGTCCGTAGGATAACGTAGAGGAGCAGGGTGAGCTGTGGGGTGTTCTCCAGGAAGGTCTCGAAGAGACGCAGCATGCTGATGTCATGGGAGAGGAAGGCCATGTGTCTCTGCTCATCATCCTCTGCCTTCGCCCAGCACACTTTCCAGCCCACCTTCAGAGCACGGAGGCACCTGTGTGGGGACCCAGCTGGTGGTGAGGGCCCACGCAAGGCACCACACACCTTGGTCCTCACACTGCTCTGACAGGTCAACAAACTCCTGACAGGACAACAAACCCCACTAATTTATGTCCAAACCCCTCCTTCTCCCTTGCCCAAACCACGCACCACAGCAGCCACACGATGCCCAGCCACGGGTGAAGTGCAAGTGTAAAACAGCATCGACCTCAGGGGACCTGCCTGGATTATTCCCTTCTCCCGGGCAGGCCTCGCTGCTCCCCTGAACTGCCGGGAGCGCCAAAGCCGTGACGAGGTTTTGGGGAGCTGTTCCGTTTGTCTCGAGGGCAGCCGCAACACCACCGGGAGACAGAGCAGAGAGGGAGGGAAACTTCAGTTGCAGGAACACAGGTGGCTCCCACCGACCCATTTCATCCCCCTCCACCGCGGGGCTGGGCCGAACCGCTCTGCCCGGGAGCCTCTTGGCCCTCCCGACAGCTGAGGCACCGCTCACCCCCATCCCCGGGTGCCAGGAGGGGCCGAGACGCAGCTGCAGAGGGTCGGGCACCCGGGGGGCCGGGGGGAGGCTGGGGTTGAGCGGGGGCCGGTGGATGTCCGGGGACGCGCGGGGAACTCGGTGCGGGGCTGCCGTACCTAAAGAAAAAGCCGAGCTGTAGGAGGTGGAGAGCGGCGAGCAGCGCCAGGGGCACGGCGGGGCGCAGCGCGGGCGGGTCGGAGCGCAGCCAGAGCCAGCTGCAGGCCTGGGCGGCGGCCGAGGCGGCGGCGAGCAGCGACAGCGACAGCGCGGCCCAGCCGGGCTGCCCNGGGCCGGACCCACTCCCTGACAGGGCCCGCCCCGGGCAGGCCCCGCCCCGGGCCGTGTATCCCGCCCCGGACCGGCGGCCCCGGCTCCCTTCCCGCCGGCGTCGCAGCCTCGGCCCCGGCCGGCCCCTTCCCGTGCCTCGTTCCGCCCCCCTCCCCGGGAGCAGCACCCNCCCGGGAAGCAGCCCCCGTCCCTGCCAGCTCCTCCTGGCCGCAGCTCCGCGGGGCCCCCCCGCCCCACACGTCTCCCGCAGTGGTTTTGCTACACCGTGGCAGAGCCACGTGAGGCCCTGCAGCCCCGGACTCGCGTGTCCCTCTATAGCCCCTGCCCACGCTCCCCTCGCGGCTGCCGCCGTGACATGCAGTCCTGCCCCGCCGACTGCCAGGCACGGCCAGGACACGAGGGGCTGTGCGAGGTCTCACCCCGGGAGGAAGCGGGATTGAGGTGCCCGGGTGTTTCGGAACAGGGGTGGGCTGCTCGCACACGGCTCTTCTCTGCTCTCCCCCCCAGCCCGCCCTGTTCCACGGCACCTTCGCTCGCTCTGGCCCCGCCACAGAGGGTCAGGGTGGGCTGGGACACGGGGGCTCTGCTATGGGGGCAGCCAGGGTAGGACAGGCTGGAACATCGGTCCAGCCAGCACAGCACCACGCAGAACTGGGGGGTCCCTGCCTTCAGCCACCCTCAGCACTGCCAGCACAGGACTGTGTTATCCAATTGCACCACTTCTCTCCTTAATGCAAGCAATTCCACTCATTTTCACTTTCAAAAATCCTCAGCGATTTTCTTCCTAATCTGCATACCTCCTACAAAAAGGAAATTACAGTACTTTTGGCTTCTAGATATACTGAACTCCATAGCTAAATGTTCACCTGTTACACACCTACTGTATGATTTAGCCACAGAGGTGCACCACGGGCTACAGCTGGGCCACTGGACCCAAGCACGATACTGGGATTTGCCCTAGCAGTAACTCCTGGCAGAGCAGAGGCCGTGGGTCCCCCAGCCAGTCCCATGGATGTGCCCACAAAGAGCTGCTTTTGCAAAGCCAGGTCACTTTACAAGTCCCAGGCAACAGAAACCCTACCCTTGCAGCTCCTGAACACCCAGAGTTCACCAGACTGTCAGCTCTCTGACCCGAGCCCTATGTGCACATGCTGCTATTCCAGCAGGGCCTGTGGCCCTGGGCATTTAGCAAGCTGCAGTTGGACAGGTCAGCACAGCACAGCACAGCACAGCACAGCACAGCACAGCACAGCACAGCACAGCACAGCACAGCGCAGCGCAGCGCAGCTCCCACCCAGCAGGCAGCAAGTGCAGTTCAGGGTCTCAGCAGTTCAGCTTGTAAGATCTGGGTCCTGCTTTTCAGCAACGCCTTCACCACAAAAGCCGCGGTTCCTCCTGTGGGAACACCTACACAACACACGTGAAATGCTCCTGAATATTTATAACTCTTGAACCGCTGCCATTACAAATGTAAAACAATCACCAGCCACATGCTTCCTACGACAGGAAGCTCACCCTTGATTGCAGGGACAGTACACCCTGCAGCAGCCACCCCGCAGCCTCCTGAACAAGGCAGGGGGTGCAGAGAAACAGGAAACACAAAACACTTTTCTCCATCTCAGTCCACCACCAGTATCAACCTGCATCCTAACTGTTTCTCTGTTACGCTTTAAAAATGGTTTAAAGAATAAAACCTTGTTTCACATGGTGCAATTCATTCGAGCTTCAGCTAAAAGCACAGCATGCATGGCTTTTGGCACAGCACAGCATGTTCTGAGCTGGAAGAGACCCACAGGGTCTAAGCTCGACAGTACCAACAAATCCAACTCGTGGCCCTGCACAGGACACCCCAATACTCCGACCCTGTGCCTGAGTGTGTTGTCCAGTTCTTGAGCTCTGGCAGCCTTGGGGCCATGACTCCTTCCCTGGGCAGTCTGGTTGGGTGGCAGAAATGGCTCTGTCCCTATTTGGAACACTGATACAACGTGTTGTTTTCTTCAGTAGTACAATTATTTAATTTCTTACTGGCCAGACATTCACTTTAGTTGGAACCTTCAAAACAAAAAACTAAGGAAAAAATAAGGATAATTACACTGGAAGTATGAGCTGTGCTTTTTATCCCCAGGGTTTGTCAAGCAGACAGTTTTATTCTTCAAGGCAGAAAAGCCTCTAGAGTTAGACATGATGCAAGGTGACCCAAGTTAACATTTTATTGGAAATGCTCAAAAGCTCCAGTAACAAGATCAGCTCTAGTACAAATATAGATTTAAATGCACAAACTAAACAATAAGAACATATTTTCATGATTGCTGTACATTACTTGGCTACCCACTTTCTGAAGAAAATGGAAGGGAAGCTGAGTTAGGAGAAACAGCTCTAGAAATAAATGACAAATCATAAAGAGGCTCTTCTTTCTAAGACATCCTCTAAGGAGCAAAAACAAAGTGAAGGCTCTGAAGCTTTGAGGAGTTCAGTTTTCCTGTGTCTGTTTATGCTTTCAGTCACATGGTCACAGCATAGAATCAGGTCCAATTACCAGAATCACACACATTCTGCTCATCCTTGAATTCCAAGGAGTTGGCATTCACAGAGTAACCAGGACTTTCCACAAAGAGCAAAGGTCACCCTCCATGTCACAGAGCTCAGCAAGGTATCTTGAAACATGGACAAGCATTTGCTTGGAACTAAAATCAGATGGAAGGAACTTTACTCAGCATCCGTTGACTTATAGTGATCATCATCCACTGTGGAGTAGATGTGTCCCTCGCTGCTGAGGAATTCCACGGCTTGCCTTGAAGAAAAAACCCACAGTTGGTAACTAGCTAGCATTTAGTTAACAAAGGGAGAGAAGTCATCACCTTTCTGCCAGGTAATTCCCATTTACAGACCCCATTCCCACAGTTCCCTCCTGGCAGCTGCCAAGGGAAGCTCTTGGTGTCTCTGTCCCGTGGGCAGTGTAAGTGACACAGGAAGTTTCTCCAAAGCTATGGCAATGTGCTCTCCCTGCAGCTCAGACTCTGCCTGAGTCACCACTCTGCACTGCCCAGGTAGTACCCAGCACTCTGCTCCAGAGGGGACAGAACATACAAAGGTCATGGAAGTTAATGACTAATTTTGTAAGTCTCAAGAAGAAGTTTTAAGAGACACTGAAGTAGAATAGAACAGACTATTCCTAAACTTTTTTTCAGTGTGTAGAGAGCAAGGTAGTCCTTGAACAGGAGAAATGCTACTGAGGCACTGCAAAACATTGCCAATGAACTGATAAACACCTTGTTTTGAAAACAGGGAGCAAAGCAACTGGTAACAGCTCATTCAGGGCAGTGGATCTTTCAAAAGCTCTGGCTCCTGTGCTGCTGGGACCACCTCAATTACCCACTCTGATTCACAGGTGAGTGTCTGGACTTGGCCACTGTCCTCTCTGCCTTTGGAAGGACTGCCTGGATTTCCATAGCATCCTTCATTTCTACACACTTACTTGATTGTTGACATACTCATACTGTGGAGCTGAAGTTTCAAGTCCTGTAGACTCATCCCCTCTGGGACATGGCAGCTTTTGATCAAGTTCAGCACCTGGAGGAGCAAGAACCACCGCACTACATCACATGGGAGGAGCCTCTGCTGCCACTGCCACGCTTCCAGAAAGCTTCTGCCACCCACCTGGCTCTGGTGCGCCGTGAGCCCGTTCACTGGCAGGCTGCCCCCTCCTCCGTAGCCCCCCATGTCACTTATCCCAGCGGCTGAAAATGACTGCGGCATTCTTGATGCTGACTGGAATGATGAGAATAGAAGTGCTGTGGTTACCTAGGCTGCCCAAGCCCACAGTGTTAAAGAATCACTGTTATTTTTAAGTCAGTAAATAAAAACAGCTTCTTATGGAAGTGGATTGCAACACAATCTCTCTCCAAGGAAGCCATGACTCCTGTTAAACCTTCAGTGTTGCCCAGCTTTAAGCTTTCCAGCCCCACAGTTAGGCAATTATCCCAGCAGAAGATCTCTCTTTGGGAGATCACCAGTCACCCAGGAAGGGCCACGATGGAATCAGGATCTTTGTACGCACCATAAGATTTTTTCTGAGGATCATATGTGCATTCACAACTTCTAGTATGTGTGTGGTGAACTCATTCATATTTTCCAGAGGCATGATCTTAAATGCTACCAAGCTCTTCTTATTCTTTCAGAGGAAAAAAAACCAAACAGAAAACAATTTACAGCACAGCAACACGAAGATGCCTAACAGCCAACCCAGCCATTCCCCTCCAGGAGCAGGATAGCAGTGGGGAGAGAGCTTCTCTGCATGCAGCTACTAGTCCAAAATGTTCTGACCTACAACTTGTGCTGGTTTTGGCTGGGGTACAGTAGCATGGGCTAGTTTTGGACGTGTGCTGGAAACAGTGTTGGTAACATAGAGATGTTTTAGTCATTGCTCATCAACCCCTGCACAGAGCCATGGGCTTTCCTGCTTCTCACACAGCTCCACCAGTATTAGGCTGGGAGGGGACAAGGAGCTGTGAGGGGAAATAGCTGGGACCCCCACTGCCCCAAGGGAGAACCCAGACCAGCCAGTGTCATGCTCAGTTATAAAACTGATGAAAGGAGGAGGAAGAGGCACACCTGCCCGGCCTTGGGAAGTGTGGAATGAATTCCTTGTTTTGCTTTACTTATTAAACTGCCTTCTTGTGAACTCATGGGTTTTCTCACTTTGACCCTTCCAATTCCCCACCCTCCCACCGGGAGCAAGTAAGGAGTGGGGGAGGGATGTGATTTTGAAAGACAATGGAGACAGAGTCACTCCTCTTTCTAACCAGCTGGGAATTAACTGCACCTTGCCTTAATGCATGCACCATTATTTGAGTATTTAAACCACATGTCCTACATGAAGTGCTACAAGAAGTCTCCCCATGAACCAGAACTTGGTCTAAGCTCGACAGTAACAACACCCCAGAACCTGCTGGCCAGAACTCTGCTCTGCTGAAAACACACTGATGATGAGGGGAATTTTGAAAGGATTCTCATTTTAAATAGTCCTCTGCATTCAGGAACAACTAAGAGTGTTATTAAATACAACCCTGGCAGAGACACTGAAGGATTTGTCCAGAGACCACGATTAAGTGTTCTAAAGCAGCCCCTTAGCACTAAGCCAGATCACCAATCCTTCACACCCCTGCTCCAGCCTCATGGCCAGGACTCACCCACAGGTAACATGACCTTACCTGGAATGACCGAAGGTGACCAGCTACTTTGACATAGGTTCCTGGAGGTACCACAACATTCTCACCTCCTGCCTCCTAACAGAGAGGGAAAAAAGAGAGGTCTGCTGATTCATGTTTCCATTTCTCAATTATCACAATAAACAACTTAGCAAAGCAGGCTCATCTCAAGCAGGCACAAACAGTGTGCATTCCTATGTCCAGTAAGAGCAGTTAGAGAAACATAACTGTAAATAAAAAAAACCAGATGTTGAATTCCTTAATCTGTCTGGGGGATGGGGCGGGCCAGAGCCGCTTTTGAACTCACACTAAACTCGCAGTAAGGCAACTGAACATCTGCCTGATTACCCTCCAAAAACTGTTCAACTGAACTCAGCTATACTAAACAGGCAGACAGTCATATACAACACCGGTGACCTCTGCTGCAGCAGCCATCTCCCTTGGATTTCAGGGACATGTTATCCCTAAAATACTTTTCAGAAAAGCCACATCTTTTGGATTAAAAAAACTCTGTGAGAAGTAGGGAGTTGGTGTTGATGAGTGATCCTTACGGGTTCCTTCTTGAACAGTTGAGTTGAGTGTCTACAGTTGAGACACTGTATAATTCCGTAACTTTTCTCTACCAACTGCTCTCAAAAGCTGCTAAAGAAGCCTGTTCATAGGAAATCCAGTGCTTACATCAGTATCAACCCACTGCCTGACGTCCATCGGGGCTGCCGTCATGTCGTCCACTTTGTAGAGGATGTTGGTGGGCGCCTTCTCCGCGTGCCGGACGATGCCCACAACGGTGACCTGCGGCGGAGGAGGAAAGGTTGCTGGGGCCGGCCGCGGGACAGGGGTCCGCCCCGGCCGCGACCGCCCCGGCGCCCACCTGCGAGATCTCCACGTCGCAGATCCGGAAGGTCTCGTCGACCTGCTCCGCCGCCAGCAGCTGCGACACGGTGCAGGGCACGATGTTCTGGGAGCGGCTCCGCTGCAGGGGGCGGAGAGGCCGTCAGAGCCGGCCCCGGCCCCGGCCCCGCGCCCCCTCCCGCGGGCCCCGCTCGGCCTACCTGCTTCTTCTCCGCCTGGGCGCCGGCGGGCGACCCGAACCCGCCCGGGGACTGCGTGTAGCCGCCCGGGGGCCCCGCGCCGCTCACTGTGCCGTACCC
>VXBT01012738.1:163708-304097 GCA_013400235.1 Oriolus oriolus | reverse complement strand
GGCCCGGCGCAGGTGAGGCCCGGCACAGGTCGGGGCAGCGTAGCGCTGTCAGCCATGCAGCCCGCGGGCCAGGCTGTGCTGCTGCTCCTGCTGTGCCCACTGGCCGTGGCTCTGCCCGGTGCGGGCGGCGGCTCCGGGAGGTTCTGGCACCTCACGGATCTGCATTGGGACCCCGGGTACGAGGCGGCGGCGGCAGCGGGACGGCCGTGCCCCTCGAGCGGCGATCGGGCCGGGCCCGCCGGGCCGTGGGGCAGCTACCTGTGCGACGCGCCCTGGAGCCTGCTCGGTTCGGCCGCCCGGGCCATGCGGGGCCGCTTGGCCACGCCGGACTTCGTGCTCTGGACCGGGTGAGAGGGGCTGGGCCCGCCTGGAAGGACACCAGGGGTAGGCGGGAGAAGGGCAGTGGAGCCTATACGGAGATCGTGGGGTGTCAGGACTCTTTCCATGGTCCCCGCTTTGAAAAGGAGAGGGGAGGATGTGTCTCGTAATGCAAAACAGGGGTTTGGACGAGAGCACGACTCCAGCGAGGGCTCTCGACGCTGGCAAGAAGCTGGTGGCAGTGAGGTGACAAAAGGATCACTGTCCGTCCTTTGTGCATCCTGTCCAGCCGTGTCTGACTCCACAGGGACTCCGAGTACCTGCAATGCCCAGGGGAAGGAGCTGTGGGCTGTGTGTCTGTGCATCCAGCGCTGCCGGTCAGAGCAGTGGGAGGAGAGCATTGTAAACCAAGCTGGCAGCGTTTCTTCTGGCTGCGATGAGGCACCTGGGAGACCTGTCTCAAGATGAGGCAGTTTTGCTTTAGGAGTCAGAGGAACCTCCCCAGTGGAGGATGTTCTCTCCTGGTATGGTTTCCAGGGGTGGGTCCCCTGTCCTATGGGAGGCCTCAATAGCACTTACAGATGGTAAAAGCTTTGTTTTGCATGGTGATTGTGTGTATGGTCTTTCTTCTGATAGTGCAACCTCAGCTTGCTGTAACCTCCAGTCCCAGTTTGCAGGGCCGTTGCCTGTCCCATGTTTTCATTTTCTGTCCCTGCAGATGCTTGTTCCTGCTTAGATGTAGTTATTGGTCCTTGTGACCTTATGTTGAGTATTCTTTTCCCCTCAAGCAATTTTCCTCAGTCCTTTGACATGATTTTGAATGTTCTTCTCTCTCTCCAGTGGGCTTGTGGACAGCCCAGCTTCATCTACAAATGCCGTAAGCACGTTAGTGCAAACACGGATGTGGAGCAGCCCTAGATTGCTGCCTTACTGGAAGCATTCCCTTGTTTCATGGTGATCACCTGTGCAAACAGCTCTGCTTCATTATTGCAGATCAGATGCCCTCAGATTGCAAAGTGCTGATCCTTGCAATTTTTCCAGGCAGCTTTAGTGCCTGTGACACGCCCCGAGGCTGAGAGAGCCTCCCCTTACACCCTTGTGCATAGGGGTTTTAAGGTAAAGTGAATTGCAGAATCACAGAATATCCTGAGCTGGAAGGGACCCACAAGGATCATGAATTCCAACTCCTGGCCCTGGACAGACACCCCAACAATCCCACCCTGGGCATCCCTGAGAGCGGTGTCCGAACACTCCGTGACTCCAGCAAGTTTGGAGTGGAGCTCATTTTCTCTGTGAGCAATTTCTTGAAACTCCCTCAGTGTCTTGGCCAGTCAGCATAGCAGTGACTTCTCCACACAAAAGCTTAAACTTTCTCTTCTAGGAGGCACAGAGAAGAGTTGGCAAGTTTCTCTGCCTTGCTTATTGCTGTAAGCACAGGCCCTGTTAGTCCCAGACAGTGACTGTGCTGCTTCTCTTTTTCTAGAGATGACACTCCCCATGTCCCCAATGAGCAGCTTGGAGAAGAAAAGGTTCTGCACATAATAGCAAATCTGACTTCTCTGATAAAAGAGACATTTCCAGGTAGGATTTGAGGGGGTGAGAAGGGGAGCAGGGCACAGAGACTCATGGGAAGGGCTAACCAGGATGGAGAAATGACAGAATTGGGACAAGGAAAGGCGCAGAAGGGCTGTGGTCACTGGGACTTGTTTGTCCTCTTCCCAAGTGGCCTCAATTCTTACGTGCCATTCAGAATTGATGCACACTCATGTTTCAGGTTACCTCACTCAGGAGAGAGGAAAAGAAAGGCTTCTGTCTGCAAGATACTCTCAGATATAACCCTTGTCAGCAGGGGACAAGGAGCATTGCTGCTGGTGACAGCTCAATCACTTGGCTGTGGGTGGCTTGTCCCAAGGGCAGGTCAGAGCCGTGTGGTGCCCCGGGGACAGAGGGTGACCGGCCTTGGCAAAGCTCTCGGCTGTGCTGCTCTTCCCAAGGCCAGGAGTGCCTCGGGGAGCTTGGAGGAGCTCTGCAGCACTGACCTCCTCTGTGCCTCCTCTCTCTGTCTCCAGGTACTAAGGTCTACGCAGCGATGGGCAATCATGACTTCCACCCCAAGAACCAGTTTCCTGGGAAGGAGCACAGGATCTACAACCAAACAGCAGAACTGTGGCGGTCCTGGCTGAGTGATGCCTCCCTTCCTCTCTTCAGAGCAGGTCTGGCACCACTGGCTCATGTTTAGAGCATGCTGGGGATATGAGGAGGGGTAGGAGAATACCATGAACAATTTTCCTTGCTTCTATGCTCAGAGCAACAGCATTCATAGAGGATTTGCAGCAGTAGGGTCCAATTTAATGCTGATTTCTGTCTTGGGGTTCTGCTTGCAAGAAGAGAAAGTATTTTATACTTTAGTCTCTCCTGCCATTGTCAAGTTACTGGAAAGAATGCAGAGTGGTGACCTGTAGAGGGAGGAAAAATGTCTTTAAAGGTAGAAGCTGGTGCAGGCAGTGCTGTGGCTCTCTAGAGCTGCCCAGCTCCTGGTGCTGCCCATTGTACCCATTCAGGTCTCCCTTCACCGGGAGAAGCACGAGAATGGCAAGAGACACACAGGGAAGAGTCACTCCAAATCCTCATTCTGGAGTGGTCAGAGCACTGTTCCAGGCAGTGACCCTGCTGTGGCTATTGCTAAGGAGAACAGAGAGAGGTGGAGACAAAGGGATCTGGGATCACAGCCACCAGTGTGAGCAGGCATCCAGCTCTTTCTCTGTCGGTTGCATTTTTAAGGAGGTTTCTACAGCGAGAAGCTGCCTGGCCCAGGGACGAGGGGGCGGATGGTTGTCCTCAACACCAACTTGTACTATGACCAGAATGATGAGACTGCTGGTGAGGAGGATCCTGGGGGGCAGTTCCAGTGGCTGGAAGAAACACTGACCAACGCCTCTAGAGCAGATGAAATGGTATTAAAAAGACTGAATAAACAACCTGGGCTTTTCCCCAGCCCAGAAGCTCTTCCCGCTCTGCTCCCTCTGGATGCGGTCACAGCTGCCTGGTGCTCCATGGGCAGTGTGGGCTCTGTGCTCAGGGCAGCTCTTTCTTCTGTAGGTCTACATTGTGGGGCACGTGCCCCCCGGCTTCTTTGAGAAGAAGCGGGGCAAGCCGTGGTTCCGGAGGGGCTTTAACGAGCGGTACCTGGGGATTGTGCAGAAGCACCACAGGGTGATCGCTGCCCAGTTCTTTGGGCACCATCACACAGACAGCTTTCGCATGTTCTACAGCGACACAGGTACCCGTTCTGGTCACCCAAGCACTTGTGGGACAACTCTGCCAGCTCTCAGAATCACTGTCCATGAGAGTTTTCAGTGGCTGTTGGCTGAAAGCAGCTAAGAAGCCAGCAAAAGCTTCTGAAATGCTTTGGGCAACAAGAGGCAACAGTGGTTCTTATCTCTACCCATAATCTGTAGTTCCTGCCCTCCTTCCCATTCACCCTCAAATGTTGTTGTTTTCTCTCAGTGCCTGGCAGCTTCTTGCCTGTTCCCTCTTGAGGGGTTTGGGCATTGCTGAGGGAGCAGTGCTGGACCTCTGTGTATGTGGGGTGCTCTGGGCAAACACCTTTGCTGAGTGTGGTTCCCTGGCCACCCTCACTGCAAGAGCCCATTCCCAGCTGCAGCAGCCCTGTGCTCAACCCCCAGTACTGTTCCACGTGTTAATCTCTGTGTGTGTGGTGGTACCGGGAGCTGGTGACAGCAGTGCTGTTGGCAGCGCAATCTGCTCCAGGGTGCTCACTGTGATGGGGACACTGTGTGGGACAAGCCAAGGTCTCCAATCACAGTTTGCTTTGCATTTCTGTGAAGGTACTCCAATCAATGTCATATTCCTGGCCCCTGGAGTGACTCCCTGGAAAACAACATTACCTGGAGTGAGCAATGGAGCCAACAACCCTGGGATTCGGGTGATCGACTATGATCGGGACACCCTTCAGGTCTTGGTAGGGGATCCCTGTGTGCACCACACTGCAGCTCTGGAACAACTTTAATTCCCCCCTATAATCAGAACGGGCTTTTCAGGATTTCTCAGTCTACAGGACTCAGTGGCTGTGTGGGAGAGGACTCTGACCCAGGGTATTTCAGCCTCATGTCTGGTACAAAGATCTAGTCAGAGCATCAGTGAGTCGAAGCATGGCCCTGGCAGCCAGTGAATCCTGCTAGGATGAGTTCCCCAGGGCAGGGTCAGACAGTGTTCTTCATGTCCTTAGTGAGTTTCCTTTGACACTTGCTTTGCTCTCCAGATAATGTAGATCACAAAACTGCTCTTTGAGTAATAACAGACTTGTCAGACCCCCTCCAAAACCTTTAAATCATCTGAAAATTTACTTGTGTCCCTCTGCTTGCTGAAATTATGCATTTGGAGTGGATCTGAATTGAGGTGAATTGTAGGGGCAGCTTCTGTTTCCCATCTCTTGTTTGCCAAGAGATGGAGGGCAGGTGCTTATGCCCTCCTTTGTAGTGGATGAAGCTCTCTATAGTTGCTCTGTTTACATGTTTATAGCATAGAAGTAAATGCTAAAATGTGCTGTGCAAGGCTGGGGAGCCAGTGAAGCAGAGAGGAAAAGGGCAAGAGACTGTGAACAGAAGTTGTGAAAAACTTGATTCTTCAGTTTGTTCACAGCTGGGAAAATAACTTTGCTCAGGAAGTAACACTCCTCCAGCCCTTGCTTCTGCTGCTGGACATTGGTGATAGTAACTAACTGATGTATGAAGCAGGCCAGGCTCAGATTTTCTGATGTTTGGTGGTCAAAGTCAAGCAGAGTATAGCCACCCCTTCACCCCTTATGAAACAGGCTTTGTTTGGGGTGGATTCTGGAGGCTCTCACCTGACGTGTCCCCAGGTGCCCATCTCGGTAGGAAGCCCTGGCAGGGGCAGCTGGGCACTTGGTGGGGGGTGCTGCAGTTGGGGTCAAGCCCAGCCCAGTGTCTCACTCCAGGGCCAATCTTGTCCTGATGTCTCCTCAGTTCTGTTTTTCTCTCCCTCAGGATATGGTGACTTACTACTTGAACCTTACTCGTGCCAACCTGATGGCCTCACCAAGGGACGAAGAGTTCCCAGTGTGGGAAGAAGAGTACAGGCTGACAGAAGCCTTCCAGGTCCCTGATGGCTCTGCCCGCTCCATGCAGACGGTGCTGGAGAGGATCTCGAGGGACCCACACTACCTGCAGCTGTACTATGAGTTTAACTCTGCCAGATATGACCTGGAGCCGTGCAAGCAGGAATGCCGTGTGGATCACCTGTGTGCCATCAGGGAAGTTGATTTTGCAAAGTACAATGAGTGTGTGAAAACCAACAGCTCTCCCTCTGCTGCCAGCAGTGTTTGGCTTTTGGTTTTCTGCATGTTCTTAGGATTTCTCAGTCCTCAGCATGTGCTGTGGTGGCCAAGAGCAAGAGAAAAGGAGGAGGGCACGAGATGACACTACACTGCTTGTGAATCAGTGATTTTGGCACTGAGAACTTGCTTGGAAACCAGGACAAAACTGTCAATGTTTACTAAAAGCCAAGTGATGCTGATTTGAAATTTTCTAGACAAGCTTGATATGTGAAGCACAATGTTTTTCAGTGCCTTGTTGTGCCAAACTGACTGCAGTGAGTGACTACTCACTGTCTCCCCTCTGCTGGGAGTGCTGGAGCAACCTCACAAATCAGATGAAGACCAGGCCTCCCTGTGGACATGGACTGGCAATGAGTGAGAGTAGGGAGCTGCCACATGTTCCAGAGGCTGCTGCCAGCATTCTATGTGTTGGCACACACTTCTGCAAGTCTGCACAGCTGGTGACTCAGGAAGTCTTGTTGTGGTGGCTTTGTTCCACAGCAGCCTGTGGCTTATGAGCAAAGCCAGGTGGGGTGGCAGTGTCTGGGCTTCAGCAAACTTCAGTGTTTCGGTGCTGAAGGTGAGGTACTGATGATTATTTCCCCCTCAGTTGCTGAGCATAAATAGCTCTCTTCACTGTCTCTTCTGTGCTCTCTTCACTTGCCTCCACTGAGTGCCCTCCCTCAGCTGCGCTTGGCAGCTGATTAGGGCCACTTTGCCAGTGAGATCCAATGTGGTGATTTCCAGCCTTGGGTTTGCTGGGTGCTCTGAGACCCTGGAGGGAAGCAGTTCACGGTGCTGGTACTGGACTCCAGGTACGGGCAGGGGGGCACAGGATGAGTGCTCTGTGCTGTGTGAAGGTGACTCGGGGCTCCCCCGCTGGGGGGAGCAGGGGGAAGTCGTGCTTTTTTTGCTGGGGTTGGTGTTTGCCCCAGAACCACCTCAGCGCGTGTGGAGCGATGCTGTGGGTGCTCGGACACCCAGTTAAGGGCCGGGACCTGCTGCGGGCCTGTCAGCGCAGGGCCTGATGTGCTGGTACCTCACTGCCCATGGGGACCCACCTCACTCTGCTCCTGGGCTGCAGGGCTCACAGCCCCCGCCCCTGTCCCCTCCAGCTCTGGGGACAGAGCTCCCTAGAGCAAACGCAGAGCTGAGAGGGGACAGTGGGAGACAGGTGGTAGTTGCCAGTGTCTTGCAGTCCTGTGGTCTCTCCTGGTGCCATTGAGGTTCCAAAGCCTTTGGTGTAATTGCAGAAGTGCACACTTCACCTGGCCACTCACCTGTTCTGCACTGGAAGTTATTCCTGCTCTCCTGAAGGGCCCCAGGGAGATCTCAGCTCCAGCCCAACACATGCTGCTTTCAGGCTTGTTGCCACAGGGGCCAGTGTGTTGGTACCTCAGTGTCTGTGAGGTACCTCACATCAAGCTCTTGGGCTGCCTGCTGGATGCTGCATCCTTTATTTATTTATGTGTTTCCAAACCAGGGAGGAGGGGTTACAGTGGTAACCCAGGAAATTCTGAAAGGACAGATGTTCCTGTACACTACTACCATTTTCTTTAGCTCATTGATTTAGCTGCAAACTAGTCTCCACTTTGTTTCCCTCTCTGCATTCCCACTGCAGAGGGCTTCAGATTATTTTGCAAGTGTCCTCTCTTTTAATCCTTCATTTAATACAGGAGATGAACACACCCAAACTGACAGTGTCAGACAGAGGGAACACCTTCACATCTTCCAGCTATTTCTGCCTGTGGCAGGTGAGCAGCTGGCACATGAACTGTGAACTTCAGCCTTCTGTTGACACTGCAGTGCAAATGCACCTGCCCTAGCTGCTGATGCATTGGGAAAAAAACTTATGTATCGCCTAAATATTACTGAATTCAGCAAAGCTGGGGAGCTCCTCTCAACCCTACACTGCAGGCCCTGTGGGTTAGGTGTACCCATTTTGCTGTTTGTCACTGCAGCTGTCCCCAGCGAACCCAGGGCAGGCTGCAGATCCAGGGACAGGGGATGGTGCCCGCAGCCTGCCCGAGGCCACACTCTGTCAGAGGAGCAGGCTGGGCAATGAGAGCAGCAGAGCTGGGCTCTGGAGAACAACTTACAAAGAGGATTATGCCAGAACCAGATAAAACTTGACTCAGAAAACAAAAGCAACCACTGTTCAATATCCACTGTTAAGCAAGTGTCCCTTGTGTGCCAAAATGCAGCATGAGGCAGCAGAGTAGGTCACAAGCAAAGCAGCTGGGGCAGCTTTAGGAGCTGCAGCCTGAGGCAGCCCAAGGACAAGGCCTGCAGGGAGAAGGGCACTTTGCCATGGCAGGATCCTCCCGTGAGCCACAGCATGATGGGCAGTCTCAGCTGTACCGGTGCAGACTGGAACGAACATACTACACTCTCCAACCTGGCAAAATCTGCATTTAATTTACAACATAGTAAAGGTTACAGGTAAAAAGCTCAACAGAAGTGTGAAAAGGCCTATTACATATTACACAAGTGTACAAATGTCTGTACAAAGCCCCTCGATGTTCCTGTCCCCTCCTGGCCAGCCGTGGCTCCTAAGCTCTGAAATAAAAAGAGCTGGTTCAGAGTCAGGGAGGAGAAGAGCTTTAAAAAACAATGAGCAGTGAAGTTTCCCTTGTCAAGAAAAATCTTGCGAAGAGCCACTTGCAAAAAAAAACCCCAAAAAAACAACCCCAAACCCCTTCCCCCCAAAATAAAACAAAAAAGCCCCAAAACAAAAAGAAAACCTGCTCAACTTTTTTTGTCCTGACTAGTCTTACCCTAAAGAGTTGCCTTCAGAAAGCAACTGGCTGGGAAATGAAAATCCTACAGGCCAGACTAAAGAGAGGAAGATTTTGAGTTATTGTCGGAGCACTGGGAAGCAGAACAAATGCCCAGCTGCTGAATCATCAATGGCAACTTAAACACAGAGCAGTGCAGCTGGATCATGGAGCAGGTGCTGAATCCATGCAAGGAACAGTCTGAGCTAGATGTGATGGTGTGGGGAGGGAACAGAACACTCTCTAAAGCCATGGCTCATGTGAGCTGGGCAGCTGCTGGCTGGCACCTCAGGGACATGATAGAAGCAATCACTGCGGAGCACAACTCACACAGATTATGGAGCATCTGTCTGAAATGGGTCTGGTGCATCCAGCACCCCAGCTCGCTGGAACACAGCACTGATCCAGCACCATCCAGCACCCCAGCTCACTGGAACACAGCACTGAGATCCAGCACCATGCAGCACCCCAGCTCACTGGAACACAGCACTGATCCAGCACCATCCAGCACCCCAGCTCGCTGGAACACAGCACTGAGATCCAGCACCATGCAGCACCCCAGCTCACTGGAACACAGCCCTGCCCCAGCAACCTGGCACTACTTCCCCAGGTAGCTGCAGTCCTGCACACAGTCAACAGCCAGGTACATGCTCTCATTTTGGTGCACATTTCCTGGATCCCCCAAACAGCAAAGGAATGTGACTTGTAGCTGAACTGCATTAGAGAGTGTACAAAAATCCAGAGTAAAGTTAAGAATAACAGAGCTCTGGCCTTACCTTGTGTAAAGTACAGCCACAGTGTCTGAATATGTGAATCATTTGCAAATCTAAACCCAAGGAACTAAAAGGCTTGAGCAACAACCAAATCCACTGGGAATTCCTATTCTGGCTCTCAGTAGCACTCAATTCTCACCTGCTGTTCCCAGCAGCCAAAATATTTGTGTGTGTGGAACATGCCAGTCCTCCCAGCTTTTTGTCTTGTTCAATCTCATACACTCCAAGCTTACAAGTTCCACTTGCAAATAAAAATGAAACCATTTAAGTTACAGGGGCCACCAAGTCTAAAAGAAACTCCACTGTGTTAACTTCACCCTGAGTTATCCAGGGGAGTCACCATGGCACAGTGCAGACGGTGCCTATTCCTGTCGGACGTTCCAACCCTCCATCTGCGCACCCTGTATCCATCCCACAGACCCCATCCTGCAGCACTGGAACAAAGCTAAGGAACCCACCTGTTGCTTATCCATCTCAACTCATGACACATGGGATGCTCTAGTGTTTTATGTGGAAATTAAAACAAGCTAAGTAGTAGCCAAACTAAAAATAATAATAATAAAAAAACCCCCCAGAATGCCCCACATTGGTGGGGTTTTGAAAATAAAAAAAAAATAGAAGCTGACCTCTTTTCTGCAAGTTTTACAACTCCTACCAATGGGATTCTGCAAGGCTTGGCCCCACAAACATTTCCTCCTGACAGAGCTGCCCTGCTGTGAGCATGTCCAGCAGGAACAGTGTCACCACAGCAAGCCCAGCACTGAAATACACGGACCTGCAGGGTCATGCCAAAAGTGACAATTGTGTGACTGCCCCTTTGACTTGTGGGTCCAAACTCAGCATAAAGACCTCTGGGACAGTGGTGGCTAAGAAAAGGCTGTTGGGGTTTTGGTTCAAAAGGAGATGGGAGCTGTATTTTTTTTTTTTTAACAGACATATAAAAACATTTGAAGACAGATCTTTAAAGGATATTTCACTCCTCCAATCTTGGTATTACATCTGTTAGGACACTGAAATTTTAAAAAGACGATACTGCACATGAAAAGTTTCTGGAGCTGGTAACTCCTACCCTCCCTCAGCCCAGCTCAGATCAGCAGGGATGGAGTCGGCTTCTTGCCCGGCCAGGCCTCCTTGGCATATTTCTTCTTCTTGGGTTCATTCACAGCTTCAGGGTTGAAGACAGTGGGGTTTGGAGCTGGGTTCATGTTCACTGTGGAGGGCACAACTGGAGTCAAGTCCACGTCGGGGGCGAGGTTGGGGTAGGGCATGGGCAGCCCCCCAATGAGTGCGGTCCCATGGACGCCGTGCGACTGCGACCCCGCCTCATTGTGGGTGGGGGGCAGCCCCCCGTACAATCCTCCGCTGTAGGGGAAGCTCTGCATGCGCCGTGACGCGGAGTCATCCGTGGTCAGCGAGCCCGCGTTCTCCATGCGCTTCTTCTGTAGACAGAAGCAGTTAAAGAATTATTCACAATGCATGAAACCATCAACCTATTTCAACTGGGTGCCAAGGCCATTTCCCCCAAAAGGCACCTAAATCTGCCACATAAAAAGTGCTTACAGACCATGTCCCAGTCTTTGTTCTACAAGGTTTCTTCTGGGTTCCCTTGAAAACCACAACAATAAGCCCTTAGAGGTGCACAGTGCAGGAAGGGTGACAAAAGCTGACACTCAGGCGTAAGTCAGATGAAGTCTGAGCACCTCTTCACCTCCTGTACACTCCTGCCAGTCTTGAGCTTGTCCTGAACAAAGACCGAGTAGGTCATAGAGTGTTGTGGGTTGGAACAGACCCACAAGGCTCATCGAGTCCAGCTCCTGGCCCTGCACAGGACATCCCAAGAATCCCACCCTGTGCCTGAGAGCATTATAACACAAACCTTCCCTCCCCCACAGAAAGAAACTGCAACTTCTAGATCACTTAGGTAATTTTGCTCCTGATCATTGGAATCTTCTCCTGCAGTCCGGGTTTATGGAATATTATCCTTCTCCACATGATGTTATTTAGTCTATACCAGCAACAAGTGAAATTGCTTTTACACAGTGGCTTAGCTGCTCTGAAGCTCTGCCGATCTTTCTTCCTCCTTGCATGTTCAAATTAAATAGAACACTGGCAGCACACTCATCTTGGAGCAAAGACTAAACCTGCTTGTTCTAGTACACAAACTTAAGAAACGTCAAACACAGTATTTAAATAAACAAACTCTCATTTTTCCCTTCTATTTTCCACATTTCCCACAATTTTATCTCATGCCTGGAACTAATGCACTGAATTTCTAGAAAGTGTTTCTTTTTGGCAGGAAAAAAAAATCACCATTGATCCCATGTGTTACTAAAACAAAGAGCTAAAGCTGGGTTCAAAGGGAAATGGTCAAATTTGCTAAAAGAGACAATTGTGAAACACAGACATGACTTCTTCTTAACAATGAAACACTTTCCACATGGGAGCATTCTGTTTCTAAGGTGCAACTCATAAATCATGAAGTGAGTTCATCAATGTCATGTTCTAATGAGAAAGGTGGGAGTCACCCCGTACCTTAACAGGGACCACTGCTGTCTGTACCATGTTCCGGAACCGCCCCACAGATGGGTCCACGTCCTCTGCAAAGCAACAACAGCAATGCTTTCAGTGAGCACAACCAGTGATGCCTTCAGCGAGCACATGGGAATAACAAAACCTCTGTGGCGTAAAGGGATCGGTACGAAAAACTGGAACAGACCTTCTTCTCCCAAAGCCAGCACTCCAGCAACTCCCAGTAAGCACAAGTGTGACCAAATAAAGAGAGGGGCTCGGGGGAACACCCGAGCTTTGTCTCCAGGTGGCTCATCAGGCATCCTGGCTTTCCCAGGAACGGAAGGCTTTCCCTCAAATGGAGAATGGGAGCTGATGGATGGGCGGTTTGGGATCACACGGGCTGGAGTCTGGGCTGAAAGCTGCTGCTGACAGGGCACTGCCTGTGCTAAAGGCACAGCAGCCAGTCTCTAAAGTCCTTGGGGGGCCTTGAAGCAGGATTCAGAAGCAGTCAGTGTGAGTGTTTCAAAGTCCAGAAAAATGATCTTTTTTTGCAATGAGAATGACTGGTGTTTGCATTAGGATGTTCTGAGCACTGAACTGCATCACATTATAAACCAAAATGGTCACTCTGGGTGCCAAAGGAACCATCTCCACACTGTATTTCAAAATGCCTGCTCATTAATTAGCTGCTCTTATTAACAGGAATATTATCCATATAAAGTATGATTGATAAGAATGCCATTAATACAGAACAGTTAAGAGAGAAAAAAAGAGTAATTTGGAATTGGATACATCTTCAAATGCATCAATTTGAATGAGGATTAGGGATGACTTGGTTCAGATGTGCAGAAAATTAGCAAAAACTCTCTGAGCTCGAGACATCCCAGAGGCAACAGGTAAAGAAAGCATTAAAAGACAGATGAAAAGCAAACAAATTCTGTTCCCACTGAGATTCTAAAGAGGGCAAAAAATGTAAACCACCTTCCTCCTTTTGGACCCATGACATTTCTCCAGTATTTGACAGAGTACTGAACAATGAAGCTGAGTCTGATATCCCCATCCTGCTCAGAGCATGCAGTTGTTTTACAGGCAGACCAGAGGAAACAGAAAGAGGTCACAGACCTCAGTGAGACACGGCAGCAGCTTCTGTGAAATAGCAGATCCCAAATTTCTTTTCTCCTTATCCATATGCAACCATGAGGAATCCTTGTGAGCATACTGGAAGGAGGTCCTGAAGGGCATCAACTGAGGATTAAAGCAAACTCCTTACCCGGATTGATGATCTCATCATCATCACTGAACGTGACTCTGGAGTTCTTCCTTTTTCTCTTTGGCCTCTGGATGTCCAAGTTCCCTTCCTCAATGGTCAGCGTGGAGATCCTTTTGTTGTGGGCTGTATTAAACTCTGTCAGATTCTAATGGCAAATTTAGAAATGAAAGAGTTTAAGCAACTAGTGTATGAAGTCTGATTTAATCACATGACTGTGCACATCAGAAGACCACAGGACATAGTTTAGTTTCAACTTCAGACCCTGAGGAACAAGCAGAGGTTCAGGGCTGCAATGAGCTGCCCTGAGAGGCTGCGGGGTCTCTGCAGAGATATTTAGAATGGAGCACAATCCTGGGCAGCCTACTCCAGGTGGCCCTGCTTGAGCTGGTTGATGATTCTGAGAGGTCCTTTCCCACGTCCACAATCTGTGAATGCCACAGACACGGCCTCTCCCTCTTCATTAGCTAACTTAGGGAACAGGGCAGCATTCATGGGTATCTGGCGATGGGAACAGTGTGGGAAACCACCCCGACCTGGGGCAATGTTAGCTGGAGAACATGTCCCTGGCAAACCTTGGTAAGAGGACCACTGGCATAGTAAGATTATTAGGTCCATGATTCTGGGGAGCAGCATGATCACAGGTTAATCATTGCAGATGACATGGTTTGGGTGTATCTGACAGCAGAAGACACCTCACACTATCTTGAAAGCCAAGAAATTAAGAACCTGAACCTAAGGAAGTATTACCCAGGGAAGCTGTTTTATCGCCATTCCTGGAGATATTTAAAAGACATTTAGACGTGGCACTTAAGGACATGGTTTAGGGTCTTGTGGGCCTGTGTGACAGACTGAAATGTCAATGGCTTAAACAACTGGCCATTTGCAAACACAGTGGGTGCTTTGCTGACATGCACAAAGGAACAGCCCAGGCACAGAGGGCATGAGCACCAGAGGATGACTACTTCAAATCAACCCATGTTTAGCAACAAACTGGGTTTTGAACCAGATTAAGAGAAAAGGCTGATGAGAAGCAGATCCTGCGAGGTGAGATAGTGCTTTTTATCAGGACAATGTCCTGCCTAACACAACAGCTCAGTTGTAAAACTACACCCCCCAACTCTCTGACCCCTCCCCCACTGGGGAAGGTACTGAGACATTCCCATTCCCACCTAGAGCTGAAGATTTTCTTCCCTCTGATGAGGCATAACTGGCTCAACTGCACTGACGTGCGAGGCAGGGTCATGTGTTGGAAGGGTCATAAACCATCAAAGACTTCTGAGGTGCCCCAGAACTCATTTCTGGGCTTTTCACCAGAGGACTGCGCGAGATCCACAGTCTTGCAACAGACAGTGTAAAACTCCCCCTTCCCAGGGTGGGTACCTGGGTGTTCCACCTAAAGCCATTAAACTGCGTTTTGAGGGCTTTCCTTTCCCTCAGTGCAACCATCACTTCAACCAATGGACATCAAGTCTTGTTGCTGGACCCACAGGTGGTGAGATCTTTCTACTTGTATCCTTTCCTTCTTTTCGTTATATATTTTCTTAAGTTATTTTTATACTTTTATTTTTCTATATTATTATAGATAATTATAACCAAAATGGCTACCTACCTCCTTTCCATTGCAACCTAATGGTTCTAAAATAAACCCTATATATATTTATTTATAAACATCAGTCATTCAGCATTGTTTCACTCCAGTCTGCCCCAAAGGATCTATTAACAAGAACCTGAGTTAACCTTGTCTTCAGGGGCGGGTCGTAACAGCTTGGCAGTGTTAGATTTATGGACCTGATGATCTTAAAGGCCTTTTCCAACCTAAATGATTCCATGACTCTAAGCAAACGAGCGCGGAATGCTGTCCTAGCTGGAAATGCCATCAAGGCAGTGTGCCACCATACTCACGTCCAGTTCTGTCTCCTCCTCTGGCAGCCCCAGCAAACCCTTGAGCTCCTCATCCTCACCACCCATCTTCTCGTCCCCTTTCACTGCTGACGGAAGCGTCTGCGGCTTCTCTCGCAGAGTGTACGCACGGGTGGAGGCTCCAAATGAAACCGTGGAGTCAATGGGGATCTGTTGGGGTTTGTGAGCTTCCAAACGGATATGACCCAAGAATGTGCCATGTGCTGAGGACATCAAAATGCAAAATAGTCTGTTGAGCTCGGGATCATGGTATTCCAGTTCAAGTCTGAGAATCTCAGAAACTGTAACAATTGTTCCAAGGTACAAGGCACTGAGCTACTGCTAAAAGCATCAGCCATGTAGACCCACCATCTCACAAACTGAGATAACACACACCACAAGTCCTCAAAAAGTCACTGGAAATAAATCACAAACACCTTTTACTTTCTGTATTCCTGCAGGTCCCAATGTACAGTGCAAAAAACCACCTGACAGGTTTTAGACCTTGGGAAACCACCCTCAGAAGAGCAGGGAATTGTGACGGGAAGGTCAAGTCACTTTCCTCCTCTCCTTTGGCCTCTTACAAGTTAGAAATGTTTGAAACACCCAGTGAGGCAGCTGTAGGCTGACTGGAGCGAACACTCCTCTGCCCTAACCCTTGTCTTTCCTTATGATGCAAATTCTGATTATATCCAGTTGCCCACAGTGCAGATAACAATGGAAAAGGAAAAAGTATCTCAGATTCAGAATGTTTAAACATTGAAGTATAGCTCTTCTGTCTGGTTAAATGCTACACTACTTACTGCTGTTCAGATCTATGAGGAAAACTCTCTTGAGATGTTTGTGATAGACCAAGGCAGCATGGACCCGAGAGCAAGACTGGTGGTCAATGGTAAAATCGCACAGATCAGGATTTCTCCCAAAGAGATAGTATTTCTTCTCATCAATGATGAGTTTCTGAGGTAGAATATCAAACAGAGAAGCATATTAGACTCCTAGAATCTTTTGGATCTTCCTGAAAAAAATTCAAGAACATGAATAAATAGAGCAAATTCAAAACAAAGCATCAACAGCTCATCAATATTTCAGTTTAGTCTGGCACTGTTAAATATGTAAACTCAAATCTGCTCTTTATAAAATCAGAACAGCTGAATAGAGGAGAGTCCCAGTAACTGCCTTCTTTACCAGCCAACACTGGACAGTCTGGGAAGGACAGTCACTCTTGAAAGCCTTAGACTACCTCATACAGGAGATTTTCTCTGACATCTGCTCCCAGAGGTTTTAACACATTCCTCGATGGATGACTTCAGGCTTTGTCTAAGGTAGGAACCCATGCTCAGTGATCTCTGGTCTGATACAGGACATCAAAATTACACTTCTGTACAGAAATGGACCTACAGGACATTTCAGACCTCTGGTATAAAGATGCAAAACTATACTGAGTATGTGGATCTGAATCCATATTAGTCTATTCAAGTAAACCATTAATTTTCAGGTATTTCTTCTTTATTCATCCTAGTTCTAATATCTTGGTTAAAAAAGCTCTTACAAACCTTAATATCAGTGACATAAAACATCTCTACAAAGTGAGGGACATGTTGACAAAGTCCTACAGTATTTCTGTCACCAGACTGCGTTGTTGAAGGAACCCCTTGCACCTGAATGCTGCAGTACTGAGCAAGGCATGTGCAGAACCTTCTTACTGGATCCCAGGAACTTCATCTAATCTCTACTTTCCTGCTGCAGCTGCACAAGGCACAGGCTGGCAGTGCACTACGTATCTGTTAACAGGCTTCTCCTGCTTTTTGAAACATTTACCAAAGCCCACATATTTCAATAGCATCATCCAGGGAATGCTGAGGATACATCTTCTATTGAAAAAACCCACATCTTGGTTCAGGAGAGCATTGCTTCCATGAGATGGTCTGAGATGAGCTAACATTCTGCCTGCTTGAGCACCTGGATTTCTCCCCCTGCCTCCCTGCATTCCCACAGTTATTCAATCCCCTCCTCAATCCCACTGCCAAATGTCTGAGCAAAGTTTTTCGGCTTGCAAAGCCTTTTTTTCCCTGTGTTAATCTTCCCCCATTTGAGTGGGCTGGATCAGTCTGCCTTTGGTCAGACGCATGTCCCAGCTGCTCTACGGAAGCGCCAGATTCCAGGCACCAGGCTGGGTGATGCCAAGGATCTCCCTCTCTGGCAGTAGCATTCCAGCCAAGCAGGAGTTTGCTCCTCACTTTGCCAGGTACAAACCATCTGCTCAGTTACATCCAGCAGCCAGTGTGTGGCCAGGTCCAGGGGGCTGGGCTGGGAGTTTTCTGAGCTGTCGGATGACACAAGGTGCACCCACACAGTCACTCATTCTGGGGCACCACCAAGTCATACAGAAAATAAGGAGACAGATTGGAACAAGATGCAGTATTTATACTCCCCTGCCTTATCTGCAAGGACAAAAATCCCATATAGACCTCAGCTTCTCCTACAGACCACCTTGCAAATCACATCTATTTACCTGCCTACCAACTATAAACTCCAAGGTTTTAGCACTGCTACAGTCACATGTCACTTCCCCACTGGTTTTTTTTTTCTGATTTTTTCCTCCATACATGTGCTCTGTATTTTCCAAGCTGGACTTTCCAGCGTTCTGCTGAATATCTGTCAAGCCCCATGCTGCAAGTTCTCATCATCTGGTATTCAGTAATAAGCATTTACTTCTGCATGTTTAGAAGAATTAATTGAACAAACTGACTCCACACTTGTATACATCATGACAATTTTACAACTGATTGGTCCCTTAGGTAATACTCTGTTAAATGTCTTATTCCCCACCAACTCAAGGTATACAATTTAAGCACCAATTCATGACAGTGACTGCTTTGTGTAATCTGCTAACTAACATATTTTGGCCTGCCGTCTTAAAAAAAGAGTATTTAGATGATCAAGGTTATGTATATTTATCGGCTCTGACACCTACTACTAAAGCAAGTAACTTCTAAATCTCTGGCTAGTTTCAACCAGCATTACGAGATTATTAAATTTCAAGCAATTCTGTGAAAACAAACAGCTAGATAGAATGAGAACTCTGTCAGGCTGGCAGAAAATCCCAAAGAGTTCCAATACTTAGACTTCAACCACAAAAAAAAGTCTTTGTGAGTCCACATCTCATTTAATAAGGCAGCAATGACAGCTCAATTGACAATTCACCTGCAAGTACATGGTCTACTGACAAATGAAGTGCAAATACAAGTGATTTTCCTCCAGCTGGGAGATGTAAAACATGCAGGTGTCTCCCCTGAATCAGCTGGTCTGGTGCAGCGCAATGCATCTCAAAGCCTCAGTATACTCAAATTAAAACCATAAGAAATCACTATATTGAGTTCACTGGGTTCTGCTCTCACCTGGCCACTTTATCATCACTTTCTGTCTCTTCACAAACGCTGGTTTTCACAGGACCCCTCAGAGTTAACCAGAAAGTATAAGCCACAGATGAAGAGCTTAAACTAGTATGTAGTCTCCTCAATACTTTCTGTTTTAATTTTATTTCATTTTTTATTCCACCTGTGAACAGACTCCTCCACTTCCTCCCTGTATGCTCTACACATCAATGGGCCTTTGTGAGGCTTTTCCTTGCATTTCTTAACCATCAATCCATGAGTCTTACTGATATTTTCCCTTAAGATTAGAGTTGTTTCATCCACTAATTTATCCGAGAACACCATAACTGCTTGTTACATCACATCTTTTGAGGAACCCTGGTTAGGTTTTCTGGGGATTTAATTTCCCAGCGTTGGATTTATATCCCATATTCTGCAGTTCCTTATGCATTAAGTTTAGCACTCTGACTCATCCCACGCTCAACACCTTTGCACTAGTGAATTCTATGATTCCACACTGTAAAAAAGATGAGTATTAACTTTTCCTTTTATTGCAAATTTGAAAGTAAGTCCTATATAAACACAGCTCTGATAACAAGTGGAAGCTGATTTATTCCTCCACAGTGCTCAGCTCCGCAAACAGTTACCTCACAATTTCAATTACCATAAAAATTGATCAAACCATTTCTCATTCTTGCCCACAACTGAAACCAAAAGCATCCTTTAAGTTTTCATTTGCACCTGTTACACACAAACAATACCGCCCTGACTGGGCAGCACTTCCAAGAGATTTCACAAAGACACAAATTCATGGAAATATTGCAACAAATCATCAACAGAGAAAATAATTTTATTGCCTTTAATTCAAGATAATGTCTCCAAAATGTTCTGTGCCTCTGAGCTATAACCCAGTGTCTTCCTTCACACACTGAGCTTAAACACTGCATGGCTTGTTTTGCTGTTGCACTTTGCAGACCCAGCGATCACAGGGTGACCCTCAGGCCTCTGCACGAGGCTGGGACACCGATGGCTCGGTTAGTATCAAGTGCTCAGTAACCCACAGGATTTAACGATGGTCTTCCTTGGTTTCTGCTGGCTACCAGAAAAGACAAAACTGAAAAACTCTCTGCCACCTGCATTGGACAAGGAAACACAAGGATCACACCCAAGCGCTGTTCATCGCTGCACACTTGCCATGCACACACACAGGAACTTGTTTCAGGTAACCACCACAGACTAGAGGATTAAAACCATCACCCGTACACACTGCAAGGCCACAATGCAGCTACGCAGGCGAGTGTGTGCGCTCCATGGAACAGCCTGCCCGAGCTGCCCACGGAGCCAGCTCTTCCCACGGTGCCTCACAGCCCCAAGGGCCTCTTTGGCACACACTGGTGCTCCACCGGGCCAGCCTCACACACCGAGGGCAGGTGAGCTGTGCCTCACTGAGCTCAGAAACACTGACAGCCAACAGCAGCAGGTAAAACACAGCTCCACAGGCACTCCCCACCCTCTGTGTGATCCCATCCTCCACTGAACCTCCAAGTGCCCAGATAGCACAGTGGCAGTGGCTGCTGACAGCGCTCAGTGCTCTGTGTGGCAGTAAAGATAACCAGCTCTTCAGGTTATCAAGAGCTTATGGTAGGAAGAGGGAATTGGGATGCTTGTACCACCCACCTGTCCAAAACAGACAGACACCACAGAGCCAGCTTGGGCCTGTCAGCTGTGGGCAGCACAGCCTTAGACTCTGATAGCACCAGGACAATGCTCCTGGCTGTCAATTTATAAACACATTTTCTCATCCACTGCTAAAACCTGTGGTGCATCCTCAGATTCCATGTGGCATTTTTCTTTTTCTTCCAGTCCTGACCACGACTCCCATGATAGACATTCACCTGGCACCTGAGGAGCCATTCGGCAGTTCACGTGAACTCTTTATCCTAAAGCTCTGTCCACACTCAAAAATCCGAAAGAAACTATGACATGAAAAGCCCCACAGAATCAATCCTCCATGTGGGAAGGCTGCATTATGCTTGGCCACCTGCCACATACCAAAAACCCCAAAGTCACTGCTATGTAGCTTTGCTCCTTTAAATCTTTCATGGCCTGAAAGAGATACTGGAAAACTCAGTGCCAAGAGCAGTCCCTACCCCAGGTGCTGCTGCCAGGATGGCATTGAGATGACTGAACTCAGGAACAATCCTACTGCAGCTCTCTGAGCTCTGAACATGATTCTGAACATGTAACAGTAGCAGGGGAGGCAGAACACGGCCCTTGTTGAAGACAAACACAGTGCAGAGGGTTTGAGAGGTGCTGGGAAGTGCTGCTGAGGGAGAGTGTCCTGAGTGTTGGTATGAACCAACTCAGCCACACGTGGTAGGAGCCGAAGAGCTGCTCTGAAGATGCAGTGAATGTGTGCACTACCTGCGTGCTACACGTGTGCACTAACTCCTTTCCAGTTAAGGCTGACCACAGATCTCTTAGGTCAAGACTGGCTTTGTCAGTGTTCTGCCTTTAAATCCAGAGTAAGAGCACTCTATCAAAAAAGCAATGGACTATAAAGAAAAGCGGCATTTCTAACGAAAAACCTCATTTCTGGTCTGAAAAAACACAAGTTTATTTGCGAGGCACCTATTTGTGACATCTCTATCTGCTTTCCTATCCACTGCAAATAACACTGGTAACTTAACCAAATTCCAAACAGTACATCTCTCCTGCTAGACACCAGAAGGAACACTTACTACTGTTCCATGTGGTAGCATACACTAAGTACCAGCCAAGATCTTAAGCTGTCTAGATCTTGATACAACACTGATTTCTTCATTTTCCAAATTTTTGTTCAGAAAAGTTGGCTCAGCTTTGCTGCCCAGAAACATTTCTGTTTCAGTCAGCTTCAAGTTAGGAGTCTCTCCACAGCTGAAATATATTCACTAGTTTGGGTTCTCTCTGTCAACCATGGTAAAGAGACTTTTCTTTATTTATTACTTTCAGTGTAATATAAGACAAAATATGAAATAGAGAATGAGGTGGTGCTGAAATAAAAATAACTCGCTGTATTTGTGCTGATCACAACACTGTTCACAGATCCTGAAAGTGAGAGGAAAAAAATCAAACTGCTTTTCATACTGTAGGACAGACTAGCACTCTTGCAAGACACAGGATGCCTGTTTAATCTGACTGTAATGGAAAAAAAAAAGCCAAACAAAAACCAAACTGACCAGACGGGTTTCTCAAACAAGATGTACAGAGAAGATGTTTAACTGATGGAAGCCCTGCATGGCATGAGGCTGCCTTAAAGCACAGGCAAGGGAAAAGTCACTTCATTCATTGTTTCAGAGCAAAACAAAATTATTTGAAGACAATGAATACATGAGAGAAAGGAAATACTTATGAATAAGTGTGGAAAATGATGGGGAATGTTCTCCTGCTGGTGCCTATGTCCATGATACACCAAATCCATCAAACACTACTTCCATACCTCAATGAGTTTGTCTCCTTTGACTACATCCAGGTGTAAGCCAGGTGGTGGTTTCCCCGCCCTAGAAAATAAAAAAAGGAAAAATATACTATCAAAACATTTAATATAAATGTTATTAGTATTACAGCTGCTTGAGCTAGACCAAACCTACACAAATGTTAGCGGACGTATTTTGGGGAAAATGTGAAAATCCCATGATTTTATTTTCCTCCCTGCAGATTCCTTCTGACAACACATAAACCAAGATTTTTTATGGTAAGATTGAAGGTAACAGGATATGAAGCATCTCAAGCTTTACCTCTCCAGGTGAAAACCATCTGATTTACACAATAAACAGAGCAACTCTTAAGAGCACATGATATGAGGCAGCAAGAGACCAACAACTAGAGATGGGGATAGGCCAGGACTGTTTGCTCAAGGGCTCTGTTTTCTCATGTCACCCTCAAAATAACACACCTCTACCCTTGGCTGTAAGAGGAACAGGAACTTCTACCACCTTTCCCCTCTAGGCTGGTAATGGCAAAAACCTCAAAGGGGCTCTGCACACACCTGTAATATTATAAAAGTGCTGGCCAATAGCCAGTGCTCCTCCACACTCACCTGTGATCGCACTTCCCTGCCAACACAGGTGACACAGAAGAGACTGCCCTTTGGCAGCACATTCCACACAAACAGCAGACCAGCTCCCCTAGCCCTACTGCTCCTGCTCACCTCCTGTGGAGCAGATTCACCTGTCACCAGTGTTATTCCCACCTGAGCAAAGGGAGCACAGAGGCCCGACGGACTCAGCAGATCACAGCAAGGTAAGGCCAGCACACGGGTGAACCCATGGGGTCTAGCAGAAACATATTGGGCATTTACAGTGCTCAAACCCAGGATGCTGCTGTGGTACCAACACCTTGCCCTGCGCCACACAGGATCCTTCGGCTCTTGGCAGCAAAGGATCTTTTTCTGCTCAGATATCTCAGAATCTGCATCTCTAGTACTTCCTCACAGATAACATGTCCGCTGCTTGTGTCTAACGCTGGACCAGCTTTCCAGGCAGCAGCAGTGACCTAGTTCTTGGCTGCACCGCTGCCCTGCTGAGGAACTCCGCAGAGATCATGTTCCCATTCTGCTCAGTGCATGGAGCCAGCCCAGGGAACAGTGACAATGGGCAGTGATGTTCTCAGGATGGCTGGAGAACAAAGAAAGGTCACTGGTAGCTGAAGCTGTTTGAAGGGGTTAAATATAGATGTTCATGTTTCTGGGGTATGCCTTACATTTGATGGTTTCTTCTGTGTTGCAAGCTCAGCTCCCCTCAATAATTTAATATAAGAACCCAGTCTCCTGATATTTCTGCTTCATTTCTTTCCCAAGCATTTTCCTTTCTTGTTTCCAATCCATTACACCAGCCTGCCCAGATCTCTCTGGCCCTTCCTGAATTGACCACTTGGGACTTTCACAAGTTTTCTTGTCAGGCTCTTCTCAAAGACTGTGGATATACCACCCTAACAAGTATATGGTTAATATTGACTCTTACTGTTTTGGATGAACAAATAGCAGCAAAAGCAGAGGATGCTAAGCTCCAGCACAGTCCGCTGAAGTGGTGACTTCACCACTGAAATGGGATTACAGTGATGTGGGGGACAGACCACCAAGCAGAAATGCTCCCAAAGGTAGGACCGAGTGTGTGTGATGAGTTGAAGTCCCTCCAGCACAGCCAGGGAAGCACCTCCCCTTAGGTACTGCTCGAGCAACTTACAGCCAGGCTACACCTAAGCACTGCTGTCTCCTCCTGTGCTCCCTGCAGATCTCAGTGCTCACTGAAAGACACGTTCCTTTCATGGATTCCTGTCCACTTCTCAGTATTCCCTCTTTCTGCCTCTGAGCAGTGGAAAACTTGTTTTTCCCCCCTTCCTATGAAATTGCCAAGTTCTGGTTCTGGCAACACAACTTTTGGTAATTTTCACACACCAGCCTTACTCTGATCAAAGAACAACTACTTCCCCCATTTTTTTTTTCTTTCCAAATAGGTAAACCTTTCAACAAATTCATTCTCCAAGTCTACTTCTTACTCAGTCTGGCCTCTGCTTTTCCTTTCAGTGATCTCTTCCTGGATACTCAATGGTCAGCCTGTCCCAACATGTTTTAGCAACTTCCTGTACCTGTCACGTCACAGGAGAGCCCCCATGAGCTTTAGCACAGTTGAATCCTGTCTGATGGTCACATTTTGCCATATACCAGCTCTGCTTTTTCAATTGCTCCCTCTACTTTTAGTTTCACCCTTGCTTATTTTTACGCTGCCTTTACCCTCAACTTTATTTTGAACAGATAAACCAAGCCCAGCACTATTACAAGGTAGTGCCTTCAGCTATGAATTAAAGTGCTTGAAAAATCTACCTATTCTCTGGCTTCTTTTGGACTGAGAATCCTTTGTAGGCAGTATTTCCTCCATCTACCTATTCCTGCAAAACACTGAACACAGGAAGGCTGTAAATACTGATTATGATACCATGAAAACAAATTCACAGAACTAATTTCTGATAGAAAACTCCTTTGGAACATTTTAAGTCAATGTCACAGTTCAGGCTGCCCAAGTTAGATACTTCAAAAGCCTTTTAATGAAAAAAGTAGAAAGATTTTCCAGTTTTATATTCAAAACTAATTAGCTTGAGAATCACCAAAGATCAGAAGTAATGCCTGGATTTGGAAGTATCAGTCACCCTTCACATGCTCTGCCCCATCAGACCTCTCACCTCATGGATCAAGCAGTACAACATGAAAGGAAATCTCTTGCAAAAATCTCCTAGAAGAAAGTTTGTTAGAAAGCTGGCCCTATGCTGTTACAGGAGAGCAGCTTTTTCCCCTTATGTCCAGTGTTAAAAGAAAAAAGTCCTTTTCCACTAACTAATGTGCTAAAATATCCACTAAATTAATTTTCCTAGACTATTCTGAAGCACGAAGAATTACTTGAGGTCAGCAGATTGTCCTCTCTGCAGAACACACAGGGACAGCCCCCAGCACTGCCCCGAGGCCAATGCTCTCCAATCACAACTTGGCTCCAGCACAAGCGCTTGTGTTTGAAAATGAGAAACAAGCAGCTTTTCTGTACCTTCCACATGGTGCATCACAGTCCCCAGTGCCTCCCCAGGGCAGCACCCTGCAAGTGACCTGAAAATAACACCTGTGAATGCACTGATTGTGATGGTCACTAGCTGGGTGAATTTGAGACACAGGATGTTCTGACTGTCTCCTGAATTGCCAAAGCTTCTGGGGAGACGTGAAACCTTCCAGAGAATTAACAGAGCTGACTGGCAAGGAGAACATGAGCATTACCAGTGTCATTAAAGGAATTCTTTGGATCAGAGAAAAGATGAGAGCTTTTCTTCTCTAACAGTGAGTGCAAGGAGCTCAAAGAAGTGCCAGAAAGTAAAGAACTGATAAATTGAGTGACAAACTGCAAACCCCAGGCACCTCCAGCCAGGCACTCTAAGAGAACTCAAATACCAGTTTTCTACAGTTAACAGTTCAGCAACCTATTGCTTAAACCACTGTCTGTCAGAAATGCAGATATCAACTGATGCTGCTAATTTTGAAGCATATTTTAGGAATGATCTGGAAATGACAACAATCCCAAAATGACAATGACTGTGCTGAAAGAACGTCTTGTTTGACAGAATACAACCAAGCACTGAAGGAGCTTCTACTCTACTTAAGAAGAGCTAAATGTCCCGGGAAAGGAGTTGACATGGTATTTGGGTAAAACTGATGTTTATTAGCCAAGTGAGTTGATTTTTTGCAGGAGAAAGTAGGCATATTCGTGAATGAGGAGAAGTGAGTAGGGAATTGAGACTGGCATCTACTCCAGAACTGTTGTTCACCATCTGTATGATGGATGGGGAGTTACAAAATGGGCTGTTCTCATACTCTAAATATTTTTAATGAGCTGTTGAGGTTTCAGTGCAGTGGGGTTTTTTTGTTTTGGTTTTTTGTGTGTGTGTGTGTTTTGTTTTTGTTGTCCTATTGCAAGATGAACTTTGATTAAAATGATACTCTTCAAAACCTGCATACAAGCCGCAAACTATTTACACAGTGGGCCAAAATACTGTGTTCATGTTTCTCAACACTATTTCTCCTGGACAAGGAAAGCACTATTCAATCAGGAGGGCAGTGCTGCTGCTGTGTGGTGTCAAGAACTTTACTTATCTTTCACATTCTTGTGGAACTGTATCAGGCAGATCAAAGTGACAAACCCAGATCAAGAAACCTTCTGCAAAATAAAAACTACCTTCAGTAACCAAAATAAAAACTGCCTTCAGTATCAGGCGCCTCACACAGGAAAACTCTCCCAGTTTGCATCATTTACCAACTCAAAGACTTCCTGAGCCATGCTTGCCAACCACTTAAACAGCCACGTAACTAAACTGCTTTAAGAACCCACGTAAACTACGCATTCACAGAGTTTTACACAAATAATTTCACAGATCATCTAGCAATAGCTGAAGCACCTTCTCCACTATTTGGCCACAGATCTTCTTGCTATTAATTTCATTCTGCAAACTCTTGTCCTTCTCCTCAAAAGGACAGGAAATGCATTTCCTGCAGAACCTCACTTCACTGTTCAAGACATCCAACACCTCTCTCAGCTGTTTCTTTCCAGACTGAAGGGCAGCCTGGGCTAAGTATGTGTAGTACAGCTTCCTGTATCTCTGATTAAGATAATACTTAAAAATAATACTTGAGAAGAGGAATTCACAGGGGTTTTGAATGGCCTTAGGCTGAAGGAGGGCAGGGTTAGACTAGAAGTAAGGAGAAAACTCTTCCCTGTGAGGGTGGTGGGGCCCTGGCACAGAGTGCCCAGAGAAGCTGTGGCTGCCCCATCCCTGGAAGTGTCCAAGGCCAGCTTGGATGGGGCTTGGAGCAACCTGGGATAGTGGAAGGTGTCCCTGCCCATGGCAAGGGGTGGAGCGAGATGAGCTCAAGGGTCCCTTCCAACCCAAACCATTCTGTGATTCTATGAATCTACCAGAATTACTGAAGACAGACAGGAAGATGTAAACAAGGTTTCTATACTGTTGTTTTTTTAAAAAAATATTTGATCAAATTATGAAATGGTCCTGTGGAAATTAAGATGTGATGGGGAAAGACTAGACCAGCAGGAGAATCCAAATTACTTAAGAGTCAGGAAAAAGGAGGGCTCTGTGAGGGCTCTGGTTTCTTTTATATGCAGTCTGAAAGAAAAGAGCTAACAAATAAGGAAAATCACTTATGACAATAGTTATGCGGGAAACTCAAGTCAGATTCAAATGCTACAAATGAATCTCATGACACTGAACTACTGCTTGAGAAAACATTCTCAAGCAGTTGGGACTTGGCACTGCTGAGTCCATGCTAGAATACACCACCTGAACCATTCAAACACAACAGAAGTTCCAGGCTTCCTACTGCCACTCAGGAAATATTCAGAGCCATGTGACCACGTTCAGAAGGAATCAGAGGAACACCCCTCAACAGCTGATGAAACAATGATAGCAGAAGAAACTATAAATGTGTTACATTTTAACATCATGAATGCTGTATTAGCTCTTGTTCTCTTGTGAAGGAGGACATGCTAGGGTGATAACCAGCATGGATGGCCTCAAGGATGGCAAGAGAGAAAAAAGTAATGGAGAACATATCTTCAAAAGCTTGGAAAAAACAAGGTAAGTATCCATTCGCTTTGTCCCCTCAATGAGCAGGGCAAAACTGGAGTATATACTGTCATGTGAAACACAAGAAGCAAGGAGCCCTGGATCAAAAACCAGCTCTGGATCTGAGTGTCTTTTCCCATACTTGTATCATTTGCACTATCACTCAGCATGATGGGATAAAATTTTAATTTAACAAAGGAAATTTAGAAATTTTGTGGAGATTAGGTCTGGTTTTAGCCGTTAAACATGATCACCCAGAAAGAGCCTTCAGCTCCTCAAATCCCTTTGTGCCTGATGGCCAAAGCCCAGAGTGCACACAAGAGGACAGAATACTTCAGACTTAAGCATAAGTTATTGGTCACTACCACACTGTGACAGGAAACCCCCATAGCTGTTGCTGGCAAAGATTTCAGCTGGTTTTATGCTCTTTTCTATAAAAAGAAATCAGAATAAATAAAATCCTCCTCTTACCAAGATGCTGGTTGATCACAAAGCCGTTGCTTATCGTGTGCACCAGTAAATGGAAATGAGTTATGTGTCCTTCTCAAAGCACAACACACACCACAAGAACTGAGCCCAAGCCAGCACTGGAATTTGATTAGGTGACAATTTCCTCTGCTCTTAGAAGCATTACTCTTGCTAAATGTCCAGTTGTAAGAAACACAGTTTAAAAAGCTTGTGGTTCAGACTGGATGATTACAGACCTTTCCTGTATTTAAAAAAAAATAAATAAAATTGCACTGTAGTTTCTGGAAGATTTCTGCTTCATGCCTGCTTTGACTGAACAAAATATTTCACTCGGATTAAAGCATTTTCCCAACTTCACCTTGGCACTGTGCACCTTTTTTTGTTACAATTCAGTTCCCACAGAACTAGGTTTTTCTAGCTTGTTTTGGTTCCCTTGGTTACTTACTCAGGAATAAAGTCTCCATGGAATACAGTGAAATTTGGAAATTGTATAAAAAATTTAATTGAGACCAAGGCCATAAATATTCTATTAGAGAGAATTTCAGGTTTTATGATATTAAAAATTAATTCAAATGACACTGAATTAAATAGGAAAATTAGTATTAAGTAGTGAGCAACAATGGCACAATTCTTTCATAAGATTATTCCTGCATTTCCAGAGTGAGAGCAGATATACTGGAAGTGTAATTTACTTGCAGAAATCAGAGGAAGACAGGACCGTAATGTTTATGCCTACCAGGAAGACATTCGTATTCTGACAGCTTGATTTCCGTATAATTTTTCTATCACATCCTTTAATTTCCATTCTAATATTTCTTATTCTTTCCCTTCAGTTATAAAAAATATTCCCTTTTTAAAGTAAAGGTAAGCTTCATTAAGTACAAGTAACACAGACTACACATTTTCATGAGCATCTCTTACAACAGCACTGACACTTCTCTACTTCACACACAGAATCTCAGAATGGTTTGGGTTGAAAGGGACCTTAAAGATCATCCAGTCCCATCCCCTGCATGGGCAGGGACACCTTCCACTAGCCCAGGTTGCTCCAAGCCCCGTCCAGCCTGGCCTTGGACACTGCCAGGGATCCAGGGGCAGCCACAGCTGCTCTGGGCAACCTGTGCCAGGGCCTCACCACTCTCACAGGGAAGAATTTCTTACCAATATCCCATCTAACCCTGCCCTCTGGCAGTGGGAAGCCATTCCCCCTTGTCCTGTCCCTCCACCCCATGTCCAAAGTCCCCCCATAGGCACTGGAAGGGGCTCTGAGGTCTCCCTGGAGCCTTCTCTTCTCCAAGTGAACACCACCAGCTCTCCCAACCTGGCTCCAGAGCAGAGCGGTTCCAGCCCTTGCAGCATCTCCGTGGCCTCCTCTGGACTTGCTCCTACAGCTCCATGTCCTGTGCTGGGACCCCAGTGCTGGAGGCAGCTCTGCAGGTGGGATCTCACCTGAGCAGGGCAGAGGGGCAGAATCCCCCGCTCCCCGTGCTGGGGGATGCGCTCAGGACACAGGGGGGTGGTTCTGGGTGCCAGCACACATGGGTGGGGCACGCTGAGCTTCTCATCAAGCAACACCCCCAAGTCTTCCTCCTAAGGGCTGCTCTCCATCCATTCTCCACTCAGCCTGTATCTGTGCTTGGGACTGCCCCAAATTATCCCTCAGGTACAGTAGTAGTGTTTTCATTGGTTTTTGAATAGTTGTGTGTTACTGGTGACTGATGGTCACCCTGTGCTTAAGACTATATACTTGTGTATCTGTTCTTTTATTTCTGAATATAAACTTGTGTCCTTTTACTTACGAATAGTTACTTTCTGGCTTGCAGAAGTTCTTGTTCTTAGTCTCCATTTCCCACCATACATTTCTGCATTTTATCTTGTTTTTACTGTCCTGGTCTTCATATTACACCAAAAGGACTGGATGAGTCTCTGGTCTCCATGCTGATCACACTTATGCCACTAACAAGTATTGTGGTCACTTTTGTCAAGGTAATTAATAAAAAACCCCACAGACTAGCCTACAGACTATTCAGCTGCTATTACCTCTTCAAAGCCAATCTTTATAAATGCATGGCTCTTGTATGAATCCTCCATTGCTTCCTAAAATGATCATTTCCTGTGTGTCCTGTGAGAAACAGTCTTGAAGAGAGATGGTCCATCTGACAGCCTTTGGCAGACACAGTACCTCTGCTTTCCTGCCTTGAATAATTAGTCCCTTCCCTACACATGGCTGAGCAGCTGGACACGGTGACGCTCGGGATTTCCCACAGCAGCCACATGCATGGATTTACTGGCCTTACAGAAGACATCAACTGCTTATAATGATCAGCAATTAAATATTTACAAGGGATACCACTGAACAAAACCAAGTTCCAGCATAGGTTTTAAAAAGATTTAAATACCTACAAGCAAAGAAATCTTTCTTCTGTACTAGAAACAGAAAATTGTGTTTCCTTGCTTTCTTCACCTCATGCTCCACAGGCCAGGCCATGTCTCTGTAACAAAGATAAACCATTTTGGAAAAGAAGGACAAGGCCATTAACACTTTGGAATGTGCCAAGGAAGAGAACTGAAGTTTTACAAATCAGGATCTTTTCCACAGGGCAGATTCAATGCTGACATGCCAACAGGGCTACGATATCTAAATCCAGCTGAAACTCAGCAGCCTGACTGAAGTAAGTCACTACAAGAAATTCTGAGTTGTTGCTATTAAGGACATAGACAGGACAGCCATAATTCTATTGTGTTAGTTTAAAATTAGGTCAATTATTTGGGTTTCTAAATGTGGACTAAGAACCTAAATTTAGCCACTTCCTAAAAATCTTGGCCTCTGTAACTACTGTACACACCTTCATGTCCAGCTTCAAGGGTGGAATTTGCAGAAGTCTGGAGCTCATACTCTCCAGAATTCTGTGTAAAAGCATTTCCAGGAATAGCCAGTTCTTGGCCAAAGAAACTAAAGAGAAAGAATTGCAGCCTTCAAACAAACTATTTCTAATGTATGTCTATTCCAGGACAAACCTGACATCCCCACTACTGGTGTGTCAAGACAGAGTAAAGAAATAGTCACAATTCCAAATACAAGTTACACTAGGACAAAAGGACAGGCACTCAGTATCCATTAAACATCTGATGGTCACTTTGAAACTACACACCAGACAATCTGTACCACAGAAAAATCACTTTTACTCCCTAAAGCCAGCTCAGAAGGTTTGCAAAAGTCTTACTCAAACTAAGATGTGTAATTGTTATCTGAACATATTTTCTCATCTCATGGTATGGCTAAATTTTAATCTCCTCTGGTCTCAATGCTGATCACACTTATGTCACTAACAAGTATTGTGGTCACTTTTGTCAAGGTAATTAATAAAAAAACCCCAACACTAATAGGGTTGGCCCACAGACTATTCAACTGCTATTACCTCTTCAAAGCCAATCTTTATAAATGCATGGCTCTTGTATGAATCCTCCATTGCTTCCTATTGGAAGTATTGGCACCATCTTTATTCCAACTGTTAATGCACAGCCTAAATCTTCGCTAACATGTACAGAGGAGTTACAGTGCCTGCATAAACATGTTCTGGCACCAGCAAGTACTATTCAGATGGCAACCACTGCTTTTCATCTGTCTTAAGGAAGTTTAACTGCTGGAAACATAAGGAAAGAAATAACAAATATTTTATGGATTATGAAGAAGTAACCTATAACAGCACAAAAACTAAATCAAAGCCACAACTTAAATCTGATGAAAACTGGGAATTTCAGTACAGAAGTATTTTCTCAAATACTATCCAAGTTATGGAAGAAATGGTACAATGATGGAGGCAAAGCTCGAAAGCATGGGCAACAACTCAAAGGCAAGGAAAAAAGCTACTCCTTTTGATTATATCTAAGATGTATTTCTCATATGACTGGTGTTCACAGGCCCCAGCCAGCTTACCTTAGAAGCAGAAAAATAAATAGGTAAAGACTGATCTTGATTTTAATAGAGGTAGATGAGACTGAAGATAATGCACTACAGAAGAATCTGCTTCTGACTGTGAAGATTCTCTGCAACTCCATGCTTCTGGTTGCCCAAAGCTCTTGGAATGAAGCCCTACAATGCTGCCTGTACAGGAGACTTTTTGGTTCTTGTGTAAGACCAGGCTTCCTGCAGGATACCCTTTATACTCTCTTAGGGCTTTGAATAACCCCACTGTTGGCACCTGCTACTGCAAACCAGCTCCACTCTGGAGAATCACTGATTCCACATCATACCTGTGCACTCTCTGGTTGGCTCTGAAAGGAACACATACTTTAAAACCATGAGCTGGAATCTGCAGCTCAATAGATGTCAGCAGAAGGCATCCAGAGCTTCAGTGTGAAATATATTCTACTTGTTTTGCAGAACAGAAAAATAACCATAAATAAATAAATCTACCTCGTAGGAGAGCTCCTCACTTCCACAGGATGAGGCCATGGTTATCAGCAGCCAGCATCACCCAACACTTCCCATTTTGGGGTCACTATTCAGCAGAACACAAATACTGTGACTGGAAGCTATCCAGACTGGCTTCCTGCTAGTTCACTTCTTAATTTTTACTCTTACAAAACAACAGCTTTTGGTTTTCAAAAGAAGCATTAAGGAAAACCACAAAGGTTTCACTGGTATTAGCTGCCATGTCTGCACGTGCCAACTGGACAAGACCAAACTGTATCAGGGACTCCTTTACTTCACAGGTACAAACACACAAATTGCCCAACTTGGTCCCTAAAACCATTACAATGTACAAACATACAAGAGAGTCCAAGAGAAAATAAGAAGTTTCCTTACAATGTAGAAGGAGAGAGTCCACACAGGAACTCTGCTGTATCCGAGAACAATTTTAGAATATTACTGTAAAAGGACATTCAGGCTGCAATAAGTGAATTACAAAAAATCTTAAAAATGTGAGAACAGAACAGGACGTGGCACCCAAACATGCTCCCCTTACTCCTGGGTTTGGATCATCTCCCAGATCCGACCTCATTTCTCATCCAGCACAACAGATTGTGCTTCAGAACCAAACCAGGGCAGGAACACAGCGAAACTCTCTGTCAGACCCTGGCCCGCTGCAGCTAAAGACACAAACCAGGTACCTGAAGAAGCCCTCACAGTTACAGGTGTTACAATTCTCCCCTCCAGATGGGATTTCTTTATGAATTCTTCTGCAATAGCATGCAAGCCGCTGAGACTGAGCATTTCATAAGCTGTACTTCCCCAGCTGCTCCATCTACAGCTTTCAAAGGTACAAGTCATCCCAGTTTACCATGGAATATAATGCATATTGTAATCACTGTTGTACAAAAGCACTAGAAACAAAAATAGATGATACTTCAAATTTCAAGTTGAATATCCAGAATAATTTTTGGCTTTATCTAGTCGATTGTGTCATCATCTCATGAACACCATCCTGTCTCATGTTTATTACTCTGTATGTTCAGCACAAATAAGACCCTAAAATAACGACGAATTATTTTCCATGAGAGGGTTAAATGGCTTTACTAACTAAAGCAGGCACTTATAAACCAGGTCTAAATTAGAACGCACTCATGCACTGAGCACTATCACAAAGCACTGAGAGGCACAACCCAGCTGCTATTCAAGGGACAGCCTGGGCTCTGCAGGGCTGGACGACAAAACTGCTCCAGTTCTCAGGTGCAGTGGTGTGCCTGTGCGATTTAAAATACAACGGTAGCCATCTCAATGCTCTGGCACGCAAAGAAGACAGTAGAGCCAAGATCTCTTCAGTGATGCACCAAAACACTCAGAACAAACGAACAAGGATACCCTGACCCAAAGCTCTACTCCTGGCAGGACATTTTCAGGGATCCCTTCCAGCGCGGGCTTTCCCACCACTCTAACCCAGCCAAATGCATGGTCGCGATGCTTCTTCTCCAACACTTCTTCACTCAGCCCTGACTTCCTAACTCAAGATAATAAAAACCCCAGGCTAGTTTCAAGCTAACAGATTTCCCGTATCGGATACATCCCTTGAGCAGGATATTTAATTTCTACCACATCACGTATTCTTTCTGAGCTCTTGCGAATAGCCCTGGCTACTCGGGGAGGGCCCGGGGCCCCCACGACGCTGTCGATGGCGGCACCCGCAGGGCCGCGCCCGGGCCCGGACCTCGTCGGCCCGGCCAGCACTCTGCGGCCCCGGGGACCGCAGCCCCGCACCCCTCATTCCCCTCGGCCGCCGCTCACCAGCTCGGGCACTCGAACAGGGACCCGCCGCCCGCCGGGGCCGCGCTCGCCGCCATCTTGGCTCTGCCCCATTCAGCCGGCGCGGGGCACCATGGGAGGCGGGGATCGGCGTGCGGCCATCCCGGCGTGCCCCGCGCGGCGCCGTGAATGGGCCGGGCCTAACGGTGCCCGCCTGGCGAGGGACAGCGCCGGTCCCGCCCCTGGAACGCGGGGACAGCCCTGGTACCGCCCCTGGAACGCGGGGAGAGCCCTGGTCCCGCCCCTGGAACGCGGGGAGAGCCCTGGTCCCGCCCCTGGAACGCGGGGACAGCCCTGGTACCGCCTCTGGAACGCGGGGACAGCCCTGGTACCGCCCCTGGAACGCGGGGACAGCCCTGGTACCGCCCCTGGAACGCGGGGACNTACCGCTCCCAGAACGCGGAGAGAGCCCTGGTACCGCTCCCAGAACGCGGAGAGAGCCCTGGTACCGCTCCCAGAACGCGGGGACAGCCCTGGTACCGCTCCCAGAACGCGGAGAGAGCCCTGGTACCGCTCCCAGAACGCGGAGAGAGCCCTGGTACCGCTCCCAGAACGCGGGGACAGCCCTGGTACCGCTCCCAGAACGCGGGGACAGCCCTGGTACCGCTCCCAGAACGCGGAGAGAGCCCTGGTACCGCTCCCAGAACGCGGAGAGAGCCCTGGTACCGCTCCCAGAACGCGGGGACAGCGGCTCTGGCCGAGCAGAGCCCAGGCACGGCTGCGGTACAAGCACGCCCAGCTGAGCCGCTACGAGCGAAAAGCCGCCTCTCTCCGGTTTCACCTCGGACACCGCAGCTGCCCAGGGCTGTGCTCGGAGCCCGCACCCCGAGCGCCGCAGGCACAGCCCCGCTCGCTCATGCCCCTGGCTCTCACGGCAAGCCAGGCTCCCCAGAATGCTTCCAGCAACTCCCGGAGCGGTAAAACACACATCCGAGAGCCAGGCACGCCGTGCCAGAATACCGTAGCAACAGCCACGGGAGTTTCTGACGGTGACTTTTCAATCTCGGGAACATTAGTCAAGACTGTTCAAAATAGTGTCTGCAGCAGTTCTACTGCCACGATCAATGATGTGCAGAGGAGAAAGGAGTCAAGCAGTTACAGAAACCCTGAGCTCAGCAACCTTCACCTGCGTCCTCAATTCCAGTTTCCAGACGACTAAAACAGGCTAGAAGAAGGTTGGAGCCTACAAATAATGCTCCCTTTTAGGCCTGGGGAGGAGCCGAGTGCTTTTGTTCTTATACGGCAGTGTGACACCCAAAAGACTCTGCCTGGTAGCAGGCATACACAAATCAATAGCTTCTACCATTTCCAATGAGCACTTTAAAAAAGGAGCAGAACAAACAGTTCCCTTGCTTTCAAGTCAGATTTTATCGTACAGGCTCACCAATGGCTCCAAGTTCCAGCAAAAGGTGAATAGTCAGAGCTGACCCAATGCTGCTCTGAGGCAAGATTCATTTTTCTGGGATCAGCCATTGTACAGGACTCTGCACAGAAGTGTTGCGTATGTCCTCGTGAAATGAATTTCGTGTTTTCAGGTAGTTTCATTCTGACAAATCAAGGACCATAGAACTAAAGCTGCAGGAAACACTACTGTACTGATGTAAAGTCTTCTACTCTGCTTAGAGAGGGAACTGCAAACACACCTGTGCCAATGTCTAAACTGCAAGAGAGAGGAGCTCTGACAGAGGCTTTTAAAAGTGTTTATTGATGATTATTAGATGGAATGATGGCGCAATAGTGCAAACCACTGTGCAATTGGGAGAACACTCCCTTCCCAGCTTTGACATTTACTTTATTATAGACGAGACATGGAATAAGGATTAAGGATTAAATACAAAATGGGTCAGTATGCTGCATTTACCACCCCCCTTGGGCTTTGGACAGATTACTGTTCCCTCAGTGCATGTCAGTTCAGAGCTACATCGAAGTGGGGAGTGGCTGCTTGTTCTGCCCAACCCTGTGAGCTGGAACCAGCAATCTTTTTCATTTGCACACACATCCTCAGTCTGAAAATCCTAGCACTTCACTCAGCCAGTTTCTGCATTTTCTGTTTCATAAAGAATTGAAAATACCAAATGTTCCCAAGCCACACATAACGTACTAGAACACTACAAGTGAGCTTCAAGAGCACTTCTTCAGAAGCAACATTTCTGCTAACACTCTCCACTAATCTTGCTAGCTTGTAAATTTAGGTGCCCACTTCCTCATTTTTAAGTGTTTTTCTCCCAGGAAGCTTCTAAAAACAATTGGGAATGAGCAGCTAAACTTTTTATACTTAGTGCTTGAGTCAGCATTGGAAGAGATTTATTTGTCCACTAATAAGTGACCAGCTAGTTTGTCTAAGGAGGTTGCACTGTTAGATGAGTCAAAGAACATTCTCTCCTCAAATGATGCATTTTGTGAAAAAACAACCCCAACCACACCCAAAAAAATTAAACAACGAGTTATAAGTCTCAAGGCTAAACTGACCAGCATGTAGAGATCCAAATTATCATCCACGCATACCCCCCTTGCCTCTCAATCTGTAGCAACATCCTTTTCTTCAAGAGAATCTAGAACCACAGCCACTTGGAGACAAAACCATGGGGCAGATACTGGAGACTTTAGAAACTGCTGGATTTAACCTAATGGGATTTGGTGGTGTGCTGTTTTTGAATGTCATTCTCATTCCAGTCCAACAAAGTTACCTACACATACAAAATGTTAAAGTTGTGCGACTTGTCAAAAACAAGACGTCTCCAATTATTGATCACAGTTCAGCATACAGCTGGGACAGGGAATAACACATTACAGAAAGCAAAACCACAAGATTTTAGTTACATAAAACAATATAATTTGTATATTAACTTATAAATACTGTCTCCATGGTTCACTCATTCCAAATACTAGTTATCTGCACATTAGTTGCTAATATCTATTACTAGAAGTAGTTCCAGCTTGTGCTCTCTCAGGGTGGTCAATTCATCTCCGAGACTAGTCAGCCTGTTTGCTCTGAGAGAAAAAAATCTCAGCAGTGAGACTGGGTTCCATGGGAAGATTTCATTTTCTTGCCTGCCAGATAATGACCACTATGATTATGCAGGCCACAGCAAGGCCAAGAATCAGGATACAGATCTTCTTACGGGATTTCTTCTAATAAGAGAAGAAAAAAAAGCCACTGACACCAGGAACACTTGAGGAAAAAGCAAGGCTACCATTCATGTTACTATCTTGGGTGAACAAGAGCACTTGATACCCACAGTTATTTGAGAGAAGTAACCAGTGTCGTCTGAACACTTTTACATGTTCCTTAAACTCCATGATTCTACAGATTAATGTTTTTAATTTTAGGAGTGCAGTGGTCTAAGAGATGCAGTTAAGTCAAAATGTGACAGGTTTTGCATCTCTTAAGGAAAATACAAGTCTCAGAGAAGGCCAAACCTTTCTAGCTATTTAGATTTTTCAGGTAATCCTAATCAAACTCCTAAGCAGTTCTCCGATACAATCTCCCCTTGGCCACTTGGGCTTGGTGTTGCATTTCTACAGTTTAAATGATTTAATGTACAGTTACTGGACTTGGATTTTACAGCTTTGCTCACGTTATTCATCACAGGAAACTACCGTCCATCCATATACACCAAACATTTTTAACTTGGCATCTCAGGATTTGAGGGTAGTTATATATAACCACTTCCTTCTCCATCCAGAAAAAAACCACATGCAAAACAGGTCCAGTAGCTCCCAAACTCAGAATTATAAATACCTCAGAACTTTGGCAAGGAGGCCATGGAGAGAGAGAATACTACTACACACTGCCAGATGGTAAAGGCAACTTCTCACCCTTGCACTCCACAGCATTGGAGTTTCATTGCCTTCCAGTACCTCCTACTTAACAGCTTGGAAGAGTCCAGGATTTATCTTGTGTGCAAGCCTGAAGTCCCACCAGTAATGGGACTGACTAAAGCAGAACCCTTACCCCTTCACAGAAGCTGGACCTACAAGGACAAGGATGATGAAAGGAATCTACAGAAAACATTGGCTACCATACAGCAGTGAGAGCCACTGCCAGAGATTTGATGGGACAGGGAGCACAAACTATGGCATAGAAACTCAGCAGCTGGACAGAAGTGCTGCAAATCCTGGTCACCAGAAGTTTCCTAAGTCTGGGCATAGATTTTTGCATGTCAGTGTCTTGGCTGATATGTTTACAAGTTGGATACAACATCAGAATTTGTTCTTGTCTCTTCTGCTAACTCCTAACAACAACAAAGACAGGTAAACACTTAGGCTTGCAGAGTGTGAAGGGCCAGACTCCATCTACTCTAAAGTAGAAGGTGAATTTCAATACCATGTTTTTGACTCAAGTGCTTTATATACTCCTTGCAGCCAATTTTGAGTGAATGCCAGCTTGCATGAGCTGGTTTGAATAACTAGTCTGGTGTGCTGCAGTCCTCAGTGTCTTGCTCTGCCTGTTCCATTATCACTCAACTATACACTGACAATCAAGCGACCACATAGAATTTACCTGATAATAGGCAGCTCTCTGTAACTGCTCACTGGCTCTTTCCACATGGACTTCTGCACTTTCCACATTTGCCTCTATGCTATCTATGGAAAAAACAGGAGAACTCATTGCAAAATATTTCAGAGCTTCAGTATTTAAAAATTATAACCAGAAATACAATACTTTTAATGCAAAATACTGAAAAATTTAATCCATGTAGGCAAAACATGTAACTGAACCAAGAGAAAACTTATTATCCAAATGCACTTACCAATCATATCTCCTTGGTCATGAATCATCATGGCTAAATCCTTAAATATCTGATTGACATCCAAAATGTCTGCCTGAAGACAACAGTTTAACAAGTTAAAACAAACACTGGGTACAATTTTTTCTAATCCTCACTCTTAGTACCTCTTCTGAGCATCACTCAAAGGGTCAGAAAAGACACCAGCATTCACTGAGGTGACTTGATGTTACCACTTGTGCACTTGGGATTAACATTCCTGCTACTGAATATTTGTTTAATCACACTAGCAATTAGCACAGTATGAACACTGTAACATGAATTGCTCCTGCTATCTCTGAAGGATCACCAGTCAACACTGAGGGAAAATATACCTCCTTCAACAGGAGCAGGGAGATTATCTTGGCATCAGTCCTCTCTACGAGGAACTCTATTCCTCTGCCATCAGCTCTCCTCAACCCATCCCATTAATTAGCACTGCACAACTCCTTTGATTTATCTCCCAGTACTGTTAACTGTGCAGGATCGACTGGTCACCTCTAATTGCCTGATTGCAGTTTCTCTTTCTTTAATGAGTTCAAGGTCCTGTTCAGTTATTGCCACATCTTCTTCCTGAGACCGCATCTGATTCCAATCTTCACCACTAGAAAGAGAGGGAAAGTCAGTCTCTCTCTGACTATAGGTACTTCCATGCTGCATTTCATGGCAAAATGAGTGAAGTTTGAAGAGTTTCCTACAGAACAACGTCCAGGTTCTTGGCCCTGTCACTGTGTACAAGGACAGGACCGATTTGTGACAACAGTCACAAATTGGAACAATTGAAAAAAGGGACAGATCAGGCAACATGAAGAAACTGTAAAGCAGTTACATGCATAGAACACTCTGTTCTAGAATGTGAGTTATCTACAGTATTATAGAAGAAACCTGCTTATTTCAGTTCTGCTTTTTTTAAAGAAATAACTTGTACCTTCCTTGCTTCTTACCATCCCTCAAAAAGTGAGAAATCAGGGTGAAAGTTCTGATGGAGAGCAGCCTGCAAGCACATTAACAGAACAGAAGAACACCTGACAAACATCTGGATTCAAAGATTCTTGCCTATCTGGCATTTGGAGATAAGACTACAGTGTTTCAGTATTTTAATTCACTAGTCTAGTAAGAAGTTTGAATTAAATTACACACCAAAAGAGATATTAAAACCCAAGTAACTCTGCATCCCAGTCTACCTCTCTCCTGATGAGCTGGTTCTTCACAACTGCTGCAGAAGTTACACCAATTAGAGTGGGGCCAGCACCTATAATACAAGGCCATCTCTATGTTCAGCTTAAAAAGTTCTTCAAGGGCAACATCTCCATCTTTTCAATAGAGAAGTGCACCAGAAAGCATTGTACCAGTCCAGTGTTCGGCACAACACAAATTAGTAAGTTTCAAAGTCTTAAAAGTGCCTAATGAAATGAAAATAAATGACATGAGTAGATCAGACACAGCTGACCATTCCAGTAATAGGAATTGCAGATTGTAGGGTTTGCAGATCTCAAAAGCAGAAGTTTCTGACACACAGCACACAAGAACAGCTTTGAATGTGGAATAGCTGCTGTGTGCCACCATCTCTCATGGCGCTAAGAGCCTCTGGGTCCCACTGCTTTAGTGTGCAAGGTCTTCAAAGCCATCCCAGAACATGGATAACTGAACACCTGGGGTTTCAGCCCTGCTCAGAGTGAAAGCCCAGGGCTAATGAGGGGACACACACCAAGCAGCTGAGCAGATGAAGGGCAGTTTGCAGAGGGAGGATGAGACAGGTAACCAAGGTCTCTTGATTCAGAAAGTGAAAGGATTTATACAGACAGGGAGAACAGATTTCAGCCCAGTTGACACATTAATCACAGATACTTCTGGAGGGGCTAAGGCTCTCTTTACCACACTGTAGAGCTGATGTAATATATTACAAAGCCATCTACCACACAGGCACACTGTTACTGCCTGTACAACTGTCTGACAGGTGACAGTAATGCTGCCTTGTGCACATTCTAGGATTAGTTTGCCAGTGCACAGTGTCCAGGACTTCTGAATTTTAGGCAGCCTCATCTGCTATTCTGCTGTAGCTCCAACTAGGCTACTAGAGAACATCCAACCCCATGATATAAATATGCAGCTCTCTGTGGAAAGAGTCACAGTGAGTGAAATCCTGTCTGGTAATCTTGTGTTTACAGGCCAGAACACCAGGAACTCCAGCTGCCACATCCTAAGGACACTACTGTTCCCCCCAGGGTAGTAATCACACAATCTACACTTAAGGAGGATAAAATATCATACGAAGTTTTTTACATAGTATATTACGTGTGCTGTAATAATTGCTTTTCAACTCTTTTTGCTTTGCATTCAGCCAGCAGAGCCTGGCCTGAGTTACAGTAACATATCATACCATAAAACTTCAGTTAAATGTAATGAAAACCTCAAGAGTACAAGAAGTTATTACCTATCAAATGAAACAAGCTGTTCTTCTCTGAACCGCTCATCAGCCTGGAAGAGATAAATGAGTCACTACTCTCACAGACTACCAGGACCACACACAAAATCACCAGCAGCATCTTGAAGACCAAGGCACACACTGTCCAGAGAGTTCTTGGAGAATGCCACTGTCACTGCAGCTTTCAGATTTAACTCAGGTTATGTAGGATTAGTTTCAGCTTCATCTTTAGATTTAATTTTTAGATTCAGATTGTCTCTGCAAATCAGAGGCAACTGAATGATCAAAAGCAGCCAGTCCACGTTCTCGGATCAGCTGTCAATGTTTGTAACCTCCTTTCCTAACACGAAGCAAAAAATTTAGAGCATAATCCAATGCATAAATGTGTTCCCCTGCAGAAATTAAGAATGCAGAGCTAGCAGAAAGCCCTGAGGCAAAAGGAGAGAAATGCTTTCACTGGCCATTTTATTATGAATTCTTAGTAGCCACAGGGATTTGTCAAAACATAGAAGTGAACATACACTGGAGATACTAGCAGGACAGAACCTACAGGAATATAAAGCAACACAGTGTGAGTGTAATTTAAGGTGTGGTAAGCTTCCATCTGAACTCTTAAATTTTATAGCATAGGGCTGACATCAAGTGAAGAGCAGCCTGCAATACTTTGCTACTCACTATACTTTGACTCCCCATCTCATCTCCTGCAACATTTGCAACTACCAGGATTCCTTCCCTCCTCTACGCTGACACTGGAGCACGCTGAAGCGAGAGATTACTTCCAACACCTGAATGGCAAAACTACTGCACCAAGGCCTCAGCTGCACTCAGTAAAGTGTCAGTAGACAGGTATGAGGTTGGAAGGCAAGTAAAAGGTCTCTCAGAAGACTCATAGTTCACTATATCACTGCAAAATTCCCATAAATACTTACAGAGATACGGGAGCCAGCTCTCGCCCTTGCTACGGTCTCTTTTTCCTTCTCTGACACTCGCCTCTGTACTGCTTGGAAATTATTTAAGGCCGTGGAGAAGTCATTCATTAATCGTTCTTTCTGAAGCCTCTGCTGGCGCTGAAGAATCAAAACGCAAACAGGAGTTTAGACATTCCCATTCATTATAAAGCGACTGTCAGACTCTTAGAAAACCATCATAACAACAACAACAACTACAACAAAGAATGCTGGCATTCAGTGATCTTTTGGTGCCAGCAGTCTGGGGTGCTGGATAGAACAAAAAGCCCACCATGTTTTAATTCCTTAAACCAATGCTCCATGTCTTTCCAAATGCAGGACAGTTTTGTGCAACAAGGCTCTCCAATTTCAATCTAGTTTTAAAGTCTGAAGTACATGATTACTTTCATTCTAATCACATTCCAGTAATTCACCACATTTAACTACATACCATTTGGTTACCTACAATGGTTTTTCCCTCCATTCCTTCACTTAGCCAACCTCATAGTACTTAACCTTCTCACAAATACAGGAAACCCCACACTTCCAGAGCTAATGATAACACCCACTGTCCCAGTCTCCTAAGCTGTCTCTCCCAACCATGCCACACTACAAGCCTGTTGTTATCAGATCAGATAACATCCTTAGTCCTGATAACCACTTCAGTTTATCTTTTCTCCAAATACATTAATTGCAATAATCCTTTTCATCCTCATTTTACAATGCCGATTTATTTAGCCTCCACAGGACATCTTCTTCGAGTGTTGTGACATTCCAGTGATGGGAAATAAGAAGTTGTGGAAAAGCCTGTCCCAAAGACAACACTAGGTCAGTTCCTATGTTTTCTGATAGAGAGATTTGCAACAGCTGGCTCAAATTGTAGGATTTCCAGGACTGTAATCCTGCAATGAGCTTGTACTGATTCAACAATCATTTCAAGGAAATAAGTATTTTCAATTATGTTTTTTCTGTAATAAGCTACTACAGCAGCCTCATAATACACTGAAGCTTCCATCTGAACCCTCTGGAAGCAACGACCCTTCTGCCAGAGCAGATCCTCAGCATGCTGATTCCAGCTCCTGCAGATTTTGACTGAATTTTCCCTGGGCTACATTCAGTGAGATGCACATGACAGGATTTTGTCTGCCACAGAAGATTAACCGAAAAATATTTGCTGAACAAACCAGCAAAACACGGCCATGCTTCCAGCTGGCATATAAACCTTAAATACAGAATTAGACCAAGACAACATCTGCTGACCCACATCCCCAGATCATCCTACAACAGTACCCCAAAAGCAGGCAGTGGTGAATTGATACGAGCAGCACAGGACTGTCCCTTCCCTTTTCCACAGGGAGCAGGAACTCAAACTACTATTTGGTAAGAGGAAATCATAATCTTTTCCTCATCATATTTTGCTTTATTGAAATATAAGCAAAGTGAGCCAGCTTCCCCCCCGCTCCCCGCTCCACCACTAATAAATCACATGCAAGGGAAAACTTTCTGGCATGCTCACATTTCATACTGATAGGCAGTTTGCTCTGAATTCTTACCCTAAAACACTGTCTTGCACCACCAGACACTTTGTAAACAAGATTCTTTTTCAGAAATTTACTCAGAAAACCAGAATTGCACACTGAGTTCTCCCCAGACATTTAGGGCCTCTTATTCTCATGTGGAAAAGTTTTATACCTATTTGCTCCTGGGAAACCTGGTTTTCCCAGTGTCATATAAGCAGCCAGGATGCAGCCATCTTAATGAGTTTCTCTACTTCACCATCATCCTTCATTGCAAAAGGCTGCTGTCTCTTCAACTGTACCAGTTCAGGCTTTGTGAGGTTGTGGTCTACCCTAGATTCATGAAATGAGTGATCTAGAAATATGTCCAGAAAATTCTGCCTGCCTACCTGTTCAGAAGCCGACAGGGGAAGTGGCAGAGACCCCAACTCCTTTAGGTATTCATTGGTCTCTTTGGCAAGGCGGTTTGCAGAGTGCTGCAGCTGTTGTCTGAAATAGAAGTTCAAAAGCAATTACAAAAGATCTACCCAAAAAGCAGCCACTGAGCATTTTAGTGTCCAGAATGATGACTAAATAGGGGTTCTGAGATCACACAGCTTTACAGTAGGCTTTTTTCAACCTAAAGGATCAGAAACGTACTATGGTTTTTTTTAACATCAATTTGACTCTGGACTACATTTTAAAAAAAAGATTCAAATATTTTCTTTGCTCCCTGCTAACTAGTGTAATTCAGTAGTTTCAAAAATATCTTTTTCTCCAATGGCATAAAAGAGAAACAACTTTATTCAGTGAACATAATCCCTCATTTAGGGTGAATTCCTTATGGTACCAATTAGTAACTAACTCTTCACTTGACAACCACCAACTCCATTGGTTAAATGTACATTTGAGAAAAGTACAGGGACTATAATATTAAATTCTTCATTTCTGTGAAAAACAGTGGCCAGAAAGAAGAACAATCCAGCTTCTATTTCAGAATTGCAAGGCTTTCCCTTAAGCCTTTATGTTTTCCAACAAGATTGCAATTTGAATCTATTGTTGTGAAGTATCTAATACTAATATATAAAATCTATACTGTAAACTAGGAAGAAAAACCACTAAAACCAGAAGCAATTTCTTTTGCATTCAATAGGTACAAGATGCTTAAGTGAAAGTCACTTACTTGGCCCAACAGACACACAAATCAAGGCATTCAGGCTCCATTATTGTATAAGCTGTATATGCAAACTGAACAAACCATCCATGCATTTTGGTAAGTTTCTATGGCAGCTGACACTTTGTGGGGTGCAGCCACTCACCCCAAAGAGGAGAGATTATTCAATTTCTACAGTGACGTTAAATGGGAAGGCATTTGTTTGGTCACTGGTGATTAGTTCTTTAATCTACCGATTAAATAGAGATTGAGTCAACTGAGCAGCTCAAGGAAACAAATCCCTTTCTCTCCCAATTGGACTCTGATCTCATCCTTCAAATAAGGTATGTATATCTTCCACCACAAGTCATGAACTGTTATAAAAACCAGGATAATTGTGCATTCAGAGATTCAAGGGACTGTCACATGAATAGAGAGCGGAAGAAAGTACTTTCAAGTTTTCTTTGATGACCTCAGAAATTATTCTTTCCATAACGTGCTATTTATGCTTCACGAGTTTGTAAAAGATGCTCAGACACAGAGAGCCCCTCTACAGTCTCTCCAGGGGTCAGTTTGAACTACACCTGTTTAAATGTCTTTTACATTGTCCCCCACTGGCATATTATTCTTCTGAAATTACATATGACATTTTGGCTGCCATATATGATTGCTAATCTTTGTACTGCCTAAACCCATCTGTACTACAAGCTACTTTTTCACCATTTATACAGCTTCCTTACTGTTTTTCCTTACTGGTCTCATGTGAAGACCAAATATCTAGTATGGCATCCATTTCTCTTAAACCTTGAGTGAAGCTACTATGACTACTCAGAGGACAGCTAATGCTAATGCATGGCTGAGGTACCAGTACTTTTTAAAGAAACTATAAAAAAAACTATATAGAAGAACAATATAGAAAGAACTGTTCCTACCCAGAAGTTCTGAATGGCTTCTCCAGAGCCCTGCAGAAACTCCTTAATTTGTCCAGTAAACTACTTAAGGCAGCTAATCATTCTGGGTTTGTAGGACTGTATTAAATTTATCTAATAAAGCATCTCCCTAAAGCGAGTAACCCACTTTCCCAAAGAACACAGACAGAAATGAAAGAACATCTATACCAATGTTTGCTCATTTAATACTCACAAATTTTCCTGAAGCTTGCTGGAATCCTGCTTGGTTCCCAGCTGGCTCATCAAATTCTTTATTTGAGCAGCTGAAGATAAAGAGATCACAAGATGAGTTAGTAAGACAAGTTCAAACATATTTTATTCCTTCTTGAATGTATTCTTTTAGCTTTCCCCAAAAGAAAGCTAAAAGCTAAATTTATTTCAATGTCTGACTTAACCTAGTAAGCAACACTTAAATTCTTTGCTTTACATATATACTGGTATCTTACGGGTGGATGCCAAGAGGATGGGGCCGGACTCTTCTCACTGGTGTCCAGAGACAGGACACAGGACAACAGCCACAACTGAAACACAGGAAGTTCCATCTAAATAGGAGGAAAAATTCTTCTGCTGAGTGGGTGACAAAGCCCTGGAACAGGCTACCCACAGAAGCTCCTTCCCTGGAGATATTCAAACCCTGCCTGCACGCCATCCTGCAAAACCTGCTTTAGCAGGGGCTGGACCAGATGAACTCCAGAGGTCCGTTCCAAACTCAAGAGGTCTGGGATTCTGTGAAATACAAAGTGTATTTTAAACATCCCCACCTAAACATGATCCAGCCTAATAAACTAACTTTCAGACAAGAAAGTGATAGTGAGGCATAGGTACCTGAAGAGAAGTCAGTGGAGCTAAAAGCTTGTGTACTCCTCTTCTTCAACCTTTTTAGACCAACTAACAGAGCCATTTCTATCAGCCTTGCTATTTCAGTATTTTAGGCTATCACTGCTGCAGAACAACTTCACCATGCTGTGTTGCCACTTTTACATTAAGTTACTTAAATTATTAGTGCTCTGTTAAAAAAAAATAAAATGCCAAGTGTTGCTATTAGTTTCAAAAAACCCTCTCAGACCTGAATTTTTCTACTTGTTATAGTCCAAACCTTTCACAATTCTGGCACAAACAATATTTCAAGAACAGATACCAATGTGCACCTCACAGTTGGCCTTTGTCAATTTGAAATCGTGCTGTAGCGCAGAGAGATACTTTAGACCTCCGTTTCCCTTATCTCCGATGTTTTCTTACTATTTTCATGTGTAGGCACTCATGATCATGAAACCACACAATGAATCACATCAAACCATTAATCTACCTGAAAAGCAAGTACATTTTCTCTCCCCATTCCTTCTACCTTAGAATACTTTTTTGACAGATCAAGAAGCTGATCCACTTTATTCTGCGGCAGCACAGTTTTTATCATTACTGACATGCTGGGCTCAGCGCTTACAACAGCACCACAAAGACTGATCGTCCCAAATTGATCATGAAATCTATGCTACTGCATCATGCAGTGAGAGGCAAGGCTAAGGAGGATCACCTTAATACAGTTCCACTGGCAACTGAATTGAATTATCCCACAAATTTAACAAGAATTTCTTCCAATTCAGAGACACCCTTCCATGTAACTTCTGCTTTCAGCCTGAAGCCTCTGCAGTTGATTAAATTTGCTGCTGGAGAAGCATCAGATCCCTACAATGGCCACTTCTTTTAAAGGGATGTCCAGTGCCTTATAACAAGTGCAGCTCAGCTAAAGCTGCAATATGAGTTAATCAGTAATAGCCAGTAATTAGCTTTTATATCCACCAAGTGTATTCTCACCTAGAATTTCAGACTTCTATTAGGTTATACAGTGAAGAGTTGGTTGGCAACTCCTAATATACTGAGCTTGGCTTCCAGCAAGCAAGACTGCACATATTTCACAGCTCTGTCAGACACAGGAAGGTCAGAAAAATTCATAATCAAGCTGGTGACAAATGGCACACGGACTGCACTCTGTGTGTGGATGCTAAGGGCTCAGCAAACAGCATTTGTGCCATAATGTCCAGACACTCTGGGACTTATTTTTCTCCGCATGGGGAGATTCTTGCACAGTCCCATTTCCAGGCCAGGCAATGTGCTCTCTGTCCTGCCCTGAGCCAGGGTCAGCAGTTCGCTTTGCTTAGTTTATCTCAGCCAACAGCAACACACAGAGAGGAAACAACACACAAATGAGAGGGAAGTGTCTGGGAAATGAAAGGAAGAGGCTGGAGCTCTTTATTCTTTGGATAGTGGGTATGCACCAACACATAGAGCCCCCTCAGTCAAGAGCTTTCTGTCTCCAACCCTTTCTAATTTCAGGCTGTATACACATACTCACTATCTGACAGCTAAGATTTCTTGAAACACTTAAATCTCTGCTCTGGCTTCAAGACTGTTACATTACAGAGCAAACAACAGTTTTGCCAGCTTAGGCCACTGTTTTCCTGTACATTTTGTGTGAAACGCTCACTCCACAGAGACTCCTCAAAGAAGTGAATAATATTCAGCTGTGCATACTGTTTGCCTGCTCTTTTCCTTATAGGGGAAGAAGTAATGAGGACAGCCTTAAGGCTTCAATGTATCTTTTTCTCTTAGGCTTGAATGGAAAGCTTTTATATAGTGTGTAATAAAGTTAACTGCTGTAACACTAAGTCAGATGTTCTGTGTATTCCCACCCACCTCGATAAAACTGTAAGGCTATTTGTTTAATGTGAGATAGGCAGCACATGGAGATAGGATGGCTGCAGGTCATGAGACAGCGGAAGCCTGTCCTATGAGAGAGAGAAGCTGAGCTGCTTAGAACAGGAGGCTCAAAGAAATCCCGCGGAAGGGAGAAAGGAGTGTAAAGGAAAAAATAAAAAGGGGAAAAAAGGGGAAAAACCTCAACAAGTCATGCTATTTGGCAAACTTTGAAGCAATTCAACAATGCCTACACCAAGGGGAAATAAACACGACTGAGCAAAGCATTTTCAGTAGCATAAATAGCTTTGTATCATCAGAGAAGTCACCAACTTTCTGAGGAACCAACACGTTCAACTGACCTTGCCCTTAAAATCTTGCATGGGCACTTCAACAATTAATGTCTTTTTTGTATCCTTAGGAAGGATTGTATCAAAAACTCTACTGGACGTGACTGCTTTAATGAGCAGCATTTCAGCGATCACTGAGATTTCTATGATTATCATACAATACCGGTAACTTTAATGACAACCACGCGACCAAGAAACTGCAACACCGTGTCCTTAGGGACATCCTGCCCGGGAGCAGGGCGGACGCTGCCAGCACAGCGAGGGGGAAACCCGCACGTTCTCATCCCCATTCGAGATCCCTGGGACAGCAGCTGCTCCCGAGCGCGGTGACACCTCGGGCTCCTGTTGCCCCCGGAGCCCCTCAGTGAGGACATCCAATGGCAGCGAGCAGCCGGACTGTCCGGAGTGCCAGTGCCGCGGGGGAAGGGGAGGCTCGCTGACAAGGACAGACGCTCGCCGAGAGCGCCCGCAGCGTTCACCCCGCCCTGCAGCCGGGCTGGGCATCACTCGCAGTGTGCCCGGCCCGGGGGGAGCCCGCCCCGAGTCCGTCCGCTCCGGGCACCCCTGCCCGGCACCGCTCCGGGGNATGCCGCCGAAGTCCCGGGGCGGCGGCGGCGCCCCGGGGCCGCGCGGGTCCAGCGGCCCGTACGACATGGCCGGGCCGGAGCGAGCGCGGGCCCCACTGACAGCGCCCGCCCGCCCCGCGCCTGCGCGGCCGCCGCGCCTGCGCGTTGGGGCGGAATGAGAGCGCGGGCAGCGTCGGGCGCGGCCGGCGTGAGGGCTGGGAGGAGTGGAGTGAGGGATCACGGAGTCCTCAAGGGTGGGAGAGACCTGAAACATCATCCAGCCCCACTGTCCACTGAGCACTGCCACCGTAACCCCTAAATCGCTAAAACATCACCCAGCGCCGCATCCCGACGGCTCTTGAACACCTCCAGGGCCGGTAACTCCACCACCTCCCTAGGGATAGGAAGCTAATGTCTTTACAAATAATTTGAGGGGTGAAGGTATGAGTGTTAACGTCTTTGAAACGGGCCTTAATGTCTCTACTGACTTTGGGCAGCAGGTTTGTTGCAGAGCCCAGACAGCTTGGCTCCTCAATCAGACAAGTGTCTGCCCAAGCCTGAGTGTCTGAACTTTGGGGTAAAATGACAGGTTCAAGGGGGGATATGTGGTAGGCGGTTCGGGAAGGCTGCACCTTCCTCGTACTTCAGCCAACGGGGAAAGGAAGAGGGCAACATGTGGCCGGGAGTTTAGGATAAAAGGAGGCTGTGCCCTCTGAAACCCCGTTAGAGATAGCTGTGTTTGTGTGTGCTCTGATGTGCTTTCTGGCTTTATTCGAATAAAGATGCAGGACTCCTCTGTTTCCTCTTTGGACTTAAACCTCTGGCGTTTGTGGATTTTCCTGACGCTGGGCAGCCCCTTCCAATGCCAGACAGTGAGAACATTTTTTAATATCTCATCTGAATCTCCACTGTTTCAGCTTGAGGCCATTTCCTCCTGTCCTCTCACTGCAGGCACAGCAGAAGAGACCAGCACCTACCTCACTACAGCCTCTTGGGAAGTTGTAGAGAGCGCTGTGATCCCCCCTGAGCCTCCTCGAGACTAAACAAACCCAGTTTTTCCTAAGACATGTTTTTCTAGAGCCTTCACAAGCCTTGTTGCCCTTCTCTGGACACGCTCCGGCACCTAAATGTCCTTTTCAAAGTGAGTGGCCCAGAAGTGATCACAGTACTCACACTGTGGCCTCACCAAGGCCGAGTGCAGGGGCAGAGTCACTTCCCTGGCCCTGATGGGTACGCTGTTCTTGATGCAGGACAAACAAGCCCAGCCAAAGTGAGGGCTGGAGTGACAGCCCGGCCTGGGGTGAGGAGGAGCCATGCTTCCAGTACCAAGAAATCCCACCAGCAATAACATAAATGCTTGCAAATCAAGAGTAAAGGAATTTAAGAGAAGATCCATTTCTGCTCCCTGCTGCAGGAGTTGTGGTATTTTAAGGAAAGTACATCCAATCTTTGAATAAAAAAACTGGGGTCATGCCCTGTAAAAGAACTTAAGAATTCAGTGTAAAGTGAGTACAGTAAGTGTGTAAATATTTCTTTGAGAAATGCTTGATACAACAACAAATTTCTAATTCCAGAAGCGTCCACAACGGTCAAAATGATGGTAAATATGGAGCAGGGCCATGGATGGAACTTGTGTAATAGAGTAAGAGAAGGCTCCAGGGTGACCTTAATGTGGCCTTCCAGTGCCTGAAGGGGCTCCAGGAAAGCTGGAGAGGGACTTTGGGCAGGGGATGCAGGGACAGGACAAAGGGGAATGGCTTCCCACTGTCAGAGGGCAGGGTTAGATGGGATATTAGGAAGAAATTCTTCCCTATGAGGGTGGTGAGGCCCTGGCACAGGTTGCCCAGAGAAGCTGTGGCTGCCCCTGGATCCCTGGAAGTGTCCCAGGCCAGGCTGGAGCAGCCTGGGATAGTGGAAGGTGTCCCTGCCCATGGCAGGGGGTTGGAACGAGATGAATCTTAAGGTTCCTTCCAACCCAAACCATTCTGTGATTGTATAAATAGGTATTTATTCAACTTGATGCATGTGGGCAGTTTGTTGAAGTTGGTTTGACCTGGTTTGATTGAAGCAGCCTGGAGGGAAATATTTTCACATCCTGAACTGTTAAAACACTTTTTCAAATTCAACCAATCTTCGGTGAGCACAAATAGGGTTTATTACAAAGAAGGCCACTTGAGACAGAAACTAATTTGAAATAGAATGTAGTAAATCCCAGTAACAGTACTACACATTTTAGTGAGGCAATGCCTTTTACTCTGTTTCAGAGCATTAAAAAACTAGAAGTTGCATTAACAAACTGGAACTTGCTTTTCAGCTTCAGAAGTATTCTAGAAGAAATAACCCTCATTCCTCAAAAGTTATATTCCTAAGGAAAGCTTTGTAAAATAAATGGAAGTAAAAGAAACGTATGGGGGTTTTGGACTGCAGTAGCAAGTAATTTGGACTGCAAGTGATCTCTTACATACACTAAATAAACAAACTATTGTCAGGAGACGCAAATACACTTTAAAGAAAAGACGCTGCACTTTAAAAGCGCAGCTTTGTCTCTTGGCGGAAGGCTACACGGAAAATCCAGATCCCCGCGTTGGTTGCATTGGACTCACGCTTCCTGCAGACCTGCAGTGAGGCTGCCATTGTTTGCCGGACTGGGCGGTGCTGCTCGCCCGCTGCCGCGAGGGGGCAACCGCGCCCCGTGGGAGGTCCCGGGTGGCCTCCGGTGGTCCCGGGGGGCCCCGGGTGGCCCTGGGTGTCGCGGACCCCCGCTGCCCACGCTGGCTCTGCCAGCACCACGGCTGATTAGCGGTGCCTGTACCAGGGCGAGGTCAACACCGATGGCCCCCAGGCAATCACTCTGCAGCGTCCCTCCTCATTTGGGGACTGCTGTGCTGGGATGGGGAGGGCAGGCTGATCACGCTCCTGTCCGTACTCTTTTCTGCTTTACACTGGCTACTCGAAAGAGCTGACTTCAAGATGCTGCCGTGGAACTGGACCCAGCTATATACAGGGCTTTGCTTCCCCTCCAGGCCTACCAATGGCAATCCTCTCCTGTCCCTTCCAGGAACCCCTTTGCACTGGGCATCAGAGTAGGCCTGGGTTCCCAGGGATGAAGACAAAAGGAAAAGTCAGGGCGCACTTTCCAGAAAGTGACAAGATTCCAGAAACTGTGTCTTCACTCGAGAGGTCTGAGAGCTATTTTGAGTTAGACAGAGTCCATAAAGAAATTCCCGTGGGGCTCTGCTGGGCTGAGCTGCCCAGTGCTCAGAGCAGAAGCTGCAGGTTCCATCCCATTGCTCCTACCTCTGTTCTTGCCAGTCTCAGGCTGGCAGAGTATTCACCTGTTTTTCTTCTGGAATACCATGTATTTTAGCCTGTAGTCCAGCTCAGGTGATTTGTGGAAGTGTGGTAATGTTCTTCTTAATAAGAGGCTGTGCCCTCACACTCTGGGCACTATTCCAGCATGCTCAACCCCTCTTGTTCTTCTGAGATCCCAGGTAACCCAGGTCAGCAGTCCAGAAATGAGGGCCCTGATTGCACATCCTGGGTTAACGAGCTTGCCTTCTGCCTGGTGGCCACGTCAAAACTGCCACAAACATTTCTGTGGAGGATGTGACTCAGGGTCTCCTGCCTGCCTCCTGTTGGCTGAGGGGACCCCAGCTGTGCCCTAAAAGCTGGAGCTTGCTGAGCACATGGAGGCAGGTTTTGCATGGGAAGATAAGGAAGGCTTTTTTCAGCTCTGAAAGCTGTTTATTCTTTACAGTGTACTGACACCAGAGCGGAAAGGGCCTTTTCCTGAAACTGGCTATTTATAAACAGCCTGCGGTGCCGAGCCTTCCCTTGCAGGGGGGCAGGGACGCTTGCAGCTTTTATTTTGCTGCCTTGAGCTCACCCAGAGATCCTTCAGACAGGAGTGAATAGAGCAGGTCTTGCTGCCCATCTGCTGGAGGCATGCTCCAGTACCGACAGCTTGTAGTAACTCTTTGGAAATGTCAAACTCCAGTGAGTACCTAATTCAGCTCTAAATCCCTTGGCTGTGCAGTTGGTGCTGTTCACAGCCCTGAATTCTTACAAAGGCTTTGCAGGAGAAATTGGCCATTTGTGGCAGTTGTGCCTTTAAATTGTGACACAGCTGGGCTTGTCCAAAGGGGGACATACCTCTGGTGCATGGGCAGGAATCAGGAGCACTTGTGGCTCTATCTTTCCAAGCTGCTGAACAGTGCAGTGTTCATTGCATCCACACACTAGAGGTGGGATTTTGCTGCTCCAAGATGTCTAAAACACAGCCTTGGAGCCTTGGCTAACTTTGCTTCTCTGTTGTGTGAGTCAGCACAGGCAGGCAGCTGGGACAGCCACAAACCCATGGCTCAAGCACAAAGAGCAAATATATTCCCGCTACCGAGCTGTCCCAAGGATCCCGAAGGCAACACCCAGGCAGAGGTACACAAAGTTGGTCCATGCTGGAGGAACACCGGTCTGCTGCTCACACCGCTTTATCAATGTTTATTCCCAGCTGCAAGGTCAATTGAGCTTTTACAATTCTCCTCACCAGTCTTCTTCTTTTAACCCATTCCTCCCAACACCTGTGAAAGGAGAGAAACAGGCACCTTCCAATCTCATCTCCATGAGATGCCCTTCTTTGGATTTTACCCAGTTTGTGTTGGGATGCTGGCAACACTCTCCCTCTCTCCCTCCCTCCCTCTCTCCCTCCCTCCCAGTTTTTTCCCCCAGCAGGCCAGTGGCTCTGTGGGCAGTGCTGAACTCCTCTTCAGGGACACTGGGATCCCCTTTTGAACCCTGCCAGAAACTCTGAGGAAGCTACAGCTAGGTTTAGTTATTAAAACTACTGTTCCTTCCCTTATGTAGCTGTGCCCTCTTGACAAACCAGGTTTGCTCTTGGCACTACTCACAGTACCACAGCATTACCTGTATTCTCCTACCTGTATGGATGTGATGGATTTTGGTTGTGGCTCTGGCACACAAGGCCAGTGTGCCTGGCAAAACCCCTGGCACAGAGGTTTGGCCAAGAATTAAAGAATTAAATAAAACCCTCTGTTCCCTTCTGAAATTTGTTTTGTACTGTTGCAGAAAGGTAGAGGTGTGCAGAGGGATGGGGAGAGGATGGGGCAGACACACAGCTCTTCAGTCATGCAGGGAGAGCCAGATTTCCATGGGGTTCTGCACACCAAACACAGCTGAAGCAGCGAGGATGGACCATGGCTCAGAGCCAACAGCGTGGGAGATCAGAAAACTGTTGCACTGAGGTCTCTTCACCCCCCTGGTATTTCAGTGGTCATGAGCAGGTCATGAATGTTTGTAGCAGGCTGAACTTGCAGAATTCCCTGGAAATGTGAACTCGGGGATATTTTTGGCAAATCTGGAAAGGAAATAATAATCCATCCGGAGGCTGCAGGATGCAGCACAGCCCCTGCACATGGAAAGGTCTCACTGCCTCTGAGCTGCACACATACAACTGACACGGGACTTGGCTGACTTGCCAAAACTGTCCTCAACTCACTACAGTGCCTTGCAATCAACTGACTTTTGTATTTACAGTTGAAACAGGAAAAGCAGGACTTGGTCCATACCTTGGTGTAGCAATCATGAAGCAATGTAACGGCAGGCTGCAAGCAGCATCTGGAAATCGGGAGTGTTGTAATGTGCTGAACAACGACATGGCCCAGAAGAGCCTGCATGCAAATCCTGCTGAGATGGAGCACGGTGTAACCACTGGCTTTCTAAACAACAGCACGTTATCAAAGACTTGAGGTGCAGATCCCTGTTTTCCCTCTTCTTCATAGCAAAGGCTGATCTGGGAATTGGGCTGGGATCAGATGCTTGCGAAAGCAGTCACTTGCAAAGCTTTTACTATGGGCTTAGTCCTTTTTCTCTGGAATGTCACTTGGATTTGGCAAAGAGCTACTTTCCCTAATCCCTATTCATGCAGAGACACGTGGAGGCTCCTGGGAATCCCTGCTGCACTAGGGACTTGGGTTCAGCAAAGTGGGAATACTTCCTGGGAATACTCCACAGTAGGATCCTCAAGGGCCTCCAGCCTGCCTGCCTGCCTGGCCCTGGGGAGTGATATAGAGCCCCTTGCATTGCTCTTTCTGACTGTGATGTCCTTCCCCGTGATCCAGACACCTGAGAGATGAGACAGCAAGTCAGCAAGCATGAGCCAGAGCCTTGTCCGTGTATCCATACACTGAGGCCTGAGCTGGCTCCTCTGGGTGGTAGATGGGGACACACAGATGGGTGGTGGCAGGCTGTAGCTGAGCTTCCCCTGCCCCTCCAGCGTTGCTTCTCTGTGCAGATGGTGGAGAAGGTGCAGGAGGAGGGCATCCCACTTTGTCCCCAGTCTTGGGCACCATGGGGCACTTTCTGTGCCAGAGATATGTGTCAGCTCTTCCCTGTGTCACACACGGACACTGCACTTCACTGTGTATTGCTTCCTACCTGGGAAGCCCGTGTTTTGCAAAGGGCCAGATCTGCCCTGTTGTGACTCCAGATTCCATCTGGTGCATTGTTAATAACAAAGAGGTGAATTGTTACCTATTTCTCACGGTGTTTTCCCCGGACACCCCCTATTGCCTGGTTCTTTGCCCTGCTGCTGGCATCGCAGGGTAAACCCAAGAAGAGGAAAGGGAAGGAGCAGGCTGCTTTTTGAATGTAGTGTATATAAGCACAGTGTATGAGGTGCATCTGAGCATGGGGAATTTCCTCACACATGGCACCTCCATTGATGGCAGAGGTCAGGAAAAGGAGAAAAGAACATTGTCAGCCTCAGGCTGCTGCTGGATGTGAGTATCAGCAGCTGAAGGAAGATGCTCCTGTGTATGTTCAGTCTATGATTTTTGCCTGCCTCTGGCTTTCTCATTCCTACCCAGAGCCATGGCAGTGGCAGTAAGTCACACCAGCCCTCACAGTCCACTGAACCAGGCAGATACATTTTTTTTAAAATTTGAAATAAGCTGTTTTCTGGAAAGCCCCAAGCCCTCCATTCTAAAGATTTGGCTCTTACTGAAGAAGCCAATAAAGCCTCTAGCATCCTTTCCTACAATCACAGACCTCTTATTCTACTGGTCTACCAAAGCTAATCACATGTAGGATCTCAGAGATATCCTCACCAGCAGGTGCTTGTGACTTGAGGATCTGGAAGAGGGACCAACAGGTGTTTCTGGCATTCACACAGCCAGACTTAACTCCAGTTTCTGTTGTGAACAACAAAGCACTTGGTATGCAGGATGCCCTGCCTGGTCCCCTCACCTGAAGGCATTCTGCCTCACCGTGCCAGCTGTGAGACCTTTGTCTTCTCTTTGCCATTGGCTTCTTGAATCCAAGTTACTCCTTTTCCTTGGCAATGCAGTGAGGCAACGTGACTGTCAGGAAGCCCATGCTAACAGGCAATAGTCAAGGGGCTCAGTGCTGTCCAAACACAGTGTGATGGATTTGGAGGTGGTGGAGTAATGCTTTCCTTGGGAGCTCATACCTGCCTCTGCCTCTTGCCAGATACCCCAGGAGTAGTGCTGGGACGTAGGGAGGGACTTACCTGTAAGACAGGACTGGAGCTGATGTGCAGAGCATTCCCTGGACCCTGCTGCAGGTGCCAGTGTTTGTGTGATGGGTGTCCTTAGCAGCCAGCTTGTATTCGAGGCAGGTGCTGTGACTTGTTTCGGGAATTGCACAGGATGACATCAGGCACAGCCATAGTTTTATTTTAACAAGTCACCAGTATTTGACCAGGAGCATCTCCAGTTTTCTAGAGGAGAAAACCACATCTGAGACAGTTCTGTTGTAGCTAAATATATGAAAGCTATTTGACTGAATATTTCTTAGTAACTGTGTTTTGGAGTTTGAGGGTGAGGTAAATTGTAAAATCTCCTTTTTTCCTCACCCCTCTGGTAGTCCAGAGGATTCATGAGCAGAGTCAAGATGTCACAAGAACAAACTGTATTCTTACTCTGGCTGTTTTGAGTAGGAACAAACCACCCCCAGAAGTGTGCTGCAGAGAAGCAGAGCAAAGCTTCTCTCCTCAAGGAAACTCAGGCTTTTCTCTAAAGGCTTGAGGAGGCAGTAGTGCAGAAACTCTGAGGTCCCAAGATGGCAGCATGAAGAAGAGGAGCAGATGGGACTCCTCACTCCAAACTTTTGGGGCAAACACTAACCCAGCAATACAGGGTTTAAAAGAATGAAGAAATGGAGCCCTAAAACTAAAATGAAATACAGCCTTGAGCTCAGGAGTGTGTCACCCTGAATGTCACAGGTATGACTACTTGTTCCTCAAATACACATCATACGATGGAAGCCATCTGGGATCTCACAGGAAGAGCTCTGTCTCCAGAAGCCAGGGTGGAGGGGCACAGGGAGGAAGGTTCATTGAGGGGAGGCTCAAGGAAGAGCTGCATAATGCCACCCCATGAGCAGCAGAGAGGGAGGAATGGCTCATGGCAGCATGAGGTTGGTCCGTGCACATTGGCAGCTGCAGTGTGGGTGGCAGAATGTCTTCATTGAGGATGACCCTGGGAGCTGTCAGAGCTTGTGAGGAAACCAAGAGATAGCATTAGGACACAGTTTTTAGGAACTGGCTATTTGGGCAACACTGGCACTTGTATTTTAGATGTGGAGGTGGCCATATACCACCTCCTAGGCCAAGAGGGAAAGAGAACCCTGCCAATACGTGCTAACATGGCTACAGTACGGTATTAACGCTTGGGAGGGATATCTGGAATCTCTGCACAGGTCTCCAAAAATAGTAGGTAAGTGCCTGTGCCAGCCAGGAATCAAGGGAAAGGGAGAAATTAGGAAAGAAATAAGAGCAGTACAGCACTGAAACAAGGTTCCAGAGAAATCCCATCCCCTCAAGTTTTCAAAATCTGCCTGGACAAAGCCCTGGGCAGCCTGCCCTGCCTTTTGAATGCAGTCCTACCTGGAGCAGGAGATTGGACTGAGTGACCTCCAAAGGTCCCTTCCAGTCTAAATATTTCTGTGGTTCTGTGATGGATGTTTGAAATATAGAACAACCAGACCTAATTATAGCATTGGAGAAATCCATGGCACATCTACAGCTTAAGCCAGTGCTGTTCCCTCCCCCATCCCATAATGCTAGAGACAGGGCAGAAAAAGGTGATCACAATCTCTGATCTACAACATGCAGTGATTCTTGGACAGGGAGACACTCAGGAGGGAACATCTCAGGAGCTACAAAATCATTACTAATGTGGAGAAGATGAACAAGAAATAACTGGGAATTTTGAGACATCGAACAAAGTGAGGGGGTGGCAGGTTTAAAATGAAGAGGAGCTTAGAGAGATTAAGCTTCTTACAAAGACCTTGATTTCTCCCCTGTGGATTTCATTGGCACAAGACATCACTGAAGGAAGTATCTATGAAGTAAAAAAAAAAAAAGACCTGTTTCTGAGTCAGGAACCTTTGATTCAGGAGATCTTTTGGGCCACAGATCAGTGTTTTTGGTCATACAGAAATGTTCAGGTATCCCTGAGTGTCCATGTACCTCCCATACTGTCAGAAAGAGCTTCAATGAGCTACGTATTTCCTGCAGAAACACCTCTGTTCACTTGGGTTTGACCCTGGCCTCTGCTACCTAAATTTGCAGAGATCAACAGATATCTCCCATCACACTTGTGGAAAATAATTCGCTGTCACCTTCCCCTTTCACTTACATTATAAACTTCTGTTGCCCAGCTTCTTCCTGACTGAGGAGTACCAAGCTATTCTGTGGCTTCTTTTGAGAAACATTACTCTGCCTCAGTTGTCTCTTCTTTCTCTACCATTTCTCTAGTTTTACATTATCATTTTTCTATACACAGACCAGAATTTTTGACAGTTCACCATCAGGGGCAGTGCACAGGATGCAGATGAATTGTCTGTTGGTTCTGTAGGGCATTCACTGCTTCATTTAACTTTTCATTCGCCTTCTAATGATTTTCTAGCCTTCTTTTTGCTTGTCTGGCTCCTCCTGAACAGCAAGCTGAGATTTTTCATAGGAACATTCATTGTAACACTAAGATCTTTGCTGAGCAGCTGTAGCTAGTTTAGAGCCCAGCACTGCGTGAAGTCAAGGAAGATCAACCCTCTAGCCATCATTTTGTATTTACCAGGCATTGCTGATGTTATTGCCTGGGCACTCACTGTTAGCAGATCCTTCACCAGCCCTGCACCAGACTTTCACCTTGCAACTCTGCATCACCTTGCGCTATCAACAAACTTCATCACCCCAAGAGCATGTGGTCAGAGACAGGGATGTGGAGAAAGGCCTCGTCTTTCTGTACTTTCACACTCACATGCTCCCAGAGGCTGCCTCAAGCCCTGGACATTACACAAATAGCTACAAAACCTATTTGGAGCATTGCAGAGGATCTAGTCTCGGTGAGGGGGCAGGGTGGGGTTTGAGAACCTTCCTTCTTCCACAATACAGAAAATAATCTCCTGGTACCTCAGAGGAGAAGTGGTTGTCTGTAAACACAAACTCTCCATGTGAGGAGTTCACTTTACATGTCCTCAAAGCTCCCAAACTGATGGGCACTGTCATTCAGCAGCAGTGTGAGGTGTGCTGCAGTGCCTGTCAGCCCCTGCCAGAGCTTTGGGGATCATCCTGCTGCCCTCCTGCCTGGCGTGGGATGGAGAGCTCTGTGTCAGCTGGATGGGAAAAAGCAGAACTCAACCTTGTTATGTTTTTGGTGACCTTTGAGAAACTCACCTGCAGACCCAGGTAGCTTGGTTGCCCCATTGTGCCACCTGGCACCTCTGTTCACAGCACGGGGCCAATCACCCTGCCAGGGGACCCGGGCAGGCAGGATGCACCACACAGCTGAGTGGAAAGGGACACCTGAGCTGTCCAAGCTGCAGCTTGTGCTGCTGTAGCAGGTCCTGTGTGCCTGATGAAAGGCACACAGAGCCTGCAGCACGAAGGTCCAGGGGGCAAACTGCACCTAAACTAAGAAAGTGTTACAAAGAAGGTGATCACAGCTCACTTGTCCAGTCCAACCCAGACAGAAGCAACAGGCCTCTAGCAGAAATGGTAAGTGGCTTTGGCCTGGGTTTTCTAGAAAATCACAGAGACTGACCACAATTAGCAGGGTCTTTTGGGGAAACGAAGGGGCATCAAGAAGCATTGAAATAATCTCAACTGAGCTTGCAGGGACAGACTCTCAAGAAAATCCTGACTGTGAACCCCCAGTGATTCCACATCTCTGGTATTATCAGTTCCCATACTGTGGGCTGGACCCAGCCCCCTACTTGTAACTGGGACCCCGTAGGTCACAGTGGTGTGTACCACAGAGCCTACACCCACCCCCCCCTCCCCCCCAACAAGAACTGACAGCCCAGAACATGCTTATTTTGTGGTTGAATTACTTTTTTTCTGAGGTTGCCAACTCTTCACTGTTTACCTAAAACCTGCAGCTGTACAGAGACAGCAAAGTTCTTCCAGGCCTCCAAGAGCCCATTGCCACAGAGCTGACAGCCTGAGCAGGGCTCTCCCACCTTCAACAAAAGCCCTACCAGTTTTTTTTTTGACCAGCTCTTCATACTGTACAAGCATAACCACCAAAAGGACAGGACTTTAACAACTGGTCTTGAGTTGTGCAAAGAAGGCCAAGGGTCATTGACAGACAGTTCAAAGTGGTTCAGCCATTCCAATGGTAGCATCCACAGCCCCATTACTACAGGGCAGGGAAGGGACACTTGGGAGTATCCCTGAACTCTGCAAAGGAACTGGCTGGCTCCCCTTTAAAAAGAAAAATCTAAGCCCTGGAAGAGTAGGAGAGCAAAGGCTGCCTTGATTTTTACAGCCTTTGTGGTATGGAAAACTGCAGCAGAGAGCTGCTAGCAGAGCTGTAGCCCAGCTGTCAGACATGCACTCAGTCTGAAAGGAGTCACCAGCCACCTGTCCGAGCAACTCTAGATGATCTTTAAGTCCTTTCCAACCCAAACCATTCCATGACCTGGGTCAGCCAGCAAAAGCAGCCATTCTGCAACAGAGCAACACCATCCACATCTGTAATTTCTCCTCAGTACAGAGAAGGAGCATCATCCCAGCCACTCTTCAAGGACTTAGTTCCAAGCATTGAACTAGAAACCCAATCCTTCCAACTTGTGTATCCCCAGCTGGGGGACACAAGTGGCCAGGCCCACAGCCCACCAGCAGGAGCAAAGGCAACACTTCTCCCAGCGGTCCACACTGCACCAGTCCAGAGACGGGCACTGAACAAACGCACACGGGAGATATTTCAGCTTTTATTCGCAAATCCATGTGTACATTCCGACTCGCCAAGTGGCAGCTGCCAGGGGCCGGCAGCACCAGGGGGCAGCAGCAACCAGGAGTCACCGGAGCTTCCCCAGCGCCTGGAAACAGGAGCCCAGCAGTGGAAACCAAACCCCGCCGGCTTTTACATCTCACCTTCTCTGAGCAAGGGAATTGGAAATCGAGTCATCTTTATCACATTCAGAAAGGTGTTGGATTTAGAGTCCTGTGCGTTCAGCATAACGATCTCGAGTTGAAGTGACTATTCTGCAAAGCAGCTTGAAAACTATCCCAGGCTTGCTTTTCCCAAAGCCAGCATCTTAAAGCTGCAGTACTCTCCAGGCATCTTTCCCAGCAATCCCAAAGCCAAATAACAAAAGAAGCCCTTGCAAATAAATAATCACAGGAAAATAAATAAGATTAGAACTGAAATATACAGTTACATGGTCTTTATTTGGTTTCAGAGGTGGAAAAAAAGTGGAGCCAGACTGCAGCTTTAAGCCTCATGCCTGAATCAACCTCAAACACTTGGTAAATTTTACAGCTGATTAGCAGTACAGGTTGGAGATCTGAAGTTCCACGGAGATTAACATTTAGCCACATACGCACGCCCTTCCCCAAGGCGTACTTTATTTTTCCGACTTAGAAAAAAAGCCTGCTATGGGGAAGTGCCCCTTCCTGAGCTGAACAGACATGACTGAAGACCTATTTACTGCCACAGTAAAACATCCCAACAAATAACTGACCCCACCCATGTTTGCAAGGGGAAACTGGTTCAAACCACACACCAGGGAGACAATCCTCTCCAAGGATCCTTCAACTCCACTGGCACCACAGAATCCATGAGCAAATCCAGCTACCAGCAGGGCTGCCAGCTGCCTATCACTTCTTGTGCTCCAAGCCTAGTTGAGGAAAGTCGTAAGTCCGTTATTTCTACTTAAGCCAGAAATCCTGTTAATGTCATTTAGAGGCAGTTCTACAGCAGGAGCTCTTGATCTGCTCTCTGGGGTGCACCAAACCCCTCTCCAGGAACTCCCACACAGAAAAAACACAGAGAAGAGAAAAGCAATCCATTGCAAGCCAGTGTCCGATGACTGTCCCTTTGGGGAGGGCAGGAATCCAGGACAGGGCAAGGCAGGGGAAGGGAGGAGGATAGCAGATGGGGCAAAGTTAGAAACAAACAACCACCGAGACACAAGGAGGAGCTCAAAGCCCCTCAGCAACTGATGGCACTGGGTTGCTGTTTGCTAACAAAGTCTGAAATGAAGTCGAACTCGTTCTGTCCCAAGAATAACTCTGGCAGCTCCTGAATCCGGTCCAACCCCAGTTCCAGGACAAGGGATGTCAAGACCTCCTCATCTATGAGATCAGTGTCCATAACATTCAATGTCAGCGCTGGTGAGGGCATGTGCTGCATGCCTGGGTGCTGGCCCGGCCCCACTCTGTACTGCTGGGCACCACCTGCCATGGGCCCGTTGCTCATGCCCAGCGGGTGGCCCTGGTACTGGGTGTTGAGTTTTTGTAGGTGCATGCTGGCCATGAGCTGCTGGGTGCCCACCGGCCCCATGTACTGCTGCTGCTGACCTGGGCCACTGAACATCATCGCGTTCTGCATCTGGTGGTGGCCCATCTGCGCGCTGAGGCTGGGTCTCGGCCTCATCGCACCGTCCATGCCGGCCCCTCCGTAGGGCATCATCTGAGCGGCAGCAGGCAGCGTCCTCAGCACATGCTGCCCGTGCTGCGGGGGTCCCTGCAGCCCGCTCACTCCCATGCGGTAGCTCTGCAGCCCGGCGCCACCGTGGCTCATCGGCATCATCATATGCTCGGCCATGGCTCCAGGTCCCTGCGAGGCAACAACGGCTCGGGCACGGCTCCCGGGGACGGCACCGGGTCCCGCTCCCGCCGAGCCGGCTCCGACAGAAGATCCCGGAGAGCCCCCACCTCCGCCCTGGGGGAAGGCACCGCTCCGCTCCCTCCGCAGGAGCCCGCAGGCGGAGCGCGGGGACCCTCGGCACGGCCCCGCCAGGAGCCGGGCTGTGCCTGCGCGGTACGCACCGGTCCGGGGCTCCGGCGGGCAGCGGCTTCCTTCTCCGGCAGCGCCGCTGGCTCGGCCGAGCTGCGCTCCGCTCCCCCCGGCTCGGCTCGGCTCGGCTCGGCTGGGCTGGCCGGGAGCGGCGGCCGCGCTCCCGCAGTTATAGGGCTGCGGGCGGGGCGGGCGGGGGGCGGCCCCGGCGCCCATTGGAGCGCGGGAGGGCGGCCCGGCCCCGCGGGCGGGCGGCAGAGGCGGAAGGAGGTGCGGTGGGCTCGGCACGGCAGTGTATCCTTCTGACACGGCGAGCCGTGCACCGTCGGCTCTCTGGAGCCATCTCTCTGGTGCCTTCCTCCTCGCGGTGCCACTGCCCAAGTCTTTCTGCCTGCTAACACACTGGCTGGCTGGGCCTCAGGTCCCACTGCGGAGCTTGTGCTGAGCTCCTTGTTTATGGTGAAGTATGCACCTTTGTCAGGTGCTCCCAGGGCCAAGGTTAGTGGCCGAGAATAGTTGGTGGCATCGGCTGGGTGGTTGGTTACTCAGCCAGCAGCAACTTCCTAGCAAGGATGCGCCAACCTTCCAAACAGAGATGGTACTAAGGGTATTACACACAGCGGTTTGCTGGTGTAACTGTCTGCAGCAGTGTCTTTTTCACCTCACCTGCTGAACTGTGCTAGCCAAATTATATCTCCATGGGCCTAGACTACAGTAGCTCTGGTGCTCTCTGCAGGACTTGGTGCTTTCCACTAGTGTATGAAAGAACAGTGGTGATCTTCATTGTCTGCTTTGTGTTTTGAAGGAACCTAGAGGCTTCTTTTTAAAAGATATTAGTGTTGCATAGTTACCTGCTTGGAAAGCAGGGAATGACAAAGTTCAGCTTGCTTTCCCAACGTCATTCTTTGTCTCTGTCCTCTCCCAGACAACCCTTAACCACAGCATTACAGATCATGGCTCTGGTAGAGACAGACAGATCTTTTCTGCTGGCTTGGAGCAGGTTGTTTCATGGAGTTTTAAGTGTTCTGCATGTTCATGGTGCTTGCAGACGACCCTGGTGAGCAGAGGAAAGGTCTAAGTACATACCACTATGAAGGGACTAAGTCAGGCAGCATGGGTACCTTAGGTGAGTTCTGAGCCATGGTACTGACCTGAAGGGTTACTTAAAAGGAATATTTTTGTATCAAAACACGTTAAACCAGCAGCTCAGAGCAGGTAACACCTGAGAGCCTTCAGCTCTGAGATGCCAGCAGCCAGGAATGGAAAGTGTCTTCTCTTACCAGGACAGAACACAGGGCCATAAATCTCCAACATATTCTGGGAGTTGCTTTTGTTTGTGCCACCTTCTGCCTTGTTAAGTGGCTGGGATAGATTTCAGGTGTTGTTGGTGAGCCTCTAGCTGATGAATCAGTTGGTTAATTGTTCAATATAATTATGTAATGATTGTTTTTTAACTGTAGAGATTTTGACAAATGCATTTTTAGTACGAATAAACACATGCTCACATACATACACCTGCCTCCTACAAGTTCACATGCAGATGCACACCCAGGTGAGGAATAAATGCTAGGGGAGTGTCTGCCCTTGTCTTTTCACAGGCATCCAGCCATGAAAACATCTCTCCCTTGGAGGAGAGGTGTGGTGTGTCCTGCAAGACCTGGGCAGGGGCAGGAATTCTTGGACAGGTGTAACAGGTGGGAAAGGGCTCTCCACAGCATTTGCATTACAGAAGACCCCAAAGGTGGTAAATTGCCCTTCATTTTGGAAACAAATTAGTAGATGAGAGAACACTCTTGCTGAACACAAATGGGAAGTTCCCCTCTCTCTCTATCCTCACTCGTGCCCTTTCTCCTGGAAGGTTAAGACCAATCAGCTACTCATCCAGTTTGAAAATAGTTTGACCAGAAATAGAGCTATGTGCCAGCTTTGTGCCATTGTCCCTAAATGTTTCCCCAGCATGACCTGGGGTGTTTGAGAAGAACCAGTGCCTGCAGGAGTGAAAGGTCACAGGGGGATGGGAGGATGGGAGGCATTGCAGTGGGCAGAGGTACCCACAGATCCACAGCCTCCGTGTCTGCCATGTGTGTGCCAGCTTCCTGTGCTCTGCGTCCTGAGGGCTCCCTGTTCTTGAACAAGTAGTATTTTATTTTACAGGGACCAGCTTAGACTGGCCTGCTGCAATTCACACTGCCCAGCTGGTGGCTGGGGGACAGAGTTGGGAAAGGGCTGACCAGTTCTGGTGGCATCTCTCTCACTGCTCTTTTTGGCCCAGAACAACCAGTGGGTCCTTGTTGTGCTGAGATCTTGGGGATTAAGGACCCAAACTGCTGAAGCCATATTTACACTGTGTGTGACCCATCTAACCCCAGGCTTGTGTCCCTCCCCTCTGCCCTGCCATCTGTCATCAGCCCACGGACAGACTGGCCTTTCTGGGAAAGCAGATAAACTGCCAGAACCAACCCTTGGGCTGTTGGTCAGTGAGCTGTGATTGAAGTCACCACATCAGCCACCTCCAGCAGTGTGTCATTCATGGCTTCCTGACATGGGACTTCCCCAAGCTGGCTGCACTGGTATCATCGGCCCTGTGTTATCAAGGGTGCATTACCCAGGCTGGGAATTAATCAGATTGTTGCTCCAGTGGCACCAGTTTGCCTTGGTATGACTGGGGATGTGGCAGCACTGCCCATGAATCTGTACCCACATGATTCATGTGCCCATGAATCTTGTGTCCCAGGTCAAGGCATCCATGTGAGTGGGCAGCAGTTCAGGGATCTGACCACCAGCACATTGCAGATCTTCTCTTTTCCCTCTTAGGAGGCAGCCTGATGCACAGCTCTGGGTTACCTGTGACTTTGTTTATGTGAGATCTCTCCACGTATTTGATCCCTGATCATCATGCATTGACTGTGCAGCTCCAGTGGTAAAATCCTGCCCCCAAACTCCCCAGGGATGAGAGGTGGCACGGGCATGTGCTTTCTGTAAGCAAAGATGCAAAGACTTTTATCTTGCAAGGTTTTGCATGTATCAGAACTGGTTCTTCCTAACTGCAGTTGCTGATCTCAAGTACAAAATTTTTTTGGCAAGATGATGTTTAGTTCTGGGGCGGGGGGTGGGAAGAACATTTTTATAAAGAGCTTTGTACAATGCAAGATGAATTTAGTGATGAACGGAGAGTTGGTAAACGACTTTTTGGGGAATTACCTCGGACCAAATGATTCTCACCATGCATTTTGGTTTACAACCCACCCTCAGCTGTGAGGTGTGAGGTACCTTTGCATGGAGATTGCAGAAGAATTTGAGTGATGTGATGTGAGCTATGTGTTTGGGTGTATATGGAAGGATCTGAGAACCCCCATTACTCAAAGACTCCTGAATGCCCAGTTAGGTCAATGCTTGGTCCTGCAGAGCTCCTGCAGGTTTCAAAGCTATTGATTTATGCAGATAAGTGCTAAAGCAATTTGGAATATCGTGTTAGGGGAGAAGCTTGGCTTTGAGGGACAAATGTCCAGCAGAAGCCCCTTTGCAGTCCCCACTCACTGAGGGACAAATACAGAGAGCAGAAATGCACAGTAGGAGGCTGGAAGTCTGTAGAAGTGTGACCTAGACTGAGATCCATCAGGTACAACCGCTTGGTGTTGCTGTACCTGGGTCTCGCTGTGGGCACGTGTGCATAACTCACCTCCACACCAGCTGAAACTCCTTGCAGCTCTCTGCTGTATCACAGCAAAGCATTCCGGAAGTATTGTTTTTCCAAAAGATGACGGGTATCGGGCGAGATGCTCCTCTTGCATGCTGTCGGCTTGCAGTAGCTCCCATGGGCCCAGCAGCTGGTGGACTGTGGCATTTGGGAAGATCTTGGGCTGGATGAGTCCAGAGCTGGATTGCTAAAGCACTCACTGTTCCCTGAGGGGTGGAGAATGTCAGTGGCACACAGTGCTGGGAAGGATCAGCTGTTGAACACCAGGCAGTCATCGTATGTGGCAGCAACCAGCTCCCACCTGCCTTGCTCTCTATAAACTTTCTGTCCTCACTTGATCTGTTGCCCTCATGCCAAGATGGCACCTACATTTTGAGTGCTTGGAAAAGCAAGGGCAGGAGGGGTTCCCGAGGAAGGTGGTGGAGATGCTACAGCAGCTCACCAGCCCATGGCCAGCTCCTTGCTGGTGGTTCAGGCTCCTGGGAAGAAAGAGCGGCCACGAACCAGGCACAGTGAGGCCAAACAGATCTGCTGGGCTTGGGGAGTCCTAGAGCCCACACTGCCCACCCCACAGAGCCTGCTTTTCCCTTTCTGGTGGAAGGGTTGCCACAATCTGATTCCTTTGAGTCCTTCCTGGGGGCACTTCTGCTGCCCCTCCCTGCACGGCCAAGGGATTGAAATACCTAATACACCTAATACCTAGGGATTTTTCTACCTAATGTTTGACTGTCTTGGGACATACACTTTAATCAAATATTCACTATCAGCTGCTATAGGTCTCTATACAAGATCTGAAAGGATCCTAGGGAATCTCTGCTGCACATCTAACGCTCTCCCAGCAGATTAGTTTATTGACAACCAGGAGATGAGAAGGGGATGCAATGCACTGTCATATTTTGTTTGTTTAGGGACCATTGCAGTTTGCAAACCTCCTCTCTGAAGCTGAGAAGTCTAGCAGAGACTATGGTGCTGTAAATACTGAACCAGGAGCAAATTCTGATGGAATTTTTTCAGTTTGGCTTTAAATAAGTATGTCAACAAGGCAAGATTTAGAAGTTAAATTGAATATTAGTCTTCTTGACACTGAGTTACACTTTACAGCTGTCTCTGACAAAGAGAACTGGCCAACAGCACATTTTTTGAGACACCCTGTTACCAAACCTATTTCTTGTCCCCAGATGGGTCTGGCATGGACAATTAAGGTGACAAGCACCATTCACTGGGTAGGATGTGGGTAATCTGTGGTGCCATCAGGGCCATGGGTACCAGCATGGCCCAGCAAGGAGGTGTGGTAGATCTGAGCTCCCTGGGGGCTGTGAGCAGGGCAGAGCAACATCTCCTGGTAAGGTGCCCCAGAGACAACCTGGCTGGTGATGGGTCTGTGGAGTCATCACCCCACAGGTGATTTACAGGGAAGGACTTTGCCCAGCACAGTCATGGTGTCGTACCATCCCTCAGTACATGCAGGGCAGGAACAGGCTCGTGCCAGCATGGAGCTTCCTTGAGCAAATGCCTCTTAGATGAGAGAGATGGGATGAGTGTGGATTTCTCTGAGAACAACTATGGGTGTGCAGCAGGAAAGATTTTTCATTAAGATTTAAAAAATACCCCAAATATTAAGGAGGAAAAGCAAAGAGCTCAGGTGTGGCTCCTCTCTGGGCACAAGTAACTGCACAGCCACACAGCAGCCACACAAGTGTTCACCCAACAGCAACCCCAAATCTCCTCTCCCTGATTTCTGCCTGGTAAAAGGGTTCTCCAGGAGAGCAGAATCCAGGTGCTACACTAGCTTGTGATTCTCATCTGCGTTTAGATGGAAACACTTCTTAAAAGGCAGGAGGTGCTAGGCAGAGCCAAGGGGTGCAAACAGTCCATTGGAGGGGGCAAAAGGAGCCCTGACAGCCCCACTGGGTGCAGGAACTGGTCTGCAGTCAATGGCCAGCTCTGGAGAGCCATTAACCCTGCTGGGATGCCAAGGGTGGGAAGGCTGGGCCTCCTCTCAGCTCTGTGGGAGCCTGCCAAATGTGCAGGTGGTGGGTGTGCAAGCTCCTTGCACAGGCATGCTGGGCACACAGCTTCCTGTGTGCACTGATGTGGGCCCACTTGCCCCTCAGCAGCATCTCCCCCGCCAGGGCCACTAAAGGGTGCAAAGGTGGCTGAGGCCAGAGCCAGGCAGGAGGGGTGGGTGCTCCGCTGGGAGCAGCAAATGCAGCTGGTCCCAGCACCCTGTGTGCTCCAACCACCAAGCTGGCTTGCCCAGCTTGTAAACAACTTATTTTCTTTTCCTCTGGGCTAATCTTGTGCTGTGGGGGCAGATAACATCACTGGAATTTTTCCAGTGTCCTTTGCAAGAGCCTCCTGCTTTGGACTTTGGCTGAGACACACATGAATGAGACACGAGCTTCCTCAATTGCTTTCTCTTGTTTGCTTTCCTCTGGGCCTTCTTCCTGCTCTGCTCACTGCTCCTGGTTCCTGGTCTCATGGAGAGTGACCAGAGCGAGCTCGGCACCACCTTGTGCTTCCCTGGATGTCCCTGTGGGGCTGGGGCAGGGATGCTGGCAGGAAGCAGGAGGGGCAGTGGGGTCTGGGCTCTCCTCACTGATGCCCTGCAGAGTGGGGCTGGCACTTGGTGAGCTCCTGCTCTGCACCCTGGCTCTTTCCTGGCAGCGCTTGTGCCAGGGCAGCTGCTTTGGGTTTAGGCCTGTACCATGGCTGGGGTGGGCTGCACTTCAGCCTCAAAGGCCCAAAGGGGTTCTTGTCCTGTGGCAGAGCCAACCCCAGTACAGGTGGTGTGGTACCTGAGCCCCATCCCACCCAGCTGCCTGCCCCTACTCTGCCCAGAGCTTCCACTTATTGCCCCTTGAGCCCTCAGGGACCTCCATATAGGGTCTGACAACAGAAAATCTGTCCTGCTTTGGAGAGGGCTGGCAGCCCAAGCACCACTCAGCCATGGATGTGCAGCCTGGGCCTGGCCCAAAGGGCTCCAGGTGCTGCTCTGAGCGTGGTAGGAACAGGCAGCCTGCCAGACCAGTCTGCCAGCACAGCCTCTGACATGCTACAGGGCCGCCAGTGTCACCAGCTCCTGCCTCAGCAGGAGTGGTGCACGTGTCACCATTCACCTCTTCCCTGTGCTGTCGTCCCTCCCCAGCACAGTTCTGTGGCTTGCTGCAGCCAGGGAAACTGAGGCACTGACCCCGTCCTGCTGCTGGCCACAGCTGAGCCACCAGCCTGCACAGGCCTTGCTTGTGCTCTGTTGGCGTTTCCCACTTCTATTCTTCCTTTCCACCTGGGAGTTTTCCAGGTTTCTGTATGGAGTCTGTGGTCCACAGACTATGAACTAGCTGGCCCTGGTGTCCAAGGGATGGTCCACTTGCCAAGTCATGGGGCTCTGCTCTTGCACGGTCCCATCACTCCCATGTCCTGTCCAGGTCCCCCAGCTTGTTCTTTCCCTTCTAAAGACGAGCCAAGGAGCCATCCCCTCTCATGTGAGTGACCCACAGATCTCCTTCAGGGTGAGAAGCTGCCAAGGCCTGGCTCACATTGCTGCCGAGGCTTATGGCCATCACTGCATGGCCTTTCTGGATGTCCTGGTCACCATGATTTCCCTCAGGCTGGATTTGAGGCACAGGTGGACAGAGCAGGGCCATGGTTTCTCTGGCAGGAAGCCCACTGTGTCCTGTCTCATCATGGGTCAAGACTGCATCTTCTTGGGTCCCCCTGCCATGCCCTGTCCCTCTGCCCATTCCTCCTGGGACCTGGTGTGGTGGTGGGGTCAGTGGAGATGGACAGCAGTGGGGCTTTCTCACTCAAGTGCTGCTCCTGCGAGATCCAGCATTCTCTGGGGCAGGGAACCAGAGAGGCTTGGAGTTATTTCTTGTTATCTCCAAGCACCTGCATTGCTGCTGTGCTGAGGCAGATTAGCTGTGGCGGTTTCTCTGGTCTGCTGTTGCCTCACGCAACTGACTTGCATTTGGAGTTTGGGGTAGTCGGGGCTGTGGTGGTGAGTCTTTGATGGGGGCTGTAGAGAGGTGTTTCTTTCGTTATCTTCAGGAATAGCTGTTGCTGTTTATCTGCCTTCTCTTTCCTTCATGTTATGCAACCTCCTTTTGAGATGTGAGCGGCTGTTTTTCCAGCGTAGATGTAGCAACAAAACTCTTCCTGGTATTTCCAGACCCTCATGGCTATAACATGCAATGTCACACCTGCCCCTCTCACTCCAGTAATTAGGATCCCCAAGTGCTTCTCCACTCCAGTAATGAGTCCAGGTGTTGAGCAGGGACCACAGCAAAGCCCTGGGAAGATGCAGGTTTGTGAATGGGCTGGGTGCCGGCAGCTCTGGATCGCGTGGCCAGGGGAGGATCAGGGCGGGTGACTCAGGGCAACTGAAAGTTTTGTCCTGGGAGAGCTGCCTGGGATCCAGGTCGCTGGGACCTGTTTGTCAGGTTCCTATTTTTGTTATTCACTAGCTCAGTATTCCTGAAAACAAATTGTGTTGTTGTCACCTGATTGGCATCATAGGCGTCAGAGCGGGGAGAGCGTCCTGCATGGAGAGCCTGTTTGGGTGGCTGCATCTCAGCTCTGCAGTGAGTGGGTTTTGACTCTGCTGTGGCCACGTGTGGCTGTGCCAGGCCTGTGGCTGCCTGCAGCCGGAGCTGCTCCTCTTGAGCTGTGCCCCTGGAACAGCCCTGGTACTCCCTGGGGACCCCCACCAGCTTCTCCAAAGCCAGGGCAAAGCACCACAGCCTTTGCTGTCAGAGGAGACCTTCAGACTGTGTCATGTGTGCCTGTGTTTTGTGTGTGGTGGCTGTGGGCTGAGCCTGCAGCAGGGACTACAGAGAACTGTAGAACCTTCCTGAGCTGGAAGGGACCCACAAGGATCATGGAGCCCATCTCCTGGCCCTGCCCAGACACCCCAACAACCCCACCCTGGGCATCCCTGGCAGCGCTGCCCAAACGCCCCTGGAGCTCTGGCAGCCTCGGGGCCGTGCCCATTCCCTGGGGAGCCTGGGCAGTGCCCAGCACCCTCTGGGGGAAGAACCTTTCCCTGAGCTCCAGCCTGAGCCTGCCCTGGCCCAGCTCCGGCCGTTCCCTGGGTGCTGTCCCTGGTCAGAGAGCAGAGATCGGGGCTGCCCCTGCACTGCCCCTTGTGAGCATCTCTCAGTGTCCTCTGCCTTTAGTCTCCTCTGGTCCAGCTGAACAAGTCCAGGGACCTCAGCTGCTCCTCATATTGCTTCTCCTCTAGACCCTTCACTGGGCTTTGGGTTTTGTTCTCCAGCTGGCCCCCTTCTGCAGCAGGGGTGAGCTCTGCTGGCCCCTCGCTCGGGCTGTGGGCTGATGATGGTCCCTGAGTTGCCATTGTGTTGGGGTAGGACAGGACAGAGTCACTCGTGTGAGAAACTGCTGGTTACATAGAGAAGAGAAAGACCTGGCAACAGGCTGATGCAAGGGCCCTTGACAGAGCCTGAACAACCTTGGGAGGCTGCAGACAGTTCTGGGGAGAAGGTACTTGTGGCGGGACACTGACGTTTCCTTCATCTGCAACAACATCTTTCTGGGGCTGAACATTTCTTCTTAGGTCAAGCTTCAGCAGAAAAACTTGCCAGCTAAACCCGGGATTTCACTGATAGGTAATTTTTTGCTTAATAGCAAACCAGTCACATGAAAATATTTGTTTTATTTTGAAGAAATAAAGAAACAATTTTTTCTTGCGTCATCCATTCTCCTTTTTATCGTGGTAAAAGCTGACAGGGAGCAGGACCTGCTTCTGATCTTAGAAATACAGAAGAAAACATCTGTTGGTGTTTGTGGTGAGAGAAGCATAGCTGTGTCTATCTCACTGAGCAGCCCTGCTGCTGCTGCCCGCCTGAGCTTTAGTTGTCTTGTCATGTCACCAGGGTGGTGTGTCAGCGGCTCAAGCAGCACTGCTGGCCTGGTGTGGTGTACATGGAGGTCAGCCAAAGCAAAGGGCTTTGTGGCCAAAGGAAGGCCAGTTCTCATGTGGACAGGTTTTCTTTTTACATGAAGAAAATGGTCTGGATGCTTAAGTGAATTATTCATTTATTGGGAGTAAACTGAAAATATGTGCTATCGGAAAATGCACGAAAATCCACTGAAATCCATGGGAGCCATTGGCATATGTGATGTTAGGAAAACAGCTCTTGTTGCTGCTGCCTTTGTCAGGGTTAAAACTCAATTGCCCTTTTTGGGAACACTGACTGCTGAAGGCATCTGTTGTGGAAGGGACAAGCTGGTGAAAGTAGATGACTGCCAGGTGGGGAGAGAAACCCTCCTCCTGCTGCCACGGCCATGCTGTGGGCTTGTGAAAGGTGTTTGTAGTTTGTAGAAGCCTCCTGCCTGGGCTTCAGGGACAGTGGTGTTGGGATAGTTGGTGCTATGGGTATCGGTGGGTACAGGAGGAGTGGGAGCAGCATCCCTCCCTGCAGTATTCACACATGGGCAAGGACTCTGCAACATGGAGGAAAAACTGCAAAAGACTTTATTGCGCATCAGAAATTCCCTTAAATACCAGTAGCTAACAGGATATCCCCTCATATAAACAGGAAAGATGTTCACCTCAGTGTCCCCCAATCACCTGGGGTATTTCCCAGACATTGCCTATTATGGTGAAGGATAAACAATACCTTACAAGGTCAGAAACTGCAATTATCACATCTCATAGGGCTGACACTGTCCAGAAACCCACAATGCTCTCTCAGCCCATCCCCGGTGACCTGGCTGTGATCCAGGGTCACCTCCGGGTCTGAGAACGAGGCTCCTTCTCCGGCCTTCAGGGCCTCATCTCTCTTCCAGCACACAGTGTAGCCCAACACCTCCCTTCTCCCCCACCCTCCTCCACTTGCCCCATCCATCTCTCTCTGCTGCCGAGTCCATGGACAGGGTTGTACGTGGCGGGGCTGTCTCAAGGACTGCTCCTGTGGATCTCAGTGGAGAAGTGGCCAAGACCAGACTCTGTCACTGGGGTCTCCCTGATGCACTCAGTAGAGACATGAGATGGTGCCAGTCAAATGCTGGCATCCTTTAAATATCTCATTTCCTGACACCAGTGACCGCAAGTTCTGGCCTTGGCAAGGTCTGAGCTGGGCTCTGCAGCTGAGAACATGAAATGAGTTTAGGGAAAAGTTGAGGGTCTGAAATGGGAAAATCCACATTAAAAAACTGCAGTCCCTGGGAGACACCAGTGTAAGGCTGGGGGACAGCTCTGAATGGAGTTACAGGTCTCTCACCTGGGACAAAGGTGGAGGTTTTGGGTGAGATTTGGGGTATCACAACTCTTCCTGTGTTCCTGGCTGTGGCTTGGTTGTGCTGCACTTTTCAGCAGCACTGTGAAAGCATTCTCATATCTTGGAGTGAGGTGGCTGTGTTACTGAAGTCCTGAGGAAACAACACATGGAATTGTGCTCCACGGCTGCATTTTTGCAGGCAGCTGAATTGCCTTCTCACTGGTGTCTTATCTGATGCTTTAGAGACTTCCAGTAGCACACACAGGAGTTCATCAAGTGCTGGAGCTCTTGATAAGCAGGGAAGAAGGGCATTGGGGTGGGAAGCAAGGTCTCCTTCTTGCTTTGGATATGTGACATTTATCTGGTCCACTATATCTCATGCAATGCACCCTCAACCTTGGAGAGCAATCTGGACCAGCTTTAAGCTTCCACCTTGGTGGCACTGCAGTCCCTGGCCAGCTGTGCTTCAGCCATGAGAGTCCCAGTGAGAAGTTCAAAGGGCCTTGTGCCTCAGAGGCTGAGCTCTGTCAGAGCTGAGGAAAGAGGAGCACCCAGCTGGAACAACCAGGAGGAGGAGAAACAGCAGGAGCCACGTTATGTCCAGGGCAGTGCAGCCCTGCCAGTGTCTGGGACCTCCTCTGGGCATTTTCAGCTGGATGTTGTCAGGTAGGAGGATTTGGACTGGGTTTGGACTCGAGAGGACTGGCAAGGTGCAGCATGGATGTGGGCCCTGCAAAGTAGCCCAAGGCAGCAGAGAGCTGCAGCTACTCTCCCCACATGAGGAGCTGATCCAAGCTGCACAGGTTTCTGCAGCATTCCCAGCTAAGATCCCCTGTCCCAAAGCTGTCTGAGCAATGCCGTTTCCTTCTCAAGGTGTGGGAGCAGGTGACACAGCACGCAGGCTTTGCAGGCACTCCTGTAATGATCACCATTCACTGGAGACAACATGGGAGATGCATGTGTTCCATGGGTTCATCTAGATTTCGGTGTGTGTCTCACAGTCTCTGCTTCATGGCCACAGGGGAATGCTTTTGAGCTTGTGACTGGGTGACCCAGTGTCACAGGAATGTGGCAGGTGTCGCCCATGCTTTGGACTGTGCAGCATTTGGGTTCCTGAGCTTTGGGTGTGCGCTGGACCAGGTGATGTTGGGGGAAGGGGAGGACAAGGCAGGTGAGGGGGTCTGTGCACAGGTAGCTTTTCTGGTAGCTGAATGCACTTGCTGCTCTCTCGGGGCACCCACTCAGGTGTTGTCCCCAGAGCAGTTGCCTCAAGATATTGTACCTGGGATGTGGCAAAGTCTGTAGCTGCACCCTGGAGTGGTCTGGCTGGAGCATTGCATTAGAACAAAGCTGCTCCAAACCTGCAGATCAAGGTCTGAATCACTGCAAAGGTCTGCACTGCTCACTGGGGCTGCCCACACTCGCTGTGATGGCAGGACAGGGAGCACAAGTCTCACAGGCAGAGGCAGCCTGCTGTGAGCTCTAAAGTCTTCCAGCTTGACAAGCCTTGCTGTGGCATCCCTGCCTTGTCCTTTGCCTCCATGGGCTCCTCTACTTGGGCCAGGGGATCATCTGTCCTCATCAGCTCTGTGCTGCAGGGAACAGACACCTCTTGGACCTGAAGGGTCCCAGCTCTCTCAGCCTCTCCTCATACAGAAGGTGCTCCAATCCCTTCATTTTTGGCCCTGTCTGCTCCAGTAACTCCCCACCTTTTCTGTATTGCAATTTGTGCAGCAGTTTCTGGGCTTCTCGGAGATTTTGAGATCTCCTTGGGCTTCCAAGCACCTTCTCTTCCTTTGGGAATGCCTTGGAGGGTTGTGCTGCTGATGTCTTACTGTTGTATTTGCAATCTGCACTAGGGAGCTGGAGCCACCGTGGGTGCCCATGTCCTTATTCTGCAGCCACCATGATCCCTGCGCTCTGCCTGCCCTGGGGCAGCCGGGTGCCCCATGTGCTGTCCCTTCACCCACTGCTCCTCGCTGCACCCTCCTGCTCTGGGCTCTGAGTTGCCTGAGAAGTGTGGGGCACGTCAGGGTTTGTGTGGACCTGAGCTGTGCCTGGGCAGGAATGAGAGGTGTACCTGGGTTGATGGGGGGACTCCCAAGGCCAGGACAAAGCACACCAGTAGGTGAGAAGGTCCACTGGAGACAACTTGAGCTGATGCAACCGTTCTGTGTTGTTCTGTGCAATGTGGGAGCAATGAATTACACGTGGAAGTGAAGGAAGTGAAGAGAGGTGGCCTTCCCCTGCTACTCCTTTTGTGGGGTGAAAAGTATGAGCAGGTTTTTGAGCTGGTGACAGCAAGGAGCAGGAAGAGGAAGTGTGAGTGATTATAAATATCTGGCGTTCAAGGGGCAAAGCAGTGAGATACTAGTTTCCATGAACAGGCTCCTGGAGTGTGACACCCTCTTCCCTCTTTCGTGTGGCTGTGCTCCAGATAACAGAAACCACTGCTGATTTCCTGAACTCACTATCTTTGTCATAAAAACCCCAAACAGCAGCAGTTTATAAATAAGGCTTAGGAAATAGAACTGCTATTCTGAGGAGCAATGAAACCAGCAGCTTTTCCAGCTCAACACTTCAATTCTGGTTCACAACAAATTTGAGCCATCACAAAAAGAAACCTGAAGCCTTTTACAGAGAGGAAAGTGGGACTGGGCTGCAAAGCCAGCCATGGAAGTGCTGTACAGAGTCAGGGTCTTGGGTGCCAGGGGCTGCCTGCCTCCCTCACTGTGCTTACCTCTTCCTAGAATCATAGATTCTCCTGAGGTGGAAGGGACCCACAAGGATCATCAAGTCCAACTCCTGGCCCTGCACAGGACACGCCTAAGTATCTCACCCTGTGCCTGAGAGTGTTGTCCAAATGCTTCTTGAACTCCCAAGCTCCACCAGAAAACCTGCCTGCACCCTGGCAGGAGCCCACAGACACAGCTACCTGCTACACCTGCTATGCCAGAAAACACATGGCTTCTGATCTCCTCTGCTTTTGCAGCCTGTGCCATTCCAGGGCTCCAGGCTTTGTACTAATACCAATGGATAACACTCCATCTGGATCTGCGTTGTACCTCAGCCAGATGCTGAGGAAACCATTAGCAAGACAGCAGGAGCTGAAAGGAGTGCAGGGATGTCTGCTGAAGGTTTTCTCAGAGTTCACCCTGTGCCTCTGGCCAAAGCATCAGCTCTGTACTGGGACTTGTGGGTGCTGCTCCTTCCCTGCTCTGAGGGATGAACCTGGGCCAAACTGTGCTGCACTGCTGAAACCCCACAAACGTGTGTGGGGATTTTTGGCTCAGTGCTGTCCTGGCACAGTGGAGCAGATCTGACGGGATGGCTGTGAATGGGGAAGCCCTTGGGAAGGGAATTCCCAAAGCCTCAGCACTTTGGGAAAGATATGGATGGTATGGACTAGAGAGTGTTTTGAGAGGAGCAGTCATCAGCAGAGCCCTGACAGCTGGAGGTGCTGAAGTTTGCTCTGGAGAACGGACAGCAGAGGAAGGCAGGAGAAGTCTTCAAATCTACAGAGAGGGTGGAGGATGGATCTTTCTGCCATGATCATGGTGCACATCATGACTAAGAGGCTTCAGCTTCAGGAAGGAGGATTCAGGTGAGACTCAAGGAAAATCTTCCTGCCTGGAGACAGCTCTTCATCTTGTAAGAACTTTAAAATAGGACAATGCAAGGATACCTGAGCTACCTGAAATTGGAGGACAGGCCTGTGTTCATCCAAAGTCCTTTCTAGTCTCAAGGTGATGCCACATCCAGTCTGTGAGATTCTGTGGTCTGTAGGGTCCCTCGTGCCAGGGTGTGCTGAGTGGAGCATCCGCCCTTTGCAAGTCACCATGCGTAGTTTTACAGCTCAGGCCAAGAGAGGACCAAGCTGCCTGCTGCCATGTGGAGCATCCCGAAGGAGCTTCCTTGAGGGCAGAAAGAAAAGTCTGTGCAGATAGCTGTGCCACCCAAGACTTGTCATTATCTGCATTTCGAGAAGGCCATGTAGCTTGGGGGTTGTTGCTGTCAGGGCTTCACACTGAGGCACCTTGATAGGAGCTGCCTGGCTCATGGACTGTCCCACAGCCAGAGCTCTGGGTTTCCACAGGGCAAGACCCAAGGTGCAGAAGCTTCTGCTGCAGGCATGGTCAGACACAGGCAGGGCAGGGCACACTTTTATACTGGAAACTTCCAAGCTCAGAGTGTAACAGGGAAGCAGAGCCACCTCTTCTGGAAAGCAGGTACACCCCCTTCCCATCCCACCCTCTCACCCCCTGGTCTCCAGAGCAGTGAAGCCTGGCAGAGTCCCATCTTGCAGGAAAATAGCCCGTACTTTTGGTGCAAGAACAGATGATTTCCAACATGTTGCCAGCTCTGGCTGTGCAATTGGGCTTTTGCAAGCTGCAGTATTGACAGAACAAGCAGTTAAACAAATACTGTCTTCTGCCGTAACGTTTGTTATTGCTGGCCACAAACCACAGGCAGCTTGGCCTGGCTCCAGGAGAGAGAGCTGTACAAATATTCCTGTGTTAGAAGTTATCTCCAAGATGCTGCCACAGCTTGGGTGTCCCAGAGAGGATGGAGAGAAAATGGTTTACAGGCAAGGGTGGATCACCTCAGCACTCTGCCAGGAGAACGTGGGGTCATGGAAAGCTGCTCCTCCACTGCTTCATCTTCTGCATCTCCCAGACACAAGCAGGAATTTTCAGACAACACATCTGCACATATACACAGAGAGAAGGGCAGCAGGCTAAAGGAGGGTGTATGGCGTGTTTGTTGACAGTCCCTGTGGGCTCAGCTTTGAGGAATGGCACTAGCAAAACGACAAAATCCATGCCAGTTTGAGTTCTGTCACATCAAAAATCTTTTCCATGTTCCCTGCTGGTATTTTGGAACTGACAGCTCATTGCAGCTATGACAATGGGTTCTGCTAATCCAAAAAAAGTCCTGAATATGGAGCCGTAGCACAGATTTCATATGTATTTTATGCATTGTGCCTGTAAAGTAAAATGCTATTTAGTGTAGTCCTTCTTGGTTTCCTTGCTGGTGCCCCTGACACTACTGATGGGCTGAGATGGAGTGGGATCAGATAGGATATGATGGGGTGGGATGGGGTGGGATGGGATGAGTGGAGAGAGTGCAGATGGACTTAGTCATCTGCCACCTCCTTTCTCTGAAGCAGCACAAGCCTCAGGGCTCTGCAGTGGTGCTGTCAGAGGCAGTCATGCAATCATGCAGCCTGGGGGCTCCCCTGGAGATGAATTCACTCTCTGTGAGTGACCAGAAGGACCAAGGAGGAAATCCTCAGCCGGAGCAGATAGCTGAGGGTGGCTCAGATTTGAGCATGCTTGGTCCTTGCTGGAGCTTCTCCAGTTCTCCCATATCCGTGGCTGCTGAAAGTGTCAGGTGTCACAGTTAAGTGGCCCTGTGGACTGAGGAATGGTGTCAGGAGTTACGCAGCTGCATATTTTAAGACAAGATGTCTTAAAAGACAGTGCTGAACATTTACCTTGATCCTCCTGAGAACCCAGCATCTTGCAATATCACAGAATCACAGAATCACAGAATCATCAAGGTTAGAAGAAACTTTCAAGTCCAATGTCAACACAGCACCACCAAAATCACTCCTAAACCACATTCCCAAGTGTCACATCCAGACGCCTCTTGAACACTTCCAGAGATGGTGACTCCACCACCACCCTGGGCAACTTACTCCAGTGCCCGACTCTGCTTTCAGTGAATTTTTTTCCCTAATATCTGATATATAATCTGAACCTCCCCTAGTACAACTTAAGGCAGTTTCCTCTTGACCTTTCACTTAAGACATGGCAGAAGAGTTTGACCCCCCCCGGCTGCCCCCTCCTGTCAGGGAGTTGTGCAGAGCCACAAGGTCCCCCCTCAGCCTCCTTTGCTCCAGGCTGAGCCCCTTTCCCAGCTCCCTCAGCCTCTCCTGGGGCTCCAGCCCCTTCCCAGCTCCGTTCCCTGCCCTGGACTCGCTCCAGCCCCTCAATGTCTGTCTTGTCATGAGGGGCCCAAAACTGACCCCAGGATTTGGGGTGTGAGTGGGAACATAAACTCTTTCTTGCCTGGCAGGGATACAGCAGTGATGGAAATGTTGGTGGTCGTGTGAAGGTCCAGGAGCCACCAGTGCAGAGGTGGAGCAGGTCCCTGTGTGCCTGCACTGTCCCCTTGCAGGGCTGAGCGCTGTGGTTGTCACTTCCCGCTGCCCTGGGGAAAGAGTGGAGCTGTTAGAGCTGCCTGCACTTGGCTGGCACTTGGCTTGCATTGGCTTTTTGTTCCTGATTTCTTTCCTGCTTGAGAAAGCAAATGAGTTGGGTTTTTTTTCTCTCTCATCTTTGGTGATCTTGTGAATGTGTTTCCTTTCCAGCCATGTGGCCTGGAACCAGCTCTGGGCTTCAGTGCAAACAAAAACTGCATGTAAACAAGTTTGAAGACTGCAGCCCACCAGAAATGAAACTCTTGGACCTGTCCTGGTGGGCCTTGAGCATGGTCTGATTTCACATGAGAATGGGAGGTTGTTAGGGCTCACTCCTGAACCAGCAGCACTTCTTTAGGTCTGATATCCTCAGAAGCACTGCTGTAATGATCTGACATCCAAAATCAGCTCAGTGGCACTTCCAAAATGTCTGTGGGAGGGTCATGAGCACTGCACCCAGTCCTGGTGCAGCCATGAACAGGCAGGCTGTGCTGGGTGTCTGACCACACTGCCAGGAGCCAGCTGCACTGCCAAGCTGCCAGTGCCTGGGAGTGCTGATGGAGAAACATGGGATGAGTATTAATCCCTCAAAGCAAGGCTTGGCTGGCCTCTGCAGGGTGAGGATGTGCCACATCCTTGGTATTTGGGAGGGAGCAAGTGGAGCCATGAGAGATGGGACAAATCTTACACCACCACAACCACGACAGATGGATGCAGAGACTGTTACCAAATGCCTGGTCTCACTCAATGCTGCTGATTTCTTAGGAATTGTTTGTGCCCTAGAATGGGAAGATGGAGTTTTCTCCTGTTCTCCCTTCTGCTCTGCAGAAAGCACTGTTTGAAAGCTCTGCAGAGCAGGTAGTGACCTTAAAGTAAACATTTTCCCCATAGCACACAGGCTTTAGAGATCCTTTTTGGAAGGTAAACTCCAGCCTTGGTCTCTGCACAGCTGCTCACTAGTGCTGTTGCTGCCTCTGTCCCTTGGGCTGATGCTGGTGGAGCTCTCTCTGCTTGCTCTTCTCGTGCTGCTGCAGAGCTGGGACACAGGAGAGGTGAGCAAAGAGCACTTTTCTGGTGGACTAAGTTTTCAGCCACAGTAGGTTTGTTAAACATGAGAGCCTGCCTGTCCCTAAAAATGGATCTGATTCCTGTGCAACAGCTTAGGAAGGCCCATGGCTCCAGTGCACCCAGCCCATGCTGGCCATTTCCAGCTCACCTGGGAGAGCCAATTCCACATTCATGGTGGAGGAGCAAGGAATAAGTGGTTTCTCTCCTCAGCTGAGCGATGTAGCAAAGGCTCTACTTCTCTGTGCCCGAGGCAGGACTGGTTCCCTGAATGATTTTTAGGTAACAGCAGCACTTCCAAACACAGATTTGGCACAACCAGCTACCAGTGGGTCACCTCTGGCTTGCAGCTTTCTTGGTGAGGGACAGTCTTGGGAAGGATCCAGAAGTTTAGCTCCTCCAAGGGGACTGCTGCTCTGAGCACACCCAGCCTGGGCTCTGTGTGCCCCTGCATCCCTCTGGAATGGAAGGTGGATAATCTTGGCTGTGTGCCTCTCCCATCCACAGGGGAGCTTTGCTGGGCATGCTTGGCTAGCTGTGGGACTGAGAGAAGTGGGGCAGAAGTACTGGTGGGGTCATGTGCAACGAGGTGATAGGAAGATCATCATCCTTTGTGTCTTGTAGGCTGCTTAGAGGGCTGACTGCAGGACAGAGCTAAGGGCAAGGATACCTCCAGGTCAGATGGAAATGAACATTGCTGGACTTGTAAGTGGCCAGAAGTGGCTGGGAAAAAATTCCTGGAACTGCTATTGCCTCAGCTTATACAAATTTACTGAGAAGTTGTGGAACTGGGCCAGATGCATCAGAATTCATTCAGGAAAGTTCAGGGTTGTAATTGAACCTGTTTCAGAGCTCTTTCAGAATGAAATACTTCCAGGTTTCCTTTTGAAGTGGATAGTTTGAAATCTCAATATTTTCCTGCTTTTTGTGATCTCAGAAAATGACCTCAAGTTCAGAACAGAAACGGAAACTTGGAATTCTCTAAAATAACGAATGCAAGATTTTGTTTCCAAAAATTGAGATGGAAGTCAAACTCTGACATCTTGAAATTCCTGGTGGAAGGGGTCTTTTCACTCTGTGCCACTTACAGAGAGATGTCCCAGAGAGATGAGCACATGTTGCCACTTGTCAATGAGTAGCTCTGACTCTTCTGCTTTTCTTCACCCCACGCAGGACAGCTGGTTTGTTCTCCCCTCCTGTGCAGCACCAAACTCCTCTGTGTTTGGTGGTTGCTTTCCTTGCTCAGTGCATGTGGCCAGGTGGGAGCAGCTTTGATCACACAGATCATGAGGAGAAAGGAAGGGAAAGATGGAAGAGGGAGGAACATGACGAAAATGGTGGGAGGTGGAAGGAGACACATGAGGAGGAGACAGTGGAGAAGGTCAGAAATAGTCCTGGAAATGCTCCACATCCCATCTGCACGGTGGAGAAAGTCCTACAACCTCCTCCCAGGACCTGTGGGCCCAGGAGAGTGCTGGGAACACATCCCGAGGCACCAGCTCCCAGTGCAGCTCTGGGTGCAGGAGGTTGTTTTTCACTGAGTGTAGGTTTTTCCCCGAGTTTGTGCATGATGCTCTCAGGGCTCTATAAATACCACGCTGCTTCCTGTGGGCTCTGTGAGGAGGAAGCTGCTTCCCCGCTGGGGAGGAGGCAGCAGCGGCCTCAGGGTGCAGGCAGTGTGTGAGTTGGGGGGCAGGGACTGGGGGGCACACTGTACAATACAGAGCCCCCCTCCTCCCCAGGCAGGACCGGCTGCTTCCATCCAGCCCAGGTGGCAGAGCCAGGCTCCACCTTGGACTGGCTGCATTTCAGCATTTCTAGAAAGCAGCACGTGGGGAAGCCGTGGGGGCTTTCTGGGAGTCAAGGCAGGAGGAGGAGGGTGAGCATTCAGGAGCTGGTAGCAAGGTTCTGCTGGGGGCAGTCCCAGCCCTTGTCTGCCTGAGGGGGGCTGGGTGAGAAGATGCTGCTTTGAATGATGCTGGAGGTGGCACTCCTGGAGAGAGGTTTTTAGGGTGGCTGCAATGGGTTTGACTTGCTGGTATCTCTGACAGCCCTTGAGGAAGCATTGCTCCCAGGCAGGAACCGGCGATGTGTCAGGGATGATTGTTCCCAGCCTACAAACTGGTGATGGAAGTACCTGGTGAGACATCCCCAGGCCACCCCGGGCTGTCCTCAGCAGACTCCAAGGCTGCTGGAGGTTCTCTGGGGCTACACCGATGGTATGAAGGCTCCAGCCAGGTTCTGGACACACTCTGTGATCTCCTCTGTCTGCTTCCAGTGCTGCCAACTCTTTGGCTTTGCGCAGCTGTTTCTGCAGGGATGTCCAGGCTGTCAGAGCAGCCAACCTGGGGCGTCAGGGGAAGCTGGTGCTGCTGCCACTGGGCTGTGTGGAGGAGCCCAGCTGCTGCTGGGCAGACTGGGGAAGGTGGGCAAACTCCAGGGCAGGCACTGGGTCCCATGTTTGGGGATGTGTCCAAATGGGATCTCTCTCTTGGGCACTGGGGTGGGTAAAAGGACTGGCCAGAGCCCTGTGCCCATGGTGCTGCTGCTGTGGGTATTTCAAGCTGCACTGCCCAGCATGTGCTGGGATTGTGGGCAGCACTTGGTCTCTTTAGTTCTTCTCCTCTGCCCTTCATCCCCCAGAGGCTGCCTGGTCCATTTGTGGACACCACAAGAAAAGCTTTTGTACTCTTCATGCCTCTCCAATATTTCTCTCCAATATTTTGTACCTATTGAGCAGTGTTGCAGCCTGGGAGACTGATAAAATCCTGACAGCATCTTTGAGGGACACAGCTGTTTGGGTTCCTCTCTAACATTTTTGAGTGGTGCTGAGTGGTTCAGAGCAGGGGCAAGGAGGTTTGCAGAATCACTGAAGTGCTGGTGTCAGTGTCTGAAGGTCTTCAGCCCAGCCTCACACTTGGAGCAGGACTGTCCACAGCAGGACTGTTCCCAGCACTGGGTAGAGCTGGTTGTGTCTGCCTTAATTCTGAAAAATTCTGAGATGAGGATGGGATGAACATCTCCCTTTCCATGTGGGCTGTTGGGTTGCCCTCAGCCTTCTCTTTGCCATGCTGGCTCAGCCTCGCTCGCTCAGCCTCTTCCTCGAACCCTGTGCTCTGGCTCCCTGGACCTGGCCCTCCCCAGTTTCCTCATGTCCCTCCTGAACTGGGCTCCACTGGTCCCCATATTTCAGGTGTAGCCCCGCACAGGGCAGATAATCCCTTTCCTCAGCCTGCCAGGCACATCTTGTCTCCTGCTCTCCAGTTTGTGGTTTGCTGTATTTGCTCTGGGTTCTCCTAGGCCAGGCAGAGCCCGAGTCAGAAGGAAGCACCCAGCTGATGTTGCATGCCATTGTGAGAGGAACTTGCCTGAGGTTTTGCATTTGGGAAGCCCCAGAGCTCAAGTTGAAAACAAAATCTCTACTCATGCAAGCTCTGGTCCCCAAGGAAGATCCATCCAGAGCAGATGCCAAGTTGAGCCTTTGGTGTCACCTAGGATAGAGGGTCTTGGGTGGAGACACTTGGACAGAAAGGAACCTTTTCAGGCTCAAGAATAGATGGCAAAGTACACCAAGCTAATTTTCCCATAATTTTTTAAGACTATACTCTAAATGATCTTCAAGCCAATTTGAGGATACTGAGGATATTTTGGTTTGACTGGAAGTGGCAGCACTGTATTTACAGCTAAAAAGCAGACTTGACATGGGAGCAGGGATCAGGTGAGGCAGGGGGGAAGAAAGTGACAGATTTTTAAATTGAAAAACTGCCAAAATTGATATGTGTTGACAGAATGTTTCTAGATGATAAATACTGCATTTCCTAAGACAAGGGAATGTGAGGAAGTGGCACAGAGAGGGAAAAAGCTGCTCCACAGCATAGCCCTCATGGGGAGAAAGCCCCTGTGCTGGGGCTTCAGTCTTGGCTATCCCCAGCCTGGTTGTGTTCCCCCATGAAGTGGGACAAATGTGTAGTATGGGGACAGGAGCCAGGGAGGTGTGAGGAAACCATCCAGAACTCTTCCACTGACCAGGTTCCCTTTGAGGGAAAGCTGAAGAGACAGGAGGGCAATTTGAGTCTCTTGTTGTGTTTCGTCAAGATCAGAGGACGAGAGGTTTTCTGAGCCCATCACTGAGGGAAGTTACTCTGTGATGAAGAGCTTTCCTGCCAGCTGAACACATGTGCTAAGTAAAACAGCTAAAAAAGCAAATAATGAGAACTGCTGCAGCTGGAGCTCTCTTTTAGGATGTGGTAGCAGCGCTTGGTCTGCTCTGCGCGTTGCCATACAGACACATTTCTCGGACATCCACTGCCTCTTCTTCGCAGAGTAGCTAATGGCAAAATAGTGCATGGGAAATCACTCCTGGGTTCCCACCTGCCTTGCAAGAAACAGGATGAGCTGAGAGACAGCTTTGTTAGACTTGAAGTTTTCCTCAGGAGAAAACTGAGCAGGAGGACAGACCTTTAGGTTCCTCCCCACGCTCTCCAGCCCAAAAGGTCTCTGAAGCTCTTGGCCTTTGCAGGTCCCTGTTCATCCAGTTGGGCTCTGGGTGGATTTCTGCCATCCCTGTGATTTGGGAATGTTTCTAGAAGCTCTGTTTCTTCATTTTCTGCGTGTGATATGCAAAGGACACACCATGGATTGCACTCTTCTGCACAGTGTCAGCTGGTCTGTCTCCTGGGGATGGACCCACTGGGAAACAAGGACTCTGGTACAGCTTCTGCCTCCTGCCTGGTGTCACAGGCCTGCCTGGTTCTTTGCAAGAGGAAAAAAAATATGTGTTCTGCAGTAGAAAGGTACAGCTTGTGTTATGCCAAGGACAGAGTGAAGGGAAGGAACACGGAGTGTGGCAGGGAGGGGATGAACTGTCCCCTACACAGATCTTCTTTTTCATGCATCCATTTCACTCCGTGGCTGGAGCTAATCTGAGTGGAGGCTTCCATGACCCTGCCAGAGCTCCTGCCCTTGGTGGCATCTTTTTGCTTGCCCCTGTGCCTGTGCTAGCTGAGCTAATTCAGGGAAAAATAACCTTGCAAATGTGCTTTGTGTTGGGCCAAATCAGCCCCGTGTGATGGCTGTTTGCACGGCCAGACAGTGCCTGGTGCAAGGGAAGTGGCTGTTCCACAGGGGCTGGGAAGGCAGGTCCTGCCTTGGCAGAATTAGAGGGGTTTAAATTGCAAGAGGACTGACTGCATGGGGTTGAGGAAAAAGGGGAAGAAATTAGTCCACGAATCCCTAGAGTTGGCTGGCATCAATCCAAGCAGTCCCTGACCTGAGTCCAGCACCCACCGCCTGTGAGCTGAGGCTGCTTCAGCTGCTGAATGACATGCACCTCGCTGGAAGGCAAATATCCCTGCTCTCTTGCTTGGCTTATTGGTAAAGGTCAGGGTCTTGGAGGAGTCGGTGCTAGGTCTGCCTGAGCAGTCTGGAGGTGTGGTTTGACCAGGATGCATTGGGACTGTTTGTCCTGACAATTCAAGTGGGCAGATCTGGGATCAGGCTCTGCTGATTTTGCTCAGAGGAACAGGAGGAAAGGAAGCAATTTCTGTAAATTTAGTAAGAAAGTCCTTAAATCTAATTGCTGGAAGTGGTTAGGAAAGCTGACAGACTATAATCAGCTTCGTGACTCTTTTCCAGCTCATCAGCAGTGCCAGTGCTCCTTGGCTGTGCTCAGGCAGCTCTGGTGCAGCATGTGAAAAATGAGAGCAACTCTCACCTACCCACAGAGCAATCCCACCTGTGAGAGCAGCACTGCACAGGGCAGCACAAACAGCGGGGGTGTAACACCTCTGGATGGGGAGCAGCCAGGAAAGTCTGCTTGGATGGGGTGTCCAGATTCAAAAATTGATGGTAAAACATTTTCAGAAGTTATTTGCACTCAGTTGTAGCAAATGGGAAAGTCAGGGCTAAAGTTAGGTTTAAATTGCAATGACCTTCCTGAGAGATGAGCTCTCCTAATAACAGTGCTGTGGCTTCATGCTAATTGAGAATAAGAAGGAGTGACACAGTGAATGTCAGGAAGAGTGATAGATGTTGCAGAAGGAAATTTCTCAGACAGTGCTAGAGGCAGAAAGGGCTGTTATTTCTGAGAAAATAGTCTTGAAATGTGATGTCTCCCTGAGATTCTATGGAATGTCATCTGTATCAGAGGCTGAGAGTGTGTGCTGTTTCACTCATAGGATCAGTGGTGGACACGATCCCTGACACCAGTCAGACCCTTTTATAATGGGTATTCTCTGTGTTAATGTTATCTCATGTGCTAATAAACAGTTTTCTTGTAAATTTTCAGAAATTTCATTTTTGCACCTAGAAAACAGTTACTCAGAGAATTATAGAATATTATGGGGTCTTCAGATGTCACCCAGACATGGATGTCCCCTTGGGAGAGGAGACTGTATTTCAGCCTGAATGACTGAGTCACCAGGACACATCTGCTTTGTGAGCTGACATAGTGTGGGGTGACAACACATGACTTAATGTGACATAATTCAGCAGAGCATGATATCTAAACCTTTTATCATGTGGGTTTTGAATGCCCTTGGCAGAAGTTGGGCACAGATTGAACCCCATTTGCACAGCTGGGGTGTAGCTGTCAGTTGGACTGACCCCCATGGGGAAAGCAAAGGGCTTGTTCTCATCACTGGGGAGCAAATTCAGACACCGTGCTGGTGCTGCTGAAAGGACTTTTCTGCTTGAAAGCAACAGGTTTGAACTGCAGTGGATTGTGAATTGCAAATTCCCTCTGGCTCACTTAAAATCTTATCCTTAATTCCTTCATTACAAATCACCTGCTGTCATTTTGCTGCTGAGAAACAGAGTGGGAAGGGGCAGCTGTTCATCAGGTGAACCTAGGAACAGACATGAGCCTCTCGGGAAGCAGAGGCACCAGTGAGGTGCAGGGAAATGAGAGTTTTTCACTATCCAGCCAGTGGCTCCTTGAATTTTCAGAAATGCACAGCACTGACCAGGGCAGGGACAGGCCCCTCCTCAATTGGCATCTTTGTCAATCCCTCAGTCATTGGCAGCCTGACCCTGACATGTCCTGGGTGGGAGGTGTCTGACACCCTTCAAGCCCCTGCTTCTGTCTTTGCCAGATGGTTTGTATGCTGGTTTCCAGGAAATGCCCTGAACAGTCAGGAGTGCCTGAACCCCTTCATAGGACAACAGAGAATGGCTTCAAACTGAGACAGGGCAGGGTTAGGTGGCATATTAGGAAGAAATTCTTCCTTGTGAGAGTGGTGAGGCCCTGGCACAGGGAAGACACAGAGAAAATGGAATTCCTGAATGCCTCATTTGCCTCAGTCTTTACTGCCGAGGTTGGCCCTCAGGAGTTGCAGACCTTGGAGTTAGAGAAGTAGGCTTAAGAAAGGAAGACTTCCCCTTGGACATAGATGGTTGGGTTAGAGATCAGCCAGGCAGACTTGACACCCATAAATCCATGGGCCCTCCTGGGATGCACCCGTGGGTGCTGACAGAGCTGGCAGAGGCTGTTGCTAAGCCAGTCTCTGTTTGGAACAGCTGCTCAGGGATGTCATGGAGTCTCCCTCTCTGGAAATATTCCAGATGCTCCTGGATGTGTTCCTGTGTACCTGCTCTAGATGACTCTGCCTTGGGGGGTGTTGGACTGCCTGATCTCCAGAGGTTCTGTTAACAATTCTGTGATTCTGTGATTCTGTTTCCCAGAGAAGCTGTGGCTGCCCCATTCCCTGGAAGTGTTCAAGGCCAGGTTTGATGGGGCTTGGAGCAACCTGGCATAGTGGAAGGTGGAAAGTGTCCCTGCCCATGACAGAGGGTGGAACAAGATGAACTTTAAGGTCCCTTCCAACCCAAACCATTCTCTGACTCTAACCCCTGGGTGTGGCTTCTCTGCTGAAGCTGTGGGATGGAGTATCTGGCTGCTGCTGCACGTGAATCAGAGGCCTCCACCACTTCAGACATGTGATGCTCCGGGCCTCAGCGGTCCCATTAGTACAATCAATAATTATGTTGTCCCGTGGCTGTCAGGGATAACATCCATGTGCTATTTAGCTTCTCAGCATTCGGATCAACTTGGATTATACCAGTGCCCGTAGTTTTCCTTTTTATCACCCTGGAAAGTCACAAGTGGAGTTTGAATTACGTAGTGTGACGGGTCGGAGTTTGGTTCAAGCCAAAGCAACACAGAGGTCTAAGAGCTGTAGGGCCAAAGGTGTGACCCCTGTTCTCTGCAGGGACTCTGGTATCCTGCTTGCCCAGTGGGAGCAGGACACAGAGCAAAGGTCCAGCTCCTCCCTGGGCTGCAACCTTGGCAGGTTGGGTGGGTGCAGGGACGTGGGGGGACAGAACCCACCCAAAGTGGATCAGCCTCCATGGACTGCTTTGGTGAAATGTCTAATAAGGGCTTTAACTTCATGCAGTCCAACTGAATGGCAGCGATTCCCAGATTCAGGTTAAACACTGGGAAGATCTCCAGGTGCTCATGCATGGCTCAGACAGACACTGCTGTGAAGGAAAGGTTTTAGTCCCTTAGGGGCACGATCCCATTAAGATGGAATTTGAAGAGTTTTATTCTGATGTTTCTAACAGACACAGGCAAATGTGGTAATTTCCCTACATGGGAATGAAACCCCTTGGGACTGGCTGAGCTAAAGAATGAGCTTGTGTATAGACAGAGAACCCAGAGAAGATTCATCTGGATCCTCCCAAGGCCAGAGCAGTTCTCGTTCTGGCTCTAATGACAGCTGGACGACACCTCGCTTAAAAGTATCCTGCAATTTTGGATACAAAGCAACACCCAGTGCGGTGCGAGTTAAGGAGCTGAGTGAAGTCTGTGGCCATGGTGAGTGCAAACAGGCTGAGCCACAGGGACGTAGTTTAAAGCTTGTGCATGAGAGATCATGGCTGGGATGAGGTGCTGTGATGGGGGAGACCTGGTTATTCCCAGGGACCACAGGCTGCAGGGCACAGCATCAGAGTTACTGGAAGGGCAGAAGAAAAAGAAAGCCCTTGGGAACTGGATGAGAGTCTGGGCAGGTGTAGCAGAAACATCCATCACGTGGATGGTCACACTGCAAAGTGCCCCCTGGGTGGTGTCCTGCGGTGATTCAGGATGTCCCAGCAGCAGCTGGGATGAGTGGCTGGGGTGGGGCAGCCAGGAGAGAGCTGGCATGGCACAGCTGGTGTGGCTCCTCTGGTTCCTCCCCAGCCTCGTTGCTGTCCTGTGAGATGTTTTGCTGGAGCACACCGTGTGTGGAGCTGCCCTGGGGTGGTTCTCTGGAAGGGAGCCATGTGTGCCTGTGCGCTTTGTTATCAGCTCTGGTGAGAAATTTTCAGGCTTGCCTTTTTGTGGTGATGCCAGCAGCCTGATCCCAGGTACAGGTCTCTGGTAAGCCAGGGAGACCTGCTACCCAGTGGAGTCACTACTCAGGTCCCACAAGGTTTGGGGATTACCTTGTGACTCTTACAACTACCTGACAAGAGGTTGTAGCAAGGTGTAGGTCTGCTTCTTCTCCCAGGCAACTGATGACAGGAGAAGAGGACGTAGCCTCAAGTTGCACCAGGGGAGGCTCCTGAACAGCAGGAAGGACTTCTTCACCAAAAGGGTGGTCAGGCATTGGAAAGGACTTCCCAGAAAAGTGGTGGAGTCCCCATTCCTGGAGGTGTCCAAAGAACATCTGGATGTGGCACTCAGTGCGGGGTGACAAGGTGGGGAGTGGTCACAGGTTGGACTTGAAGATCCTGGAGGTCTTTTTCTAGCGAAATGATCCTGTGATTCAGTCACCCATCTGTGCCACTGGCCCTTTGCAACCTGCCTCAGGAACATGGCTCTGCCAGGAGCTGTGGGCTGCATCCCAGCTGGGAGGCATCTGGCTGGTGTGTCAGTCGAGGTGAGATGCAAACAGCGCTGGGGCACTTGGAGCCTGTGCATTACCAGGCACAGCCAGCGACAGGAGGCTGGAGGGGGTTCCATCCTGGGCCCCCTCTCCCTGCCCCTGCACATGCAGGTCCAGCTGTGCAAGCAGAGCAGCAGCCCCTGATGCCCCCACACCTGTGTAACCCAGCCAAGGGGTAATGCATGGGGGCCTAACAGGAGAGAAGGCTCCAGTCTGATGGATGGGATTGATATTTTCTTCCTTTATTCTCCACCCAGTTGTCAGGGCTGAGATGACTTTTCACAGTCATGTGGACATTTGCCTCCAAGCTGCAGAGGAGCCAGTGTGTGCCACTTGCCAGGGGCAGACACACCTGTCCCTGGGCCCATTGTTTGGTTGATGTTTAAGGACAGGATGGTCTGTGTGCTGTGCCTGAGCATGTCCTACTCTGTCTCCCAGGCATGGCTGTATATTCCCTAAGGACTGGACACCAGCTCTGTGCTTGGACAGGTGTTGCCCAAGGCTGAATGACTCCCCGGATGACTCTTCTGTGACATTAAGCCAAAATGCAAAGGATCTGTCCTTGGGGAACAGCAGATGGGTTAAGCAATGTCCTGCTGTGGCCATCTACATTGGGGCCTGTCACTGACTGACTTGGACAAGAAAGTGGTGGAGGAGAGGTGGAGTCTCGAGTGTCATAGTTGTGCAGCAGCTTGTTTCTGCAGTGAGAAGAAGGGCTCATGATACCAGAGGTGGTATCAGACAACCACGCTACTCGGTGCCACCAGATGACCAACACAGAGAGGAAAGGCTAGGGTTTCCAGGCAGGCTGTTCTGGGTCAGTGTGCCATGCTCCAGGTGGCAGCCACCCTCCCCTTCAAGATGCTTGAGTCTTAGGAGACTCAACATCTCAGTCCCCAGGAGATGTTTCAAGAAGGCTAACAAGACTCATGCACAAAACCTCATACCCAGGTTGGAACTTTCCCAAAGCAGTTAATTATGATTGTCCTCATTTTTAGGAGACAGAGAACCTGAGGCATGCAGAGGGCCTGGGGTTTGTCCCCTTACAGGGTGCTGCAGAATGTGGTGTCAGCCTGGACCGTGCTGCTTGGCAGAGGTTCTGGGCCTCATCCACCACCTTTGCTGCACAGTGCGATGGCACTGAGGCTGTTGCATTCCCACCTGCACACTCCAGTGGTGGGGTTCATCCCCTGCCATCTCAGAGGGGCTGGATCCTTGTGTGGTTTGTAAGGTAGTTTAGATAAAAGACCCCAGCTTCAGGGATCTCAAAGCTCTTCTGAGGCCAGCCTTGTGCAGCTGCAGCGGACGGTGAGCAGGCAGCGCAGATTGCTGTGTGCTGGTATCGGTGTGCCAGCCTGAGCAAATGCAAAGCAGGAGGAGAAGGAGCTGGGAGTCAGTAGGATTTATCTTGTCTGTCTCCAAGTAGGGCAGAGTGCAGGAGGGAGCGGTCACATTTCTGCTGTGCTGGGCGTATTCTCCTTCTTCCCTCAAAGAAACGAAGCCATATTTATAACTACTGGTACTGTGATCTGCAGGCTTCACGAGGCCCAGAACCACAGAGGACTAAGCCCCATGAGATGAACTCCCCATGTCCTTTCTCTTTCCAAGTTGCCCTAACCAATGCAGCAGCTCTGGTGCTGCTGGAGGAATGGGAGTCACAGGGCTGCTGTGGGAAGCAGGGCTGCCAAGCTGGGAACACGTGTGCTCCTGGCAGCGTGGGCAGTCTCAGGAGCACGGGCAGCTGGGCTGTTTTGCTGCTGTTTTCCTTGAGATATGATAAGACAGAAGGAGGTTTCCAAGCCCTCTGCAGTGGGGGTGGGCATAACCCATGGGAAAAGACTGGAGGAAGCACGTGCAGGTGATTTTGTGATGCCCAGTGCCAGGCTGAGAAAGGCGTACAGAGGCTCGGGCCTGGCCAGGCTGTCCTGGGAAGCTGGGTAAGGCTGAGTGCTGCTTCCTGCCTTCTAAGGGTGGATCCAGCTCATTGCTCCTCAGCATTGTAGCGTGGAGCTCCTGCGCACTCATCCCACGGGCACGTCCTTGCCGTGGCACTCACTTCCAGGGAAGGCAGGGAGTGGCTCTGCACGAGGCTGTGTTTGGGAGGGTAGGACGGGGCACATTCGCAGAGATAATGCCTGGTTCTGGGAATGGCCAGGTGCCTCCTGTCCAGTCGGACCTGTCCCTTTGGCAAGCTCTGAGGGAGGATCTTGAGGGGAAAATGGTTGATCTTGCAAAATACGCCACAGGCTCTTTTTCCTGGGTCACACAACCCATCATTCAGCTGGAGGAAGGAGCTGCCTCCCTCACAGCAAAGATAATGGACATCCAGTGCTCAGAGGGGTGTTTGAAGTCCTAATTAAGGCCCAGATCTGCAGGTCCAGCTCCATGGAAGGGTGCTGGGATTAGTGCTGAAACAAGGATGCTCCCTTCTTGCTGTGCCCTGCCATTGCTCCCCCTCCGGGCCTGGAGCCGTGCTGCTCCAAGGGGAGCACAAACCCATCCTGGCAGCTTGTATCACCCCTGAACAAGGGCAGTTCCATACAGCAGAGACTGGGAAGGGAGCAGGGAGCTGCAGCAAAGGGATGTGGATGGGACATGTCATGATATGGCTCAGTTCTCACAGGTAAGCTCCTGTGCTGACCCTGCTGCATGCATTCCTGTGAAACTGTGGGCACTGGGAGAAGCACACAGGGTGTGACTCAGAGCAATCAGCTCCATCTGCGTATTTTTGCATATGATCAGATCTTTTTGGCAGTCCTTTTAGAAGGAGCTCCCCTGCAGCAGTATCTTGTGTGACTGAAGGTCCCAACTTCTCTGTGGATTACTGGCCCCAAAGGCTCAACTCTCCAACTCTGCTGATCTCAGAGAGACTCTTGTTCTCCTAAACCACTTGAGGCCATTTTTGGGACATGATGCTGTAACAGGGGATGAAATCGCTGGGGAACACTTGGCTCCTCACCTGGGCTCTCTCTAGGTGCCCATAAATGGATGGCAGATCATTAAGGTCACAAACTGGCCTGGGTCACTTGGAGTGGTTCTGCCATTGCTGGAGTGTGAGTTCATGTCTGAGCTATGGAAACACAGAAGCAATCAGCTGAAAATACACAGTGGAAACCGAGGGAACCTATAATTAAAGGTTAAAAGTTGCAATTAATGCTGCCTATATGAGGATCTCAGCTTCTTATGGAATCCAGACGTTCTCTGCCACTCCCTGTTTCCATGGGGCAGGCGGAGAGGCCAATGACGGCTGCGGGCAGCAGAGCAGGTGGGCTGGGAAGGGACAGCACCATGCACACACCCACAGGGCCTAGCAGAGCTGCTCAGACATATGAAAAGATGTAAACAAAACATAACCCATTTGTATATTTGTTCTCACAATATTTCGGATTTTAGCTGCTCGTACTAAGCCATGGGCAGGTGGGAATGGGGGATGTGTGCTGGGCTCTGCTTGGACACAGGTGTCAAGAGCAGGTCAGCCACCTGTTTCTGAAGAGCAGATCTGGAATATGTGCCAGGAGGTACAGCTGTGATGGGTAAAATGCATCCAGAGAAGGGAAGTTATCTCCTTCTTGGGTGCTGTGTGAGGGGTCTGTCCCAGGGAACATTCTGAAGAGCAGCTGCAGCAAAGAGCTGTGCTTTGGCAGAAGCTTCTCGATGCATCTGTGTTGCTTTGCAGTTGAGCTGTGAAGTGCTGGGAAAGAGGGAAGCTCTGAATGGGTGCTGAGGATATGAGTTTAATGCAGCTACTTGGAAATCAACATTCACCCAGGTTGTAAAACTGTATTGACAAGTGTGGGTAAACAGAACCATCTCCAGCTGGGAAAATGAGGAAGGTGACTGGATCATGCTCACAAAGAAGTCAAGGACAGTGCCTTCTCCGCCCTCCACAGGACCCAGGCATCCTGGTTACCAGCAGGATCACAGGGTGAACTTAGCTCTTATAATGTGCAAGGTGAACAAAGGAACAGAGACTGACTGAAGACACAGACAAGAAGAAGCCTGATCTCAAAGACAGAAGAAAGCTCCGAATTTTTCTGGGAACGTGCCTGAAGTTATGACAGTTGAGACCAACTGTCCCTGATAAAATATATGCAGGTTGACTTTTTGGAGGCATTTTAACTTCTGCATGAAACTCCCTGTTTCTTGTCCTCACTGTCGGTGCCCAGCAGCAGTGTGCTCTGTGTGAACCCAGCGTGCCAATACCTTTTCCCTCTCCTCTTAAGGTGAAAAGGGGCCACAGAAGGCAGATTTCAATCTCAAGGTAGTGAATATGACTCCTTTGACACAGAAGTTCTTTGCACAGGGGAGTGTGACTCCTGGAGCAAGATAGGATCTGTGTTGCTCATGGATTGTCCTCTGCCAAGTGACTCATCCTGCAATCCTCACCTGAGCACTTTCCCAGCTGAAACCATGTGGGTGCCCTTCAGCTGGTTTCAGCAGAACTCAGAGCAAGAGACAAAAGCACAAACTTGCTGGTCCAACAGTAACCAAACCTTCCTTGCCACACTGCCAAGAACTCCTTCAGCACCCAGGCTTGGAAAGGCCTCATTTCCCTGCCTGTTGGCCATGTTTCCCAGAAGCTGCTATTTCAGGCCTGATGTCTGTACAAAATTAGCTCTTGAGAACATGTATTCATCTGTGCTTCAAGCAGCCTCACTGGTGTCCGTGTGGCTGCTCCAGGGTGCAGGGCTTTGCCTGCTGGCTACAGCAGTGGCTGGGTTGATGTGTCCCTTGATGCAGAACTGGGATGTTTGTCAAGTTCCTGCCATTCTGATTAAATGAAGTTCCTCCTGGGATCATTCAGCTGCTTGATCAGAATAGGGGTGATAGCTGCTCTGTCTTGTGAAGGTTTTCTCTCAGTCAGCTACTGAATGCTTTTCCAAAGATCCGGAGGAGCTGGGTTTACAAACAACCAGTTCAGCTGCTTCAACTCGGTGGTTGTGAGGAGCAGCTTGCCAGTGCTCTCCTACCCTGTCCTCACAGTGCCTTTCCATCTCTACTTTCAGTATTTCCTGCCCTTCCTGCATGGCTCACCCATCCCCTGCTGTCCGGGATGCAGGCAGAACAGTCGTGTTCGGTCCTGCAGCACAGCCCAGCTGTGGGACCACAGGGCTGAGGTACGCGGGGATGGGCAGCGGGGCTGTGATCAGGAGTGTCACAAGCAGGGAGGAGAAGTGGTGGCTTTTGGCACACAGGAATGTGGGCCATTGAGAAGACACCCACAACAGCCTGAAAGCACCTGCCATTTCCTCAGTGCCTTGGTCTCCAGAGGTCACCCTGAGTGCCACTGCCTTCTCCAAGTGCCATGTGAGGAGCTCTGGCAGGGCCACAGGGGACTCACAGCAGCGTGGTGTCATCCTGCCAGCTCTGAGGTGACACAATGTGCTGGTACCTCCACAGGGCTAGCGAGGAGCAGATCCATTCCCTCATTCGAGGGTGGGTCAGCACATCACTGCCTCAAGCTGAATGCGTGAAATGGGGGTAGTCAGCAGCCATCCTGCATCCATGGATATTGTGCTTGGCTGTGCTGGGTTAATGGTTGGAGTTGATGATCTTAGAGGGCTTTTCCAACCTAAATGGTTCTCTGGTTCTGTGATTCACCACCAGGTCCTCCCTGAACAAGTCCTGGCTGAATCCAGACCGTTGCAGGACAGGTAGGGGCTGTGATTCGGATCAAGTCCTCAAGCTGCTCCACATGGGGTTGCTTCTGAGCGACACCCTGAAAAGCTGCAGCTGAACAGGTGAGTAAGTAGAGAGACAGCCAGCCAGCAATGCAGGCACAAGGAAAGCAAAAAATGGGAGGTCTTGTCTCAGGATTCTGCTGTGTTGTAAAAGAACATTTACAGATTCATGTTCCTCCCACAGCTAGGGTTTTTTTGTATCATAAAGGAGCAAGCAGACAAAGCAGAACATATCAACCTGCTCCTTTACAATGCAAGCAAACAAAGAGCCTCACCAGTTCTCAAAAGACAAATAAAATGAAGCATCTGATGTTCATTCAGTGCAGAAACACTGATGGCCTGTGGGGCAGATAAGCCATGGCTTTGTCAGCAGAGGCTTGGAGAGAGACTTGGCTACAGAGGTGCAGCTGTGCCCTGTGCAGGACAAATCTGACCCATCCACATGTACTGAACCAGAGGCTGTCAGGGACATGTCCTAGAGCCAGCCCTGCCAGGGTGGCTTCTCCTGGATGGCAGCACTGCAAATGTCCCTGGGCTTGGTGTGCTGCTGCCCTGATTTTGGTCACAGTGTTGGAGCAGATGAACTGAAATCTCCATCCTGTGGCAAACCCAGGCTCCCTATGAATACTGCTGCAGCCGCTCATGGCTCTTTGCAGTTGCACTGGCTTTGCAGGTGTGAGCACTGTCCTGACCTTGGAGTGCCCCCAGAGAGGTAAGATCAGAGCTCTTGGAGGACTTGCAGCTCCAAGTTCCTCTGCTCAGGTTGACACACCTGCAGCTCCTGGCAATGGAGGGAGCACAGCTAACACCCCGCAAGCACAAGCAGTGTGCATTCCCTGGGATTCTGCCTGGCATTTCTGGCTCCTAGCAGACCTCAGGAAGGAGCTGTCTGTGCTGGGGCTCATACCAGGAACTCCAGCTGGGGAACATGGAGACACTCTTCACCTCCCCTTCGGTCCCCAGCCACCAGCAGGGACTGAGAACCTGGGGGTACCTACAAGAAGATGCATAGATGTTTCTAAATCCTCCTTTGTCTACAATGAGTTGAAGGTCACTGCTTCATGGCTCCATTTCTGACATTCACTTTTCATGAGATGAGGTTGGCAAAGCCTTCTCCGAAAATGCTCTTTTTGAGGGAGACATTTGTAGAAGCTTTTTTGTGCTGTGGCTGTCATTATGGACACTGCTCCTTCAGCTCTCAGCCTGAGGTTTAGACAGGCCTTGAAGGCTGGAGATACCCAGAAGCACTTGGTAAGGATGAGTCAGTCAGGGAGACCCAGGGTGTTCACAGTAGCATATTACAGAAGGACAAGAGACAACGGACATAAGTTGAAAACTGGAGTTTCAGAATGGGTATGAGGAAAAACATCTCCACCATGAGGACAGTCAAGTGGTGGAATAGGTTGCTCAGAGGTTTTGGAGTCTCCACCCTTGGAAATTCTCAAGACAAGACCCAGTAAAAGTGTGACAGCTTGGTCTGATCTCACAGCTGAGCATGCTTTGAGCTGGAGGTTGGACTAGAAACCTCCAGAGGTTCCTTCTGACCTGAATTCCTCTGTAATTCTGTGTGCCTAAGAGCAGAATGGGACCACCTCCTCAGGGATCTGTGCCACAAGGATGTGGGGTCTGGAGGTAGATCTCCAAAGACAGCTCTTCAGAAGAGCTTCACGATGAGACAAAATGTAACAGGCTGCTATAGAATCCAGGGGTGTGCGTGAGCAGGGCCATGTGTGGGTCCCTAAAGCCCTGCTCCCCTCCACAACAGGGCTGGGCAGGCCCAGAGGCTGGAAGCACACATTGGTCCATGTTCCCTCCTGACCCTGTGCATGCTTTTATCTTCAGTGCTTCCTTTGTGAGATATCTGGGGATACTGGTGGCTTTGCAGGCGTTTGCAAGATGTCTGTTTCTTATTCAGCTGCCTTTCTGGCTTGTGTGGGAGAACCTAAAGGCACCAGGAAGTCAGAGTGAAATGGATGCTGCAAAATGAGCCCTTCACACTCTGGGAAAGGGCTGCAATTTGAGATTCTGCAAATGATTAATTGCAGTGTCGGAAACACTCCCTTTCCTTGCACTCAGGAATTCCAGGTGCATTTGGTGATGCTGTGGATTTGTCCACTGTCTGTTCCCAGGAAAACACCATATGATTTGTTAAATGGGAGTTTGGGCCAAAATGTTGAACACCAGAATAACCAGGGTTTCTTTTTTCCAGGCTGTGAAAAAGGCGCCCCTTTTAAGAATCAATAAATTTGTATGCAGATTCCCAGCACATGAATAATTCATGGCTATAAGAAAGGGGAAACACTATAGTGGTTTGATTATGCAGTTGGTTTAAATAAGCAAAATTAGTTGTTAATGAGATCCCTATGCATATTTAGCAAAGCTGAATAATTTATTAAGAGCCAAGAAGTGAGGCTGGAGAAGGGAGGAGAAAGCCAAGCAGCTCTTTTGAGATTGATTGTGTTCCTGTGCTTGGGGGATAAGAGGGCACAAATTAACCCCTTTCTGAATAAAACACAACTAATGCACATGCTGTCATGAAACAGCTCTGCAGAGAGACCAGGTGATGTCCTTGCCCTGACTGCAGAGGCAGACACTCGTATAATAGACTATGAATTAAGGGTAATCGTTAGATGGCATCCCAAATGTTGGGCAGTTCAGGGCCCTGCAGCCCAGGAACATCCATTTTGTTCCAGTCTGCAATGAATCACCAGTCTGACAAAGAAAAGTACACTTTCCAAGGTCCTAAATCACAAATGCTGGACAGGAGAGGGACTTTGCTAGGCAAGGAGGAAAAAAAAACAAAACCAGAAAAGGATCCTACCTAACTTTTTCCTAGGATTTTCTCCTAACAAGGGCGAATTATTTCCCTTTGCAAAGCTCTTCCATGTTAGTAATATCCATGATCCTTTGTCTCCCATGCTGGGGAAGTTCCCACCCCCTATGGTGGGAACTGCAAGCCAACTGCATCCTGTTGCTCCAGGTGCAGGCAGAGCAGAGAGGGTGGGTTGTAATTTTGGGAGAGTCACCTGAAGTAAAGATTTTGCACATGTAAACCCATGCAAGTGTCCCCTGTGTGGACCACTGGTGCTTTTCTGTGTTGGAGCAACATCTGTGCTCTCATCTAGTGACATCTAGGATGTGCAGATGTGGGATATGTGTGGGCCTTGGGGGTGCCTCAGCATTTGTGTGAAGTAGATTTATAGAATTATGGAATTGTTTGGGTTGGAAAAGGCCTTTAAGATCATCAAGTCCAACCATTCCCCCAGAAGTGTCAAGGCTACCACTAAACCATGTCCCCAAATGCCACATCTATACAGCTCTTCAAACTGTCCAGGGATGGTGACAAGTAGGGGTGAAAGAAGAGAGTCTGGAAAGCAGAAGGGAGCTGTCTGGAAATCTCCTGTGCTGAAACACCTGACACTGGAGAAGCTCACAAAACCATCCTCACACACTGGAGTGTGCCTCCGCTGTTTCTTCAGCCAGGATTGTGCAGAGCTTGGCCCACAGTGACACCAGCTCCCACCGCCCCTCCCTCTGCCAGTCACTCCCTCCCTCTGCCTCGTCCTGCAGCACAGTGCATTCCTTACCGTGAAGAGCTGGAGGAGGCTGAAACAGTGTGAACTGCTGGAGGGAACGCTTGTATTTCACCTCTTTGGCTGTCAGTAACTCTGGTTACACTTCGGGACGCCTGCCTTGATCTCACCACCAGGCTTGTCTCCTGCCACAGGTGCTCACAGCCAAAGCTTGTAGACTGGTGCTTTTGGTGCAGAGATACCCCTGTGGTGGAAACAGGAGGATAATCTCTCCCAAACTACCAAAACTCCCTCGCTGGGTTCCTGGTCACTGCAGCGTGTCCGTCTCCTCAGGTCCCCATGTTATTCGCAGCTGGTGTCTGCCCAGTTCCCTGCACTGCTGCCTGGGACAGACGTGGGACCCCGCAGGAGGAAGTGTCCCAGCATCTGCCATGGATCCATGGGAACCTGGCTGTGTCGTGCCTTTGCACAGTTCTGTATGTTGTTCCAGGCAAAGTGCACTGTGGGAGAGAAATGGGCTCAGAAACTTCGGGAGAGGCCAGATAAATGACCTACTAAGAGGTGATCAGGAGTTTCAGGGAACACAGAGGCTGGGGGAGATGTGGCTTCTCTCACTGTCATGGGCTGTGTGTGGCTGCTCCCAGTTCCTGTGCTGGTGGCTGAGCTGGGAGGAGGTTTGATCTTAATCTGTGTGGCAGTCCAGTTACTCGCTGAAGGTGTTGCACCCCTAAAGAGTGTGCACATCTTTGACCCCAGGAATTTGTCCTGTTTGTGTCCAATAAAGGTGCTGGAAGAGATTCACAGTTCCCAGGAAGTGGGTTTTTCGGTCAAGAAACAGGAATAGCCCGTAGACATGCTGAGCTTCCAGAAGGATCAATGAGGTGCTCAGGGCCAGGACCATGGTGGGTCCACCATGGGGTGCTGGTCATGATGGGCAGCCCATGTGGCCACTCTGCTTTTGGCACGAGAGTCCTTGCCATGTGCCAGCCAGAGAGGAAGGACGGAAGCAAGCAGCAAGTGCCAGGTCGTGGCTCAGGTTGCACAGCAGCTGCTCCTCGGTGGCTGTGGCAGAGCCATGGACCTTGCCCTGGGAGCGGGCGTGGGGAGCTCCCCTGGGCTGCTGGCTCCTGTGGGAGTTTGTTTTGTGACCTTTGATCTCATCAAGGTGTCTCTCTCCTGTGCAGGATTTGTTGACTTGAGCATCAGTTGTCACCTGCACAGGAGCTGCTCTCCACGTGCCCACAGCTCTGCCAAAGGCTGTTCCTCAGCTCTGGAGCTGACAGCCACCCTGGGCCAGGGCAGATGCCCACGGTGGAGCTTAGGGTGCTCACAGCAGAAGGGGGATGGGTGCTGGACCTGCTCTTCTCCTGGAAGACCATGTGCAGCTTCATCTTCCATGTGGTCCCCATGGCCCCAGAGCTGTCTGGGGTCCTGCTCGGCCGGGCTGGCGCCTGGATGTGCTGTGGGAGGTTACAGGTGCCCTTGGCCCTGGGAAGGCTCGTGGGACAGATGGGAATTAAGTTTGCACTTGTGATAGGAAAGGAAACTGTTTTCTCAGGGAGGTGGCATTGGACTGAGGGCTAAATTGATTTCCATAAATATTTGAGCAAGGCTGAATTATTTATGACCCTCTGGTGACACAATAGAAGGAACCGATGGAATCGTCTGTGAATTTTCCAGATGATTTAGTTTAAAAATGCTGCTTGTTATTATTTATGTGGGTCAGATTCCCCTTTGCTCCTGGCCAGGCCTTGCACATGAGTTACATAAACACAGAGTCAATATACAAATCTTTCGCTTTATCCATCTTCATCTGCCAGTCAGTAAATGAGCAGCAGCCTTGGTGTTTGATTCCCCAGGAGGACTGTAATCAGAAACCTTTGTCATTCAAATGGTACAGAGGAAAAGGAAGAAAGAAGGAAAGAAGAAAGAAAGATAAAGTAAGAAGAAAAAGAAGGAAAGAAAGAAGGAAAGAAGGAAAGAAAGTAAGAAGAAAATTAGGAAATAATAAAAAAGAGAGAAAGAAAAAGAAGAAAAAGAAAAAGAAAAAGAAAGAAAAAGAAAGAAAAAGAGAAAAAAAAGAAAAAAGAAAAGAAAAAGAAAAAGAAAAAGAATAAAAGAAAAGAAGAAAAGAGAAAAAAAGAAAAAGAAAAGAAAAAGAAAAAAGAAAAGAAAAGAAAAAAGAAAAGAAAAGGAAAAGAAAAGAAAAGAAAAGAAAAGAAAAGAAAAGAAAAGAAAAGAAAAGAAAAGAAAAGAAAAGAAAAAAGAAAAGAAAAGAAAAGAAAAGAAAAGAAAAGAAAAGAAAAGAAAAAAAAAAGAAAAGGAGGAAGTGCAGGGCTAGAAAATGGAAATTGTCCTAGGTCTGCTGTATCAGAGGAGGATTTTGGATCTGGACCTAGGTGACGTTCACTGAGGTCTTCAAGTACCTGTGGACTGAGTAGGGGTGTTAGTTGCTGAACAGCACTGAAAGTGAGTGTGAGGTGTCTCTTTGGATCTGTGTTCAGGGAGGTGGAGCTGAAGTGTTATTAATGAAATGGCTTTGAACCCTTAACTGACTATTGAAGTGGACTTCATTTACCTAAGATCAGTTCATATTCACTTTTCTGTTCACTCAAGCTGATGAGAAGCACTTGTGAGAGCCTTAAGTGGTTTCCTCTTCACAAGAAGAATAATATTAACTTGAGTGGGAGGCATGTGTGACAGACATGTCAAGCCTTGGCTTTCCCAGAGCCATGCAAAGCAAACCCCATGAATAAACCCAACTCTACTTACACCCAAGAAAATCCAGTTCTCGGGTTCACTCAAACTTGCCTTAGGTGGGAACCTATGGATAGGCCCATTTTTTTTACTGGTCTGCAAAGAGCAGAAGTTCAAGGAGCTGAAAGAATCACAGAAAGGATTAATTCAGGAGGAACCTCTGGAGGTTCTTTGTCCAACCTCCTGCTCTGTGCATAACTGACTTAAAATCTGCAATGGGTTTCTCAGGCCCAGTCCACTAAAATTTTGAAATTCTCTGAAGAATCCACACCATCCCTGTGTGTCTGTCTCAGTGTCAAACCATTCATGTTAGGAGAGATGAGTACCTGCCACAGGACATGTCCTATGTTTAGTCTCCAAAATTGGGAGGCACTCCCTCCTTCTTCAGCACCACAGACAAATCCTGAACTGCTCCTTCTAAATGGCTCCTAAGGTGAGTCCCTCAGACACATCGGTGTGAAGCAGAGCAGGAGCCTGGAGCAGCCAAGCCTGGTCTCCTCTGCTTGACCGTGTTCCCTGGTCCTTTGTTCCTATGTGCAGCATGTGTGCATTCAGGCAAAGCAGTCTCTCCATGCCTTTAGCCTCTTGGTCCTGACATTTTTGCTGGCTTGGGAGAAGCACAGCACCCCATACCTTCAGCTTTTGGTCAGAGGGTGACTTTAGATGGGGTTTTAGCAGGGGTGTTTCTCATGTAGGCAGGGATCCGTTCAGCCGCACTTTGTTCTCTTGGAGGTTTTGATGGTCTCTCACTGCAGAGATGGGGTCATTCCTGGTCCAAGACCTGTTCTTCATCACAGCAGCCATGTGCAGCCTTCAGGCAGGATCCTGGGGATGTGGGAATGGCCCAGTTGTGTGTGCTGTGTAAGCAGAGGCAGAAGGGCTGTTTTCATCCAGTGTCCTTGAATGGCCACATCCTGCCTGGCTACTCATTAGCCAGGTTAAACACAGCAGGGCCAGGATGCTTCAGAGCGTTTCTCTGCACTCAGGACTGGATGATGGCTCCTCTGGGGCTGGGCTGGAGGCAGCTCCACACTTCCCAGCCCCACACCTCCCAGCCCCACCTGCAGTGACACCTGTCTCCATCCCTCCTGTGGCCCACAGGCTGAGGAAATCCCACACCACCATTTCACAACACAATCAGAGCTTCTTCCTCTTCTACAATAATAAACTCTGTAGAGCCTTCTGCACTCTGTGACTATTGTTGTCTTGGCTCAGAGCTGTTCAGATACTGATGCTCTCTCTGTCCCCCAGAGAGCCCTGAACCCTGGTCCCCTCTGTACACCATCCTCCTGAAAAACCATAGAACCCAGGGCAGGGGAGCAGGATGTGGATAGGAGTACTAAAGGTGTCACCTGTCGGGTGACTGTGGGGCCAGGGGTGGCTGCAGAGGTCAGACAGAACATGTCTGGGCTGCAACGGTGTAGGAACAAGTGAAACAACACAAACCTGTGCCCAGGAGCTGGGGGAGTGATGCTGGGCGTCTGCTTGGCACATCTTGTGTGGTATATCAGGGTCATCCAGGCTTCACAGCCCAAGCTCAGGGTGTGCTCTGGGGGGCCTCATTGCAGCTGCTCCCCATGGGGTTTCTCCTGACAGCAGTACTGACCTGCTGCAGCCAGCAAGGGACAGAGCTGCTTCCCTGGCGCTGTGCCCCGTGGCCTGGCACTGCCCTGGGATGCTCTTGCTGCTTCTTTGCCCACCCTCTAGAGACAGCCACATGTCCAGCCCTTCTCATCCCCCTGGTAATGCCAAGGATCAAGGCTGTTTCTGCAGGCAGCAGGGAGGACGCAGTGTGAAATGTGGTGCCAGTCCTGGTGGCTTCACCCGGCAGGACTACAGCGTTGGCAGCCAGTGCTAGGATGTTGAGTCCTGCTCATGGAAGTGGGATACAAGGATCAATGAGCCTAACTCCTTCTCATCCCCAGCTCCACCATCCAGACCACTTCCCACCACCCAATATGTGGCAGGACCTCACCAGCTTGTCCACCTCAGAGCTGAGCTGCTCATATCCTAAACCTGCCTGCTGGGAACAGAGCTGCAGGAGTACCCACTTAGCCACATACAGAGCTGGGGAGATGACATGAGGTGGCTTCCCCTGCCTGCCAAGGGCCAGCAGGATGATGTTACAAGGCTCCACAACACCCTTCAAAACTTCTCCACAACCACCTGTCAGTGGTGGGCATGGTTAGGGGCCCTGTCAGGTCCTGGTGACAAAGCCCTTCAGAACCCTGTCCTGCCCTTTCCCCACAGCCCACCCGTAGCAGGGGAGCAGCAGATCCTGGCTGTGCAGCCACCCGGTGTGGGGACAGGAGGTTCATGCAGAAGGTGATGTGTGCTGGCCTGCACTGCTGGCTCCTGATGGTGGCCTTGGTGCTCCAGTGAGGGGTGGGGTGAACAGCTCACTGCTGTGCCAGCCCCGCAGCCCTGGCTGGCATGAGGGTGGCCATGCCACAGGCAGGTGTGTGGCTCGTGCCCAGCCCGCCCAGGGCTGCTCAGCTGGTGCCATGAGCAGAGCTCCTCTGCCACCACAGAGCCCATGAGGTGCTGAGCTTCCCAGGGGCTGTGCTGCTTTGCAAAGCCACAGATGTAGGCTGTAGGGTGTAGGGCAAGAAGGTTACACCTTCCAACACCCAGCTAATTCCTGCTCTCGTGAAACTGTCACTGTTGGGAATACAGGGAAATTAAGAACATTTGAAGCTTTTCCTTTTCTACCCACTGCACAGGGAGTTCCCCGCCATCTCCCCTGGGACTGAATTGGTGCATATCTCTTTCTGGGATGTGGCTGTGTCATCCAGAAACATCTGTGCTCCCAGGAAATGTGAGCTGCAGCTTCCCTCTTTGTGGCAGTTTGGGCAGGGGTAGCCCACAGCCGGTCACGGGTAGCAGGGCAGTCCTGTACAGCCCTTCTGCTCTCTGCCCTCCCAGCCTGGGAGGGTCCCAGGGTCAGCCAGGCTCTTTTCCTGGAGGCAATTAAGCAGTTGCATGGTGTGGGGGTGGTGGGGTGCCTGCTGTTCATCCCCTTTGTTTTCCGGGCACTGCTTTTGAGAGGAAAACAGGTGGATCCAAGGGGATCTCAGCCTGGTGAGAAGTCACAAGGCACAGACAACCCCGCTCCAAAGTCCGACACTGCCTCCTCCACCGCCGCCCTGGGCACGTCTTCCTGCAGGAAGGGCGCCAAGGATCAGCCTGGTCCATTTTCTCCTCCCTCTCTGAGAGCCCTTGCTGGGTTCGGGAGCGCATGGGGACTGGGGAGAGGGACTGGGGACCACGGGCTGCCGAGCTTTTGGCTCTGTCTGGCAATGGACGTCTGTCAATGTCACATGAGCTGTCAGGAGACAGATGGCATTTTACTGCCTGGCTGGAAATCACCCCATTCTTTTCTTTCCTCCCCCTCCCTTTCTTCTTCTTCTTCTTCTTTTTTTTTTTTTTTTTTTTTTTTTTTTTTTAAATGCTGTTTTTGTGCTTAAAAGAAACCGAGAGGGAGCCTGAGAGCAAGCAGAACGGCTGCTTGCCTTTTGAACTGTTCTCTGATGCTGGCAGAGATCATCTCAGCGTGGCTTGGGCTTCTGCTGCCTGGCCAGTGCCGTGGCTCCCACAGGGCTCAGCCACAAGTGGAACTGCTGGGGCTGAGGAAGAGGGTGCAAGGGAGAGGCAAGGGGGTGGCTCTTGGTAGGAGTGGGTTTCCAGCTTGCCCATGCACAAACACACTTGTTGGCTGTAGCCCTGTTGCCTCCCAGTTCTCTGGGGGAGCTCTCCAAGGGATGGGGTGAGCTGAACTTGGGGAACACAGCAGGGGCACAGCAGAACTTGGGCAGTGCTTCCTGCAGGCAGGGCATGAGCCCTTGCACCTTCCTGCCTCATGAACACCTCAGCCGTGTCCTGCCCTTTCTGCACAGCCCACCTGCAGCAGGGGAGCAGCAGGTCCTGGCTGCGCAGCCCCCCAGTGTGGGGACAGTGTGGGGGAACAGATGTGAGCTGGCCTGCAGGGTGAGGTTCAGACTGGGTTCTGGCCTTTTACAGGGCTTGATGAGGAAAAGCTGTGGGGTTGGTGACAGCAAGTTGGACAAAGACCTCCAGACACCCTTTCTGCCAACTTCTGGATGCTCTCAAATCCCTGGGTTAATTTCCTGGGTTGACTCTTGGGCTTTCCAGACCCAAGCAGTCATCAGCTAAAAGAGGACTAGCAGCCTTCCTGAAACATTCTCCTCAGGCCAAGGATGTCCCCCACCCTCTGGCTTGCCATGAAGATGTGTGAGTGCATGGGAGCACGCACAGCCATGCAAGTGCCTTCCCATGCAGGTGTGAATTGCACTGTGGGTGAGTGTCTACAGGAGCTGCCAGAGCGGACAAAGGCACAGGAGTCAAACCCAGAAACAGTGAGGATGAAATCCTATTTCGTTACAAAAAGAAGTGATACAGGTTCAGTCTGAGTCTATGACAGCCAATCACTAAGCTAGAGAAACATAAAGATCTTAAAGAGAATTAATTCACAAAATGTATTTACTTAAGTACTGACAATTAAATGTATTTTTGAAAAAAATAGTGCAATAAATTACATTTACCATATTGTGTTTTCTTTTGAAATGAATATTCACTTCAGATCTAAGCTTTTTGGTAGTGCTGAAAATAAAGTTACCTTTTCAGTTTGAATTTGATATTTCCTGTTCCACTCAGGACTTGATTTAACTGAGGTTTCTTTAAATATTTTTTTGCTTCTGGGGTCCAGCATTTGCAGGTTTTCTATTCACAATGCCAACAACCTCAGCAGTCAGATACCTGCACAGATGTGGTCAGCTGTAAGTCTCTCACCCAGACCCGGGTGACTTTGAAACACGGCAGAAAATGTTTCTCTTTAAATCTTTCCTTTCCATCAGTCACTTGTACATGATGCAGTTTGCCTCAACACCTGAGAGCAGATCCCCTCTGCCAGGGTGCAGGGAAGTCGATTAATTCATGCTGATGGCAATGAGATAAAATTTCCAAAATGCTCATGGGCACCTGCTGCCATGTCTGCACAGCATGGGCAGCACTGGCCATACCCTCATCTCCCTGTATGCACAGTTATTAACATAATCCCAAATACAGACATTATCACTCATTTGGAATTTATTACATGGTGTAACCTCAATAAACGGGTGATAGGAGCTGGATCATACTTTACTGGACACACGGTACTTTAACTGCCTTATTAAATTTAATTTATACATCTATTTGCATTTCCAGGCCAAGGCTTTTGCTTGTTGTATGGTTGCAGGTACCAGAAGTTGCTTTCTGAGAGTCCACACAGCCCTGCAGTTGCTCTGCAAGTGTTTCAGCTGGCAGATTCATGGTGTGTTTGCTGGCTTGGTACAGTGTGTGTGGCCAGGTGTGCATGCTAAGGAAAACCATAAAGGCCCAGAAAATAAAAGAGGAATTTCCAGATTATGCTGCAGACACTGTGGTGGGAAGGAGCTTTCTCATTGTGACCCCATTGGTGTGCACTGCTGGGCCACTGTGGATGGGATTTGAGCTGCTGGTGCAGGTCTGTGAGGGATGGACGTGATCTGTGGGGTGGTGTCAGCTCATCCTCATGTTTAGGGCAAAGGGAAAGGCTCCACTCCCGCAGCTGCTCCAGCAAGGACTGTGCTTGCAGCCTCAGCTCTGTGCTGATGTCAGGTGCTTGTGGTGCCTCTGGCTCATGCTGAAGGCAGAAGCAGCAGACGAGGCAAACCTGGATCCTGTGGCTTTGTTGTTTGCATCTCTCCAGCACGCACAGTCTCAGGAGGGTCACAAGGAAAGGTGCTGCCATGCACCTCCCTGCTGCCCCGTGAGCTGCTGAAGCCCCTCACTGGAGCTCGGGTGCCACAGGAAGGATGGCTTGGGGTCAGCCATTGCCTCGGGTAGTGGATAAGTGCCATTTGTGCAGTGCCTTTGGAGAGGAATCATAGAAATCAGAGAATAAGACAATCAGAGAATACTTTGGGTTGAAAGGGACCTTAAAAATCATCTCATTCCAACCCCCTGCCATGGGCAGGGACACCTCCCACTGTCCCAGGTTGCTCCAAGCCCTGTCCAGCCTGGCATTGGACATTTCCAGGGATGGGGCAGCCACAGCTTCTCTGGGCAGCCTGTGCCAGGGCCTCACCACCCTCACAGGAAACAATTTCTCCCCAATATCTAATCTAAATCTACCCTCCTTGAGCTTAAAGTTCCTCCAGGCCCTTGTCCAAGGTCCCTCTCCAGCTCTCTTGGAGCCACTTTAGTCACTAGAAGGGGTTCTGAGGTCTACTACCCCTCTCTTCTTCAGGATGAACACCCCTGGCTCTCTCAGCCTGTCTCAGCCTCTGCATCAGGGTAGGGTCAGGGCTATGGGCATAACTTTAAGGGGTAAAATCACATGCTGTGAGCAACAACACGTGGCTGCTGAGCCCTGCTGAAAATCCCGTGGAGAGTAACATCCCTTTCCCTTTGTCAGTGCAAGGTGGTGCAATAAGGGAAAATCTCCATGCCTGATCCACGCTCTCCTACCTTTGCTGGCTGGGAAGAAGTGCCTGCTGTGCAGGGTCTGGATTACTGAAGGCTGTGGCACAGAGCAAGACCTGGAAGTGAAAGCCCCACTCAGCGTCCGGGCTGCCAGCCTTTGGGACACTGCTTCTGCCCTGGGAACCACTTATGACTCCTGGCAAGGGAAAACCCCAAAGGTATTTGGGATTCCATGGGGTTCTAGTAATGCTTCCTGCTCAGCTGATGTTATAGTGAAAAAATTTTGAAGTGAAGTCAGTGTTTCTTCAGCCCTGCCCAGCCGCCTTCTCTGCTGGTGCTGTCTCCTCTTTTTTGGGACAGATGTGCTGGGCCCTGCTGTGGAATCAGCCTGTATCTCAGAACAGCCCTTCTGCCACTGCCAGGGACCATCACCTTTAGGCTCCACAGGTGTCTGTGCACAGATCCCCTTGCCTGCACAGCCCAGAGTTCAGCAGCACCTCTGTTAGCACACCTGGCCCCAAGGCTGTGTCTCAGAGCTGCGGGGTGGCTCACACCAGGGGAGCAGGCGTCTTCCTCAGTGTGCAAGCACAGTCCTGCTTCACCTGCAGCTCGTGCAGGTGGCTGCACCTGAGCAGAGCCTGGGAGGGGGGAGGCAGGGGGGATGCAGCAGGACACACTCCTCACTGTCGTGGTGTGGCTGGCACCTGCACAGAGGACTGCCCAACTCTGGGTCAGGTGGACTCAAGCTGCACCCCCTGGAATGGTGCATTCCTTGCAGCATTCCCTGCTGCCTGGGCAAGGGGTTAATGGACACCAACTGGCCTCAAGCTCCTCTTGCTCATCTTCTCTTCCCTCCTGTTCCCTTGATCTGGGTGGGAGAGGGATCTCTGAGCAGCTGGACCTCGTGCTCTCACTCCATAAGGCCCATTAGCTGTAAGCAGCTAAGGGGGATGCAGTGTGCTGATTTCCTTCTCTCACTGGGAGGAAACTGGATGGACCAATGGCCTTGACCAGGGACTTAGGATAATCAGCTGCCAGCTCAAGGCAAACATCACTTCCTCTTAATCTTCACCATCTTGGGTACACAGGTATTCTCAGTCATCTGTCCTGCCTGTTTTACCCAGACCACTGTGTGAAGGACCCTGCTGTCCTGCTGCTTTCCTGCCTAATCCCTCTCTCACGTTCTTCTTCACACCTTCACACCTGCTCTGACAGCTAAAAGTTACTTCACTTTCAAGTCCTTCCATGGACAGAGTCCCTTGCACCTGCCCACCAGAGACCACTCCCAGTCATAGTCATTCATGCACTGGTTTCCCTCACTTGCCTCTCATGTTTTGGGCTTTATTCTGTGCTGTTCTCCATGGTGGGAGGTAAACACCAGGACAGCAATCCTGTCACCTCTGCCAAACTTTCCGCTGCTTTGTCCTGCTGCCAGGGAAAACCTTGCACATGCCTGAGGTTGAGCACTGTCCCCTGGTTTCCACAGGCTCCTCACCTGTCCAGAGACACACGTACTTCATCCAGGAGCCAGTCCACAGGCTCTCCAGAGTGTCCATAGTGACTGCACAGCTCCTGTCACAGCACAGCTCTGCCTTACTGCCCAGAGACATCTCCAGCGTCACGAGGTACTGTCCCTATCACCAGTGCAGTCTGTGACAGGGTGCCACAGCCCAGGAGTGAAGGGACAGCTGCTCCAGAAACTCTTCACTTCATCATCATCTTTGCAGGAGATTTGTCTGATGATTCCTCTTTTGCCATTTACCACTTTCTCTCTGGACTCTTGCTGCGGCAGATTTTCAGAGCCTTCCACATATTTTGCTAGACAGAGCCATGGATGACATCCCTGCCACTGGTAATACCTTCACTGAAGTGGAAGGCTGGATGAGGGACCTGTGGAGTGCCTGCATGGGCCAAACCTGGACCTTGATCTTGGGGCTGGTGGTGGCTGCTGGGTGCATGGAATGCATGCAGAGGCACCAGGCTGTGGGCCACATCTCTACTGCCTCACAGTCCTCTCCCTGTTGGTTTGTCCTGAGTATTCAGCTGGTGTGTGCTGCTGCCTGACTCGAGTCAGTTAGATTTTCCCTATCTGCCCATATTACACAGTGTCTTCACTACTGGAGAGACCCAGGACAGTGAGAAAAACCATAATGTGCAGGATTTAACATATGAATAAACTGAGAAATGCTGGAGCCTCCCACTCCATCCCTGCTGACTGTCTCTGAGCCTTGCTAAGATCTTTCTGAAGCACTCAGGGCCCATCCCAGAGTCACTGGGCTGCCTCTGAACACTCCACCTACAGCCCCCAGTCACTCAGGGCATTGGTCCCACTGTCACCCAAAAACGTTAGAGCACTGTGGTTGCAGCCCAGGCTAACACAGGCCAGGGTCCAGGCAGTATTTCATCCTGGCTGAGTATTTGGGGTTTTTCTCCCCATTTACAGCTCATCAGTCTTCTTTCAGTCATCACAAGAAGAATCTGTCTTACATGCCCATGAAAGATTTCCTGCTCCACACCTCCTGCTAGCACAAAGTGTGGCTGTTCTCCCTGCAGCTCTGCAGCTGGGAGTGAGTGAGGAACCAGTGCAGGGCTTTGTCCTGACCTCTGAGGAGCTGTGACACCAAGAACTCATGCAGAGCCCTACACTCCTCCTGGAAAACACTCCTGGTTTGACTTTTTTTTCAGGGAACAGGTAACAAATGAAGTGAAAAGCTGGGACTTGGGTCGTAAAACAGCAAAATGGTTACCCCCAGATTTGGCAACACCCATTCATGGCGCACCAAGAGGCTTCTGCACTTTGTCCCTGAGAGCATTTTTGTGGCACCAACCCAGACACCTCTGTCAGAAATTCACCTAAAAGCTCTTTTCCATTATCATCCAATCTTTTAATCTCCTCAAGAAGCACCACGCTAATCTGACAAAATCCGTTTCTATATAACCATGTAATTGGTCCTAATTATATTGTTCTATTTTAATTCGTCGCTAACAGAGTGGTGTACGAATTGCTCCTTCACTTGGCATCAAAGCCAGACCGACGTGCAAGTGTGCCTGAGTCACCATTCCTCCCCTTGCTCCACGTGTGGCCCCCTGTTAACCCCCACCTGCAATTTAGGAACTCCCCAAGGCTGTGGGAGTCAGGGAACAGCAGCCAGCTGCAGAGCTACTTATCTGGCTTCTCACAAATTCAACAGAAAATAGAGTGAAATGAAAATACTTGGACTCTGTGACTGGAGCTCAAACAAGACAGGGGACACCATCTTTTCTACCCATCAGCCTGGTATCTTAGAAACAACCTGTGCTGTCTGCTTCCCTCGCATCACTGTGGCAGTAAAAATGCTGCAGGTCACATCATGCCATCCATTTCCCCTTATACAATGTCCTTGTCCTCCGAGCACGCCCTTGGTGACAAGAATCCAACTTGCTGACCACAGAGGCCTGATTGCACCTGGAGCATGGTGAGGATGCTGCTGATGGCAAGGAGGAGGAAGCTTTCCCAGGTCCATTCCCTGGATGGGTGAGCCCTCAGAGCCGCATCAAGGAGCATGGCTGGCATCTGAGGACAGGAGTGGTGAAGGTCTTTGGCACAGGAACAGCCAGGTTTGCCCTCTCCCTGGTTTGTGATTTGACACACATGGTTTGGTGTTCATGAGCAGATGCCAGCACACAAACCGTACGAGTAAGTGCAGCTTCAATTATAACCTTGGTTATGCTCTGCTGAATCACTGTCCTGTGGAGCTGAAGTTTTATTTCCCTGTCCTCAGTCCAGATATTATCTTTTTTTACAATGGGAAATTGGAGGGAATTCTCATCAGTCATGACTAAACTATGCAAAAAGATGAGCAGGGGTGAGGAGAAAGGGGAGCAGAGCAGGTTGGGAACGGCAGGCCCGCAGGGAGCTACGTGCCTGTGTGCTGGTCTCCTGCAGTGCTGGGTCTTCCACCCTCCTGTGCAAAAGACATGGCAGGGAATGGACTTCTCTTCTGGACATCATGATCTCTGCAAGGCCTGAGCTGGACGGGACACAACCCACCTCCAGCGCCCAGGCCGGGAGACACGCCGAGAGCTGGGGGGAGGGAGGGGCCTGTGTTTATCAGGCGGTGAATAACCCCCCAGTGGAGCTTGCAAAGCAGCTCTTCCCTGTGAAGTCACCTGGTGCACCCCATTTTGGAAGATTAACTCTGCCTGGGGTACTTCTGTGGGGCTGTGCACTGCAGGGATCCCTGCCCGATTGAAAACTGCCCCACTTGGCCCTGCTGTCTGCTGTCTCCAGGTCAGGACAGTTCTGGGATCGTGTAACCCACACTGGTTTGGCTCCTGGAGGGGTGCATGGTTGGGGCAGAGCCTGTTAGAAAAGACAGGGCATCAACCAGTGTGAGCATGAGCTGCACTGGCAGCAGTGGCTGAGGGACACAGGCTCTGCTCAGGGTTTATTTCCTGTGTTGCCATGATACAAACATTTTCTGCCTGTTTTTGTCACTGGCAATTATCATAATTGTTTGTTGCAAAGCCCACATTCCAGGGCAGAGCTGCTGAGCTGACCCAAACCTCAGCTGCTCTTTGCTTGGGTTTGCAGCTCCCATCCTGGTGGGTGGGATGAGGCCCTGGACTTGGGGAACACCAGACATCTCCACGTTTGGAGGGAGCGAGGGGGAAGTTAACTTACAGTCACAAAGCTTGTCTTAGCCCTGAAGCTGGCCTGGCACCAGCAGGACCCAGAGACCCAGGCTGTCACAGCCTCATGCCAGGAGCACGATCCTCTCCATCAGCCCCACTCCAGATTCATCCCTGGGGTCTCATTCCCACACCCGGGGCTGCCCTGTCCCTCCTGCTCTGTCCCACTGGTGGGGCAGGTGGATGCTGCAAAGTTGGCTGGAATAAATAATGCTGGAGGAGCTGGAGGAGGGGGAGGCCGGTCCAGCTCACCCAGCCAGTGGTGCAGGATGAAGTGGCACGGGAGTGGCACAAGTGGTCCCCACGGTCCCCGTGGGTGCTGCAGTCCCGGGGCTGTGGCACTGGCTGCCCTTCCCTTGGCCCTGTCTCCAGCTGGGAGTGGGGCAGGCCTCTCCTGTCACACAGGGTCAAGATCCAGTGGATGTCCCACGGCTGTCCTTGCCTCTCACTGCAAACTTCCTTCCAGTTTAGTGGTGAATTATCGAAGCAGAGTGGAACAATCAATGGAAAGAATGGCTGTGTGCCCTTGGCCTGATTTTGCAGAGGGAGACTAATACACTGAGTGCACAGCTTGGCTGGCAGCAAAAGTAAGGCCATGTGCTGCCTGGATTTCTGTACATGAGAAGCAGCTGGAAACACTGCCCAGGGCTTTCCACGTGGATCCTGACCTTCTTGTCAAGCCTTCTCAGTGCTCTGGCTTGTAGCGATGCTGCGAAAGCCATGCTGTGTTGGCCTCTCATCCCTGCCAAAGCCTGCCCAGTTTTTCTCAGCAGCCTCTTGAGACAGTTGATGTGAGTGACTGGGATGTGTGACAGCAGAGGACAGGAGAGGGAGAAGATTTTGCTGAGTGAGGTCTGGTGTTGCTGCTCTCCATCAGCAGAGCACAGCTGGTGTTGTGGAGCCAGGTGACATCGGTGTGAGACACCTGGGCTGCCCCAAAACATCCCATTTGTGGTGCAGACATTGGTCTCATGTTTCCATCTTCGGGGCTGTGCCCCAGCCAGTGTGTGAGGCGGTGAAATGTCAAATCTATACGTCACTCCCTTCGTCCATCTTCAAATCTATCCGTCACTCCAGTTCCCCGCCAACCCTGCCCACACCGACCTCACCCACAGACAAATGCAATTCCCCATGGAGTTTTGTCTGCCGTGTCTCATAATTGCAGTATTCCTGCAGCAGCTTCAGCTTCCTCTGGGCCCTCTGAAAGAGAGAGGGTCCCATGCACATCAGGACCCCCCTGCTGGTCCTGGCTTGTCCTCATAGCAGCTTTACTGAGCACAGGATGGAGCACAAGGGAAAGCCAAGGCAAGCCACATCTCTGGTACACCCTTTGATTGGGATTCTAATGAAGCTCTCCCTAACCTATGGCTGGGACCATATAGACCTTCACCTATCAGGGATGCACTGAATTATTAACACCTGGTTTGTTGCAGAACCGCTGCAGAGAAAAGCTAGAAAGTCCCTCTGGTTGGGTGTGTGTTGGGGAGCCACCTCTTTGGCACACCACTCTCCAGCATGAGGTAAGAGGTGTCTGTGGATGCTTTCAAAGCTTTCTCATTGAACATGATTTTCTTGCTGATCTATTCCTGGCGGAGGAAACTGTTGTTTCCTGAGTGAGGACCTTGCAAGCCTCGAGCAGGCAGCTCTGCTGGATGTGCCACGAAGCACTGACCACCAGCCCCTGAGGGGAAGCAGAATGAAGGAACCACAGCAGGAACAAAGGAAGGTCACAGTTATGGTGGGATGAGCGTGGAGTGTGGGATATTGCCCCTTCTCTTGTCCCTCGGACTGTTCCCTACAGCCTGTGCAGAGGCTGGGGACATCATGTGATGGTCTTCAGTGTCTCCTGGTTTTCCATACGCTCCTTCCCTGCTCTGTAGGCTGTTTCCATGGAGAGATCCCAGGTTGTAAGTGCAGCCCCAGCCTTCACAGAAACAGTCTGGGGCCCAGAGATGAGGCATTGTTGGGAGGCTGAGCCGTCTGCCTTGTGTAGCTCCATTTATCCATCTGTGGAGCCTGTCCCTTCCTTGACTCATCGAGATACCGGAGCTGGGCTTTTCTTCTGTCATTGAAATAGCTTTGGCCCCTGCTTGCCCCCTCCCTCAGCTCTCCTCAGCTCGGCATTACCATAGCCCTTTGTGGAGAGCCACACTTCTGTTTGTCTGGGTGAGCAGCTGAGGCACGGGAAATGGGCCGGAGCCATTCAGGGGCTTAGTCTGGGAGGCATTGTACCTCTGAAAGGGATGCTTGGAGCATTTACATAAAAATGTGCTTGATACAGATAATATGAGCGGTTGTGGGGGGTGTTCGTGAGGGACAGAGCTGGGAGGAGCCTCCCTGTCCCTCCTCGCCAGCCTCGTTGATCAGCGGCAGGGAAGGTGTGCGGGGCGATAGCGGGGCTCTTCCCCCACCTCGGCCTCCAGGCTCTGGGGCTGGGGCTGTGCAAGTCGTTTCTTCACCTGGGACAGAGTGAGCTGAGCGGGCTGGTGGGGAGGTTGTCTTCAGAGAAGGTGCTCAGGTCTGTCCCAGTCCTCTGCTCTAGTCCTGTCTCTGCATCTCCAAGTGGGAGACAGTCCCCGCTGGGATGTCTGTGTCCTCTCCAGGGTGCTGCGTCTGCAAGGCAGCAGCTCTGGGACAAGTGTCCCACAGTGTTGGGCTACACTGTGTGCTGGAAGAGAGATGAGGCCTTGTCGGCCGAAGAGAGACCCTCGTTCTCAGACCCGGAGGTGACCCTGGGATCACAGCCAGGTCACCGGGGATGGGCTGAGAGAGCATTGTGGGTTTCTGGACAGTGTCAGCCCTATGAGATGTGATAATTGCAGTTTCTGACCTTGTAAGGTATTGTTTACCCTTCACCATAACAGGCAATGTCTGGGAAATACCCCAGGTGATTGGGGGACACTGAGGTGAACATCCTTCCTGTTTATATGAGGGGATTTCCTGTTAGCTACTGGTATTTAAAGGAATTTCTGATGTGCAATAAAGGCTTTTGCACCTTTTCCACCATGTTGTGGAGTCCTTGCCCATGCGTGAATACTGCACCACAGCCCTTCCTCCTTGTCCCCCTACCCTGTGGCATGCTGAGCTCGCCCTACCCCTTGCCTCACCACATGGCACCTGAACAGGCTGGCTTTGCCCTCTTCTCAGCCTTTCCTGAGGGACTTGCCATGGACTACATTTCGTCTTCAATAACTCAGCCAGTTTGGTTGGATTTAAGCAGCAAAGTGAAGTTTGGCCGTGCTCCATTCCAGCCATGGTCCTGAATTCACCCTGGGGCTGGAGCTGACCCCACCAGGAATCCGGAAAGAGGCTGTGGGAACTCGAGAGGAGAAAACACAGCTTGGCTTTGGCTCTGTGCTGCTGATTCTACTGCTGTGCTGTGTGTGTGGGGTGGCTGTGTGGGACCTGCCCTGGCCTTTACACGGTCGCGAGGTGTCCGGAGTCCAAGTGCCTCAACCCCCTAAACTGTTCTCAAAGCCTGTGCCTCAAAGCTTACAACCAAAAGTAAAGTTTAGAGGTGACAACATATCCATGCCTTCATTTTGCAGCTGAAATCTTTGAACTGAACTGAAATCCTCAGGCAGTTGAACAGAGATTTTTTTTCCATGAGTAAAATGTGACCTAATGGAAAAGTGAGACCTGGTACAGAAATTCTGTCCCTAAGGACAGTTTTTCATGAAGATTATGATGGGTCCTGAGTTCCTCTTAGACTGCAGCATTATTAAGTGTTGTGGTGGTGCCCAGAGGCGATAATGTTAATAAGCACCTAATTTTAGCAGTAACTGAGCTTCTGTCATAATTACCAGGTCATTGTGCTAGGTGCTGTACAGACACACGTGAGAAGACAGCTTTATTCCCAAAGGGCATGTGCATGTGCTTGGGACAGGACAGTCACAGCAACTCCTGTGGGTGGGGGAGGACAAGTCAGGTTGTGTCTGAGACAGTGGAGGTCTGGGAACAGCAGGAGGAACCAAACCTGGGGCAGACTCCTCTGTACTTCCTGTAGGGAACAGCCCTGAGAGGAGCTGGCCCAGAAATGCTGGATGCAGTGTGGATGGGTGAGGAACTGGATTAAAGAGCAAAGGAAAGTGTCTCCTGCAAGAGAGCAATAACCCTTTTCTTCCCAAGGCTTGAAAAGGCTTTCTCCCAAAAGTCAAATCTCAGTTCCAGATTTAAGGACTCTTTTTGCATACCATGAGAGTTCTGAGGATATTAACTACGATTTGTGCACCAGCCTGGTTCAGTCTGCACTGGAACAGGATGGATTCATAAGGGTAAACCTTTTTATGTGCTGGGTCTTTGCCTTGTTACCTCTGGGGAGCGATTGAATCACAGGTAAATCCTGCAAATGCTGCTCATTCTGGAGCCTCGTTGAGTGATCCAGTCCCAAGCACACTTTGGTGGGGTTTTAGGATAGATCCTATTAGACGAGGTTGCTTCAGCCATAAGAAAATACACATGACTTCACATCAGTGCACAAATTGGAAGGTTTCACCAAGGAAAAGCATAGTTGCAAAGCGTAGGGGAATGCAGAATTCAGTAATTTGGTACTGGTGGCTCATTGCAGCAAGATTTACGTGGTGGATATCTAATGCTGATGCATGTATGTTATTCTTGTGCAAGAGCTTAATTAGCTTTGAAGGTTTAAATGAAATAAATCATAGTCAAATGAAACTTTCTACCTCACTGAAATGAGAAGAGAAAAATATACTGATTAATTTTGACTTTTTTCCATAGAAAATATGATCTAAATTGACACATTCCAACAGCAAATTTCTGTTTTGGCCCAGCTGTGTTTCTAGTGGAAACTTATTGAGATGAACAGGTCTCAGACAGGAACTCACTGCTGAGCACCCTCTGGCATGGCCTAAACTTGCTATGAAAGTGGTTGCAGTCTAGGTGGCACTTAGTGAACTTATCACTCCCACACTCACACCCTTTCCTCATTTTCCTTTAAGTTCCTTGGGATGTGTTGCTTTTCTCATCATTCTTCCTGTTTTTTCCCAAACCCTTTACTTTTGTGAGTGTGCTCAAAGCTTTTGTCAAAGAGGGGGACAAAATGATGGAGTGATTCCCTTCCCAGTTTCAAATGAACTACAACTCTGCAGCTGTAGCTTATGCAGAGCAGGATGATGGTGAGAGATGATGGGTTTGGTGGCTTTTGCCCTTGTGTTGGAGAGGTTCTCCTGGACTGTGGGCATGGTACAGCTGTCTTTAGATCATCTGGAGTTTTATCTGGCAGGTCAGCAAAGAGAGGCGAAAGAATGCCACCTGCACCTGGGAAGACCTCAGCACTGGAGAAGGAAAGGAGCAGCAAGAGCAGCTGCTGCTCTGATCCCTTTGGGTACCTGATGCCTCTCTCCATGTGCTGTGTGTTCATCTCCCCTCTCCAAGGCTCTTTGTCTTGGTTCCAGACTCAGCCTGCACCCCTCATCTGGGCCCAGAGGGAAGTTGTCTTTGTCTGCTGCTTTTCCAGGCTGCTGAGGCACTGAGTGACAGTGCTGTAGGAAAGGAGAACCACTGGCTTGTGTGGCACAAGACATGGCTTGGAGATGCTCTAGGGCTCATTGGGGTGGGTCTGATGCTGCACTGGCACTGAATGATAGAATAGTTTGAGTTGGAAGGGCCCTTAAAGCCCATCTTGTTCCACTCCCTGCCATGGGCAGGGACACCTTCCACTATCCCAGGGTGCTCCAAGCCCTGTCCAACCTGGCCTTGGACACAGCCACAGCTTCTCTGGGCAATGGATTCCAGTGTCCCACCACCCTCATTGTAAAGAATTTTTTCCTGATGTCAGATCTATATCTGCTCTCTGCCAGTTTGAAGCCATTCCCCCTTGTCTTGTCACTCCAGGCCCTTGTCCAGAGCTGCTCTCTATAGCCCTCTCAAAGCTCTCTTATAGTCCCCTTAGGTACTGGAAGGTGCTATAAGGTCTCTCCAAAAACCACCTCTTATTTTCCTTTTCTTTTTAAAATCTCATCCTTCTCTGGTCCTGGCTCGTTCCAAAGGGGCTCTGGAGCATTGCAGGCCTGGGACAAATAAAGCAACATCTGCAAATGTATGAAATACAGCTGCAGCTCTTTATCCAGCTCTGAGCAAGAGCAGAAATTCCTCCTAGGGTAAGAGCTGGGCAGGTCTTGGTCTGTGTTTGAAGCTCACTAAGGCAGTGACTATTGAGTTTGCTCATGTGGAATGAATAACCCCTGCCATGTGGATTTTGCAGCTGAAGAATGAAGGAAAGTGCCAGTGAAATGGGGCTCAAACCCCCTGACCTTGGCTGGCTGGCTCCCTAGATGTGTGGGTGAAAGGGGACTGTCCCTTCCCTCAGGCAGTACAAGTCTAGATAATAAAAATGACTTTCAACCAAATTTATGCTGCAAGTTAAACCTCAATAAATCACATTTTTTAGCAAATAAACTATTTGCCAAATCACTGTTTAATTGCCAAATCCCTGCAGAGCATGGTGAGGGAGCACATGTGTGCAGCTCGCACGAAGTCAAACCCTGCAGAGCAGAGATGAGAGAGGAAACCTCCATGGTTTTATAGGCTCTAAACATGGGACAGTCATAGCAAAGCTGCTCTTCCGGCTGGGAATTACCCTTCCAGTCAGCAGTCATGAGAATCTAAGTACGAAGGTTTAACTAAACCCCAGACCCAGCAGCCCTCCCATGGGAACTCCCAGACAGTGTTTTGGCTCCTGGAGCTCACAGTGATGAGCTTGACATGCTTGCCTTCAGAGGAGCATCTCCAGATCCTTATCTGGCCTGTGTGGGTTCAGTAGATCCTGTTCAAGGTCTTAAACCTGGATGTCTGTGCACTGACCCAAGATTTAGCCCTGCCTCAAATCTCTGGGATCAAAAAATTAGCTTTGGTGTGCCTGTGCACCCCAAGGAAGATTGGTTCCCTTGCCAGCTTTGAGCATACAGTCCTGGACGTTACAAGTCCTTTTGGATGGGAGTTTCTCACATTCTACCATTTCACAGGAGACAATTTTTTGGTAATGGGGAAGGAAATAATCACCTAGGGAGTCATCTCGTGCCTGTGTATGATATCTGTAGACATCCTGCATGGGGAACCCTGGCCCATCAGAGACTTCATCAGCAGCAGCCTGGGAGTGGCTACTGACAACAGCAGGAAAGTTGTCCTGTCTGTCCTTGACCACCTCTTCCTGCAGGATGGTTGCACCATTCCCATGAGACCCCATCAGAGGCAGAGGACTGCAGTGCTGCCGCCCCCACTCAGCCCTGAGGAGTCTGTGTGTGCACAGTGCCAGAGCCTTGCTGTGGTGTTTGTAGGATCCTGGATTATCCCTGAGTACAGCCTTGCTACCCAGCAGCGTTGGGCAACAGCTGGCAGAGCACAGGGATTTCACAACTGTCACTTGCACAAGTCCCTGCTGCTGCAGGGAGTGTTTGTCTGTGAGCAGTGCTGGACAAATTGAAATTGCATAACCCCATCCTGTGCTACTTTGGACTCTTTCATTAGATTTGTATGGTTTGTGGGTTTTTTTTCCTTTTTCTTATCATTTTTCCTCTTTCTTTTTCTCTGTGTTGTTTCTACTTAAGCAATCCTGGCACAGCCCGGCTGTGTTGGCTCCACGCTACCCCAGCCTCACACACAGCCCTCCAAACCTGCCCCCCTCCCAAGGCAGCTTCTTTCTGTGCCTGCTGGTCATCCCTTTCAGCTGAGGAGTTTTTTGGGGTGTCTGTTTTGCTGTGATTTGGCACACAGGTCTACAAGGGTCAATTCACCACTGATGGACTGCTTGGCTCCATGCCATGGAAGCTGAACCTGCAAAGGGGCCTAGAACCCATCTGTGCTGTGGCCACTGCAAACTGCAAGGCAGCTCATGGAGATTTCCTGGGAAAGCAATGAGTGCAAATATAGTGTTGCACTTGGAGGTCTTTGTTTTGTTTTGTTTTTATGATTTTCACAGCCTAACATGGGTCACGCTGGAAGGCTGGGATGGAAATGGGAAAAACATTCTCTCACCAAACCTCTTCCATAGCCTGAGCCACAGCAGGTGCCTTTGTTACTGAAATGGCAGTTGATTTTGGGGCATGAGTAGCCCAGTTGAGGGAGGAGGTATTGAGGCAGAGGACAAATTAACAGGAAAAGAGATTTTTTAAAAAAATGCAGTTTATCACAGTTCTAGGTTTTCTCTTGGTGCAGAGGACAAGGTATTTACCACGCATTTATTATTCCCAGAGATTCCTGCAGGAGAGGAGCACATACATATTCACACATGGGGACAGTCTCATACACCTTCTACATCTGCAGTGGCTCCTCATCACAATATTTAAATGCCCGTTGCACTATTGCTGTTAGATCTGGGCGAATAATCCACAATGAATAATGTATCCAATGAATCCCGTCCCTGCTAATTGTGGAATATTCACGAGCAGATGGCAATTCCAGGCAGGTTTTTTTTTCACATTCCTTTTTTCTCCACTTGGGATGGAGGTTTGCTGTAAGTAAGTGATATTTGAAATTCAAGCTGTGTTTCTGAGTTGCGATTGGCCGCTTGTGACACGGTGGTGTCCCTCTTCCCGCATTGGCCGAGCTTACAAAGTACTTTGGATACAAACACTCGCGTGTGCAAATTTAAAATTCTGTTTCCATGGTTACTCATGCATGCAGCTTTGAACTTCACTTTCCTCCAACATTTGCGCTGGTAAAACTCATTCAGTTGCAGGTTTGTGGCAAGTGAATACAAAAGCTGCATGAGGCTGTATTTGCATGCTCTAGTACAGATGATTCCTCTCTATAAACTCAGCCCGGATATTCACTGGGCTTTTCTGCCACCTCTTCTAGTGCTTTCATGGGTTTCAGCCCACAGGAACGTTCTTTCCCGTGATTATAGGAGCCTTTATGACTCTAGTTTTAGCATCACAAATACACACGCAGCTGGGTGATGTCTCTCTCTGCAGGTAGACGCAAACATCTCGCAGTCACTTCCGTACTGGGCCAAGCAAGGTGTTTGTTTTTCTGGCAGTTGAAATCTCAGTTGGTTTTGCAAAATCAGGTTCTCTTCTTCTGGTTAATCCTGCGTCATTCAGAAATAACAAGGCATTAGGACACGTTCAACTTTGTTTTGCAGCGGTGATAGAGAGAAGAAAAAAAGGAGTTAGGAGGAGTTTGTAAAGTCAGGGTAGCTGGAAGGAGCTGAGCTGATGGGAAAGAAACAGTTTTGCTTTTGCAAAGAGCAAAGATGTCAAAGTCAGACTCGAAGTAAAAAGCCCTGCTGCAGGTGAGTCACGAGGGGGTGTGTCTGTCCCTTTTGAGATCCCAACACATACCTTTAGCTGCTGATAAAGGGCTACCTGGTCTGCATTATTTTCCCAAACGCATTCCCTTATTGTGAGAAGCACTGACTTACCAAAAACTTCCCCACCCCTCCCACTCTGGTACAGTTTAATAAAGGTTATTTTTGTTTCTCTGGCTATCACGTGTCTTGTGCAATATTTCTGTAGCCTCTGGACAAACATAGGGGAGAGAGCAAAGGTTAACCACGATTTATGTCTGGGTTTGTGATTGCACTGCGGGAGCAGCGTGGTGAGGCGCACGCCTGGCTGGCTGTGGGTGCCTGCTGCGCTTCCAGCAGCATCCCAGGACACAAAACGCAGCAGAAAGCAGCGCCCCTCTCACTGGCAACCAAGAACCGGCCTTTGGCGAGCACGTTCTGCTATATCTCAGATCAAGAGCGCATTAAGGCATCGATTGCGGGGTCAGACTGTGCTAAACCCTCTGCTGAACCCCTGCATCCCCCCGTCTCCTGCAGGGCTGTGGTTCAGTGTCACTGGCTTTAGTCCTGGCTTTAGTCCTGCTCCGCAGCAACAGGTTGTGGAGAGGGTGAGTGAGGAGAGGGAAAGCACAACATGCTCCAGGTCTCAGCTGGGGAAGAGATCAAAGCTCTCCCCTCCCGAGCCGGGGGACTGGGAAGACAGCGGATGTTCAGACAAATAACTCGCACCTGGGAATATTCTCATCACGCTCCAGCGCTGGGAAAACACCCCACTGCCCATGCTCAGAGCCTGACCTTTTTAACTATTCAGAGTGCAACACCAAATGGCTTTAAAGTGCTATCTGCTCTGAAACGAGTGACAAAGCATAACAATGGCCACTTCTTATTCAGCAGATGTGATCTCCAGCCACTTTGTGCCCAGCTGTGTGTATTCAGGCTCCGAGCTGTTGACTTTAGCAAGAAAATGACTTGCTGCTGCCCTGCAGAGTTTGCCAGGCTGGCCCTTCTGCTGGATGATGTTCCTTCATGTGCTGCAGAACTGCTCTCCCATCTGTCCTGAGGCAGGGAGATGGAGGGTGCCCCTGACAGGGAGGTTTGTTCTGGAGGGTGCTGGGATGTGTGGAGTAGGACATCACAAAGCCAAGGGTCCGGTGATACCTGTGAGCTGAGCTCATCTGCTGCGGAGCAGCGAGTGAAGTGCATTCCTGCTTGGGAAGGGGTTGCTGTCACAGAGGGCTTTGGTAAGAGCTGCTGACAAAAGTGGTGTCAGTTGCCTTGTGGGTTGAAAATCTCTTTAAACTCCCGGTTGCACAATGTAGGTTTCTCAAGACTTTCCCCAAATTACCTCTCTGGCACTAAGGGACAAGTCCGAAAATTTCGATGCAAGAGGAAATTCCCTCCAAGAACCCAGAGATATTCAGAGGAAAGAGAGTGCTCAGCTCTGTACTTGCACTGCTGCTGTCTCATTGCTGGCAGATGGTGGAGCAGCTTTGCCCTTTGGCCAGGATGGCGGGGGAAGCAAGTCCGTGCCCTGGGATGTGCCAGGGGCAGAGCAGGAGGAAAGGAGGAGAGTTTGGAGCATCCCTGTGATCTGTCCTACTTCCCTTCTCCTCTTCCCCTGTGTTGGCATCATCTGGTGCAGGGGGACAATAGTTTCTCCCCATTTCACTGCCCCATCTTCTCCTGGAGCATTCCCTCCTGTTCTGCCTGCCCAAAGGGTCACAGCAAGAGGGTCTCCCAGGGAGCCACTGGGGCTCTCACTCCCTCCTCTTCCTCTGTCCCGGGCGGGGCTGAAAGCACCGGTCCCTCAGCACTGCCTTTGTTTCAGAAGGCACTGGCAGCCCTGGCTCTTTCTTCACTGGAGGCTGCAGGAGGAGGGGCTGCTGCAGGAGCAGATGGTCCCTGTTGGAGGGTTTGGGGCCTCCTTTCCAGCAGGTTGAGGGGGGGATCCCCTTTCACCACTCTGCTGGGGGAGGGCTGGCTGCCTCTCACATGGTCAGTTCCCAGCTGAGTGCCTCTATGGGATTACGCTGCTATTCATCTGATTGAAATTGTATTTGGAGCAAGGAGACAGTATCTCTTTCCTCAGAAGATCTATTATGCATAAACTGTGCACAAAGGCATCCTCCTGCCGGGGAGAGGGGGTGTCCGGGTGGCCATGGCCCTGCTCGAGCTCCCACTCTGCAGGAAGCAGGCCTGACCCTTCCTGCTGCTCGGCACAGCCCATCCTCTAACCCCTCACTCCCCAAAAGGGCTGTTTGGTGGCTTCCTGCCCTCCCCTCGCATTGCCCTGGCAGCACCCAGAGCGGCACAGCTCACCCTGCATCTCCAGCATGGATCTCCCTGGGGTGGTGGGTTCCCCATCCTTGTCCCCCAGTCCCAACACAGGATCAGGCTCAGTGTCTGGGGACTGTGAGGAAAATTGCAGCATCGTGCTGGGCTGCCTGTCTGGAGTCACTGGATGCACTCTGCAGAGGACACCCCTTCTGAGCATGTGGCTGGGCAGGTGCTTTTATAGTCAAATGTCCCTCAGCAGATACAAACCCATGGGAGCACAGAGAATCTGTAAATCAGTGCAACTTTCTAACTGGAGAATGAGAAGAGTAAAAAAAAATATCCCACCCCACCCACAATGGATTTATGGCTGAAATCACCTTGCACACACCCTCCTGGAGGAGCTGCCAGAGTTCATGTGCTATCAGCTCATGCCTGAGGAGATAAGGAGACCCATTTCTCTAAGTTCTATGGGAGCAGGAGAACTTCTAAATGAAATAGGAAAATCTTTAATGAAAAAAAAATCAAGATGATTGCCCTTGCAGAGAGCTGTGTGAACAGCTGACATGAGGCAAAAAGCGAAGCTCTTTGGCAGGGAAGGAGAGCTGTAGAGCTGTCCTGGTGAGACCCCTCACATGGCTGTGGCCAGGGAAGCAGGGGCCAGGGTGGGATCTTCCTGATTGTGACAGCCCCCTTTAAAGTCTCCAGATGCTGGGAGTGGAGCAGGGGATGGTCCCTTGGCTGCACAGGGCCTGTTTTGGGAGTCACAGCCTGCTGAGTTCATTTGCAAGCATAATCTCTTTGAGAACAGCTCATGCAGGGTGCCAGAGGCTCTGCTTGCAGCCCAGGAATGCCGTCCTGTCTGCTCTGGGCTTGTCCTGTCAGCTGTGGATTTGCAACCCAGGCTGGCTTGCTGGACCAGCTCTGGCAGTTCTGGCTCAGTCTGGAGGCGTGGGAGCTGTTCAGGCACTCGGTGGCTCCATGAGCAGCAGCTGCTGATGGCCCAGACATGGTCCTTGTGATGGCCCAGGCAGGGACTGTGCTGGCCAGGCCAACAGAGATGCCTTGGCTGTGCTACAAGAGCACTGGGCCAGGTCAGGTTCAAAGGAGAACTCGGCTCAAGTATCCCCTTTGTTAGTTTGGGAACACCAGCCCTGGAGATCCACCACCTCCCTCTGGGCTTGGGAGTCCTGTGTCTCCACTCACAAGCGGAAAGGAAGATCAAAGACCCCCTGACCTCTGTGGTCACAGGGGATGGAGTGTGCCTTTTCTGCAGCTCTGAGCTGCTCTCTGCCCTTCTGGTGGGGAAAACTGAGTTGGCCACTGATGATTGTTGCTCTTCTGCCCTTAAAAAGCTGGAGGGGAAGAACATGATGCCCTTCCATGAGCTTCAAACTCCTGGTGCATCCTGTGAGACAGGTCCTTTCTCACAGCCCGTCCCTGCCTCTCCTGCAGGGAACACTCTTCCTCTGCTGATATTCCAACCTGTCCTCTTCTCGCATGTTAGAATCGTAGAATCACAGGCTCGTTTGGGTTGGAGGGACCTTAAAGATCATCTTATCCTACCCCTGCCATGGGCAGGGACACCTTCCACTGTCCCAGATTGCTCCAAGCCCTGTCCAGCCTGGCCTTGGGCACTGCCAGGGATCCAGGGGCAGCCACAGCTGCTCTGGACACCCTGTGCCAGGGCCTCCCCACCCTCACAGGGAAGAATTTCTTACCAATATCAAATCAACCTCTACCATCCTTCAGCCCAAGGCCATTTCCCCCTTTTTAATATCCCTCTTATCCTCTCCTTGTCACAGGAGAGCCCACAGAACTGCTTGGCTTCATGGGGCACCTCATTCCTTCTCCTGCTGCTCGGGGGTGTTCCAGACAGGGCTCCTGTGTGTGCAGTCCCCAGTGCATCTTCCTTTCACCTCCCAGCGAAGAACAGCCTTGGCTTCTTGTGGGCTCTGGAGCTCCTCGTGGGGTGCAGGACAGGAGGGAGCACTGAAAGCACAGGGGCCAGCAGTGCTGCTGAGGGGTGAGATACGAGTGACTGTGGTCTTGGCCTGCTGGAGCCCCTTTCCAACAGGAAAACTTGGGAAAGGGGCTCCAGCACGGTACTTTCTTCAGACTCCTTTGTGATTTGGAAACCTTTGTGGTCTCCCTCAACCTGTTCTGGACTCTCTCTCCTTTCTTTGCAGCTTCATCTTTTGTTGGTCATTTTTGGAAGTGCTTTCCCACGTGGCTGGGTGGTTACCTGAGGTCTGATGCGCCTTGATCCACCTGGGTCTTCTGCTTTTGGCCTTGTATGTTGTGCTGGTTTGAAACTGAGTTGATGGACAGCTGATGGCGGGCATCTGGCACCCAGCCAGGGTCAACCCACAACATATGTAGAAACCCTTAAGAGCTTGTTTGGGAGAGGCTGGAATAATCCTAAACATGGATATATTATCCACGCTGCAGGAAGACCCAGATGGGCTGGAAAAATGAGCTCACAAGAGCCTTGCGAAACTCAGCAAAGATAAATGTAAAGTCTTGCACCTGGGGAAATATAATCCAGGAGTGCAGCACCGGCTGGGATTGACCTAGCTGGGAAGCAGCTCTGGGGAAGGGGCCCTGGAGGTGCTGATGGACACCAAGCTCATGCAAGTGACCAATGTGTTGAGAGTGACCAGTTGTGTGGCCGAGACCCAGTGGGAGGCTGGGCTGCATCAACAGGGGCATCACCGACAGATGGAGAATTCTTTGTCCCACTCCACTCTGCATTTGTCAGGCCACACCTGGAATAATGGGCACAGTTTTGGCCCCTGCTACTCAAAGAGAAGTGGGTGGACTGGAGAGGATCAAGAGAAGGACCACAAAGATAATTCAAGGGCTGGGAAGTTGTCATATGAGGAAAGGCTGAGCAACTGGGGTTTCTTCAGCCTCGAGAAAAGAAGGCTTAGGAGAGACCTTTTCAGCACCTTACAGTGTTAAAAGGGTGGCTACAAAGAAGATGGAGGCTCCCTTCTTACAGGGAGTCACGTGGCAAAAATGAGGGGCAGTAGGTGCAAGTTACTCTTGGGGACATTCTGACCAGACACATGAGGAGAATTTTTCACAATGAAAATACTTTCCACAGGGAAGTGGTGAATTCCCCTGTGCTGGAGACTTTCAAGATTCAACTGGACAGAGTGGTGGGCCATCTCGTCTAGACCTTGTTTTTGCCAGGGAGGGTTGGACCAGATGATCCTTGAGGTCCTTCTAACCTGGTTTTCTATGATTCTGTGGTATCAGACATGAGAGGAAATGTCACACAGAAAGAGCCCTTCTAGTCAGCAGGCTGTATATGAGCTCTCAGAGCCTTTCCTGGATGTAAGATTTGTGTCAGATCTCACCCTTTTTAAACAAACCAGATCTTCTCTGTCCATGCATGTATCCAACTGAACATGAAGGAGATCCAGTTTCAAAGCTGCAGGGCTCCAACACAATACAGCAAAGAAAATGTGGGACTCTTTCAGGAATCTACTGAACTGGTGTGAGGAGTGATTTTCAAAGGAAATGTCCTGGCAAACAAGACAGTTTTGTGATACACTCAGTGCCCCCCATCCTTCTGCAGAGAGAATGAATGGCTAAATTCAGCTTTTAATGCTGATGCTGAGGCTTTCAAGGAGCTGGCAAGAGGGAAGTGTCTTGTAGTTGTCCATGTGTGAAACAATGCAACGAGAGACCCAAACCTGCTGTGCTTTTAGGGGTTTCTGTAACGTTGTGTCATCAATTTGGAATCCAGCTCAGGCTGTGGAGATTTGTAACAAAAACTTGAAATAGCCCTGACTGGAGATGTCCGGGTGTGAAAGCAGCGAGAGAGGAAGGGTTAAAGGAATGGCATGTGCTGATCTGCCTGATCAGCAGGTCATGAGAGCAGAGCAATTGGCCTGAGCTTCTCAGGAAAACGCGAGCAGTAAAACAAAGGACAGCCTAAAACAAAGGAGAGATCACACCCCGAAGGAGCCCGACCAGCTGAGTAAATCAGCTGCTCCTCATGACTCAGGGACAGGACCGAGTGAAGAGTCAAAAGATCACAATCAGGTCTGTTCCCACAGGGTAGGAGAGGGATGCCTGAGAACCAGGGCACAGCCACCTGCCTGAGGAGAATCCACGAGCCACCATGAGAAACTGGGAGCTGGTGTCCCTTGTTTCCCGTGTCACCTCAAGTGGTCCTGGCTGGGCTGCATGGACACACATCTCTTGTATGTGAGCATGAAAGCACAGTGAGTGAAACCTGGGAGGGATGGAGTGTGAGCTGAATCACCTTTGTCAAAAATAAAAACCACATTCCCTTCTTGAGATGATCCTGGATTGAGTTTTCCGCTGTAACTGCAATTTTTTGAATTCTGCAGTGACTTCCAGGGCCATTTCTCACTGTGGTTTTTTGCATTTGTGTTTCTGCAGGAGTGAGATGACAGCTCCGGCCCTGTGGATGCTGCTGGAGTCTGACATGTGGGAGACAGACACGGTTTGGATAATAACCCCAGGTGCAGGTGGGGTGCACCAGGGATTAGCAGAGTGGTACAGCAAAAACCAAAGGCTTTGTGATGCTCACACCTTTGTGATGCACACGACAGCCTGGCCTTTACTGAGCCCCCCCCATGCCAGCTCTGCAGGGCTGGCCCGGCTCTGGGCAGCTGCAATCCCAGCCACGTCCTCCAGCACCTCAGGAAGCACGGCAGGTTGCGAGGGACTTCTGCAGGGAAGGTGTTTTCCCACGGGTGGTTGGGTCAGAGGCATTAACTGGTAGCCTGTGGGCACGCAGATTAAATGGTTTGTGGCCAGTTTTAGCTGGGCCAGGGCTTCCTGTAATAAAACTGTGTATTTGCATGGATAAGCCAGAATGTAGCTGTGTGCCTGAGCCTTCTGCCAGCACGTGGCTGGGCCTGGGGTCTAGTCTGTGGGCTGGGGTGTGCTGCAGAGATGTCCCACGAGGGCAATCCACCTGCAGCATTGCTCTGCTCTCACTGTTGGGGTGCAGCAGGCTGGGGGTTTGCAGGGAACTTCCCTGCTACACTGCTTTGATGTCTCTGCGGGGGTAACTGGTGCATCTCCCTGCAGTCCAAGGCACCTCTGTGCCCTCTTTACTCTGAGATCCTCATCTGCATGTGACCTCCCTGCATCTTGCTACCTTGACATAAAAAAATGTTGTAGTAATTATATGGATATTGCTGTTTGGACTGTTTAACCCAGACTTGCCTGGAGTCCCTGGCTCTGATGTTATTAACCAGATAATATGTGGTTTACTTACTCATCGGTAGCCTCCACATCACAAAAAGGAGTTTCAGTTTCCTGCCGGGTCCTAAACACAGCTCAATGACCGTTTAAAGAGGGCACAAATATGGGCTCTGTTTTTCTAAATGCACCTGCCCCTACTTGTAGTGACACAGCAGGCACAGAAAAATATTTGGTACCAGGTGTGCCCTCACTGTCCTCTTCCTGTGATGAAAATGTTCCCTTTATTATGCATTTATTTAATATTTTGTGTTCTATGCAATGCTTGAAGTAGGGGAAAGGGCAAGAGTTGTAGCAGCACCAGCAGTGCTATTGCACTGAGCCAGGCAGTCCCTCTCTGCCAGTGGAGGGGAGATGAATCTTGATGGGTGCTTGGAAGTTTTGAAATCCAGCTTTTTTTTGGAAGTGTGGTATGGACAACGACATCGGTGTCCTCCTGTAACTGCTGGAATCTCTTCTATCCCATGGACAACATCTCAAAGGCCCTGGCTTCTCACTGAGGGTACCTTGCCATGGGTATTCTTACCCGTACAGCTGCATCTCTTCTGATCAGCTGGGTCATCCAGGCAGCAGCTCAGTTCAGAGGCAGCTCAGCCCTCTCACCCCAGTGTGACCTCACAGCCTCCTACTGCCCAGATACTCTTCCAGTGCCGCTGTCACGTAGCTCCAGTGTCCAAATCCCCCTCAGACGTGAGAGGGTCTCTGCCTCTCACCCAACAGTGCATTCACCCCCAAACAGTGCCCGGGCCAGCAGCTCCCAGGGGTGTCTGTGCACCAAGGGTGCTGCTGGTTTTTGCTTTGTGCCACGGGTGCTCCACTGACAGTCACGAGCTGCTGAGAGCAATGTCATCTGCCAAGGTTCCTGCACCTGTGTCCAAGCACAGGGCTGGACCTTGTCTGGTTTGCTGCATGCTGAACAGCTCTTGTGCTCTGCTCTGGGCAGCCTGGTTTGACTCCTGCCTCCCTGGAATATGTGGATGCTCTCCAGCTGATGGGCTGAGCAGTTCCACCCATGCTGGCCACTGGCCAGTAATGTTCCTCTCTGTCTGTTGATGACTTGCAGAGACACAGGAAAATAATTTGCCACTTCCTGGTTTGGTCTTCCCCGTTCCTTTTCACTGCGCAGTTCTGAGATTTGCTTGCCTAGGAGAGCCAAACATTCTCTTTGCTGAGCAAGACAAATATTCCCTCCCCAGTGAGAGAAAGGAAGGAGTGAGTCAAGCCCATCCCATCAGCTGGTACAGTGAGGGGCACTATGATCAGCAGGGATAGTTTACCCCAGTAAGGATGATGCAAAATGCAGGTATTTTACACTTTTGACCTTGGGCTCTCAGTGACTGAAGTTCTACATCTCCACCCAGAAGTGGTCCAGAGGGTCACTGGTCACCAGACCAGGCAATGGGAGATGATGGTGGTGGGTAAGGCACAGTCCACTGCCTCTCCTTGTGAAACCAGAGGACTTTGTGAGCACCAACCAGCTGGGAATGATCCGAGATCTCTTGGTGCTGGATGCTGTGTTGCGGCCTGAAGAGCTTGTCCAGGTCTGCATCCCCTGAAATGGGGATCTCTGGATGCCAGCCAGCATCTCTGGGCCTCTCAGGTGCCAGTGTTGCAAGTTCGGTTCCTTAGTCTCAAGGGAGATACAAACTGTTTTGTTTTCACCTGCTGTTATTACCCTCTGATTAAAAACATGTGGTTTATTAGTTTCATTTTTAGATGGAATGCAGTGCTCAGATGTCTCTGCAGTTTGATACCCTCTGTAGACAGAACTAACTGAAAAATACTGGAACCAGGAGGTGCACAGGAACAAACTCCTGTGGGCTCGGCACATCTTAGAATCATAAAACACAGAATCACTTAGGTTGGAAAAGACCTTTAGGATCACTGAATCTAACCATTAACCAAAATTCATTGCTCTCAGCCACTATCCCAGCTGTGGTCTGGCTTTCTTACCTGGACGTGCTGTCAGGTACCTTTTAAACTCTTGCTGTGGTTTATTTTACTTGGAAGGACAGTTTTGAAGGATGTGGGTCTCGGCCAGTGTCAGATCTGTGACTGCTCAGCGTCGTGGCACAGAACTTGTCTGTCCAGCTCCAGCTGACCAATGCCTCCTTTGCCCTGGGTCAATACCTGGGACTGCTTAAAATCTCCCCGTGGAACTCCGGTGTGGAGGTGGGGAATGAAACCTCTGTGCAGGAGCTGGCAGGCTGTAGTTAAAGGCCTGACACCCACTGTGTCTCCCTCTCTGCTTTGTTTTGAATTAAGTCAGACAAGGGCACCTAGTGCACGGCTCCTCCTGCGTGGCACAGACACTGCTCCCGGGGACAGCTCTCCTGCTGGAATATCTGGGCTGCAAAACACAGCACAGAGTTGGAGGGGTCCCAGCAGTCAGGATGAAGAGTTTCCCTGCAAAGGATATCAAAACCAAGGCAACAATCACGGTGTCTCCGGGGTAACCTTGCCAGGGGAATTTCTGAAGTATCTCTGATGTGGGTGCAGGGAAGTTAACTGGGTTTCTGGGATATCTTGGAAATGTTGCTCCAAATGCGTTGCATTGGCCTGTTTTTCCTAAGAAGCAATTCACCCCCGACCTGTGAAGTGAATACAGAGATGGCTGTAGGCTGCAAATGGAAAATGCAATGGGAAGGGGCCAACAAGGGGGATCCAAGGGGAATGAAGTGGTGCTGGCAGGAGGAGCAGGAAATGGGGGCAGTGGGGGATGCCACCAACGTGGCCCTTCAGCGAGGGCTCTCCTGGCTCCCTCAGTGCTCCCTCTGCCCTGCCCAGCAAGACATGGGAGGAAAAAGCAGCATGAGTGTTCCCTGCCGCCATTGCTTCCTCTTTGTGCCCCAGCTTTCTGAACTTTGCCTGTCCCCGCTGCAGCCACCTCAGCTCAGAGCTCCTCTGGGCTGCAGCCGGTGCTGACAGTGGGAGCAGGAGCCGGCCCCGCTGTTTGCACAGCCAGGACTTCCCGAGAACAAACCCTGGGCAGGGGAAGGACCACAAACTGCATTTGCATGAGCCAAAAAGAGGAGACAAGGAAATCCCGTGAGTCACCAAAGCCTCTGCAGGCCAGAACCCTTCGGTGAGCTTTTTGAATCCAACGCTGTGCCTTTCACTGACCTTGCCCATCTTCGTTCCTTTTGCTGACTTGTTTTTTCACAAGGCCTTGGCAAGTGATTTCGACGAGCAATTATCAGCTGATTTTCACTAGCTCTCTCTTCCCATCCCATAGTTTATGAGTATCTCAAACCATTTTCTGCTTGAATTAAGGCAAATTGTTGAAAATTTCATTGAAGAGGCCATTTAAAGAAAGATTTGGTTTGCTTTGAATTAACATAAACATTTCATTTGAATAATTTATAAATATTTTATCTCTTCCAGCCTTTTAAAAAAACCTTTAAAAGTATAAATTGCAAGAAAGGTCTAAATTAAAAGTGATTTTTTTGACTATCGAATGGTTTCGTTTTTAGGACAATGGATCATTTTTTAAAAAAAATTATTTTGAGTGAGGCTTGGGTTATTGCCCTCCAGCAATTGCAATTTCTGTTCATTTTTGTTCATGCCCATTTGCAGCAACACATTTCAGCTGGCCAGGTTCAGTGCAGACTCTTGGGGTGTCTTGGGATGACTCTCAGATTATTGTTATGATGAGACTGTTAAAGTACAAAGTGTTGCTGCTGGTTTGGAAGAGAGGGAAACTTTGCTGTGAGAGCCTGATGCCCTGCAAACAGAGGATGCTCCTTGTGTGTAAATCCTCCTGCTTGCCCAGGGACCCAGTGACACAGGGGGACAGCTCAGTGCACAGGGGCCATGGCCTGGCTGGGTAATGCCAGCAGCCACTTCCAGCTGAGTGAGACGTTTCCCAGGACACAGCACCATCCTGCCTGCACAGGGAAGGACCCTCCCGTGACTGCTTTCCCTGCCCTGAGCTCCCAGCCAGCCCAGCCTCCCCGGCACACTGGGAATGGCTCAACCCCTCTTCTTCATGGTACCGGATCTCAGCAGCTCTGGTTTTGTCAAAGGGAAAACTGAACAGTGCCCTGCACGTGTGAGTGAGAGCAGATGGGCAGACTGGGCACTGCCTCTGTGCTCTTGCTGAGGGGAAGAGTTTAACTCTTCACTTGGCAGCGTGGCAGGAGGGGCGATGTTGCTGGGCTTCTGCAGGCAGCTCCCAGTGTCTCCTGTGGCCATGCGGGAGCTGTGCCTGTACCAGCCTCCAGTCTTGGCTTGGGTTATATGGCCATGGTCCCAGATGGAAGAGATGCAGTTTTCCCTGTGGGTCTGAGAAGAGGCTTTGGTGTTGGCTACTGGATATCAGAGCACCATCCTTCCCACCTTATCCTTGTATTTCATCTTTTCCTTCTCTTTGGTCACTTACTGGGTCTAGCTGATCATCGCGGGCAGCAAGCAGGACGCTGTTTCTGTTGGGATCCAAACCTTTCCCTTGTGAAAGGTGATGCCTGTGGTGTTCCTGTTGCAGCTCTCTGTTCCCCCGGGGCTGAGCTCACAATGGTGAGGGAGTTTTACCACTGCTTGTCCATCACAGCAGCATCTCCAGTTGCAGGAATCCTGCATTTGGTCCTCCCAACTGTTCTTGCTAAATACCAAGAGGAGAGAATGAGACCAACAGTTGTAGGAGTCAGGACGGTGGATGAAAGCTGGCAAAGACAGAGCATGGCCACCCTGTGTCCTGGCAGTGAAAGCTGGCTGCACGTCACACGGGACGTGAGGTTCATTTGGCAAAGTGTGGCTCTCCTTGAGTTTCTGGGAGCCTCCCCACACAGGCAGTGCAGGACACAGTCTATCTCTCCCTCACCGGGTACTTCTTTTTGGTCTGGTCAGCAGTGCATATGCCTGACACTCTCTTGTGACCACAGGAGTTCAAGTAACCCCTGAGATACAGACACTGGCATTGGAGATTCTTGTACTCCATGACCTCCATGCCCCTCTTGTCTTGGCTGTTTTGTGGTTCAGAGGTGACTCAGACAGTCCCTCTGGGCCTTTTTCCATCTGGGATGGGACTGCCACAACTTTAATTAGCACAAAACATCTTGGCGCGTTGGAGGCTTTGAAAAGGAACATGGCCAAAAGGGGAGAGTGTGGGCAGTTAACCAGGACACCCAGTTTTGCACCCCTCTGCCGTGTTGGTTGGAAGCTGGATCCTCACAATGGGGAGCCATAAAAGACGTCTGGCTCCTTTGAACACAGAGGTTTTGGGTTTTTTAACTGGGTCCAGTCCCAGATACTCTGTCTTTTGGGTTTGGATGAGGCTAGGACCAGGAGGTTGTGATTAATGCTCAATCCCCCACCACAGCTGGCCACAGCCAACCACAGGTTCATCGCTCTTTTTCCAAGGCTCTGCTCCTCCTCTGGATGAACTTAGACCCACCCACGACTAATGCCACAGAGTATTCAATTCTATCAGCCAAACTGAGAAGTAGTTTACAGGAGTATAATGACCTTAGAGAGATCTGCTGAGGAAAAATAAATGGGCTGTGCCCATTTTCTACTTCCTTAATAAGGCTACCTACGCTGGCTTCCTTGTTTTTCACATTTGATTTGCTAGGAAGGTCACACCTGACATTTCTTTGGTTTCCTGTAGGACTTGTTGGAGGCCCCACATGCAGAAAATGAGCTTCATCTGACCCTCACTGATGAGCACTGAAACTTAGAGGACTAACCTTTTCTCCCAGCTGTTTATTTAGTTATTGAGTGAAGCAAACTACAATGACATGTTTAACTATTTTGTCACAACTCAAACAATAGGACTATGTTTTCTTGGTGCATCTGGTGCTACAAAACCACCTGCTCTTTTTCATTCAAGGATTCAGAAAGTTACATGTACGAGATCTGACTTTCTGATGTGGAAGGAAAACAAGCAAGCCTCTAGTTTCCCCCTCAGGAAAACAAATGCTTTTTTATTATTTCAGTATCGCCCCCTGCCCAGCTCAAGATTGGATATCCAGAATTAGCATTTAAAAAAAATCCCAAGCATGAATTTTGCAATCTTGTAATTGTGCTACAATCCCTACTAAGAAGGAAAAGCAATGAGTGGAAGGTCTTTTACCATCACTTATGCCAACTCCTTCCCTTCTAGTCCTCTTCCTGTCTAGTCTTTGCTTGGCTGCTTGCCACTGCCCCAGGAAGAGATTTTGGGGAAGATAGGGAGCTATCTGCACTCACACCATGAGGCAGCTCTGCTGTTTCCTTTCTCGATCTGTGCATGCTCCTGCAGCTGAAGAGGACAGAATGTCTCTCCAGGATCAGGCTGTGCCCATGGCAGGTGGATCAGGCTGAGGTGGGGAACAGGGCAAGTACAAGAGATGCCTCATGTTTATGATATGGAAGGAAGGGCAGGAGCAGTGGTTTTACAGGCAGAGAGCACAGTATGGAAAACCCTTCCCCTGGGCCAGATGTCCCTGCCCTCCCCCTGGCGCTGGTGTCAGCAGTGTGGGGTGAGTCACTCCAGCAAGGCTGGCAGCTCAGGGATGATGGCTCTGCTGGCTCTGCTCCCTGTCCTGCCCCTCCCGAACCCGTGATCCTGCGTGTGCTGCCTGTTCTCCCTGCAAGTCCCACGCTGTGGCCACGAGCACTCCAGGGAGAATTTCTGAATGGACTTTGACAAAGGGCTGTGGCCTGGGAAGGAATCAAACCCCTGAGAGAGAGGAAAGCTCTGCTGCTAAAACGGTGTGAACTGACCAGAGGAGTGGGGGCACAGCAAGCTCTGAGACCTTCCCCACAGTGTGAGAGTGGGCTGGGGCTGATGGCCTTTGGATAACCACAGGCAAAAGGAATCTGTTTGTCTTAAAAGAATGTGAGGAGCAATGTGGTCTCTCCTGGGACTCTGCAGCAATTTAGAAATGCTGCAGATCCCTGAAGAAGATCATTTGCACCCAAGAACAAAGCATCCCAGGCTCCGAACAGAGAAATGGGGAAGATTTTCACTTGGCAGGTGAAAATCCATTTGGTGGGACGCGAAACCAGGCTGGGGCCCTTGGGTCAGAATGTTTGCACATCCAGCTCTGTCTGCTCCTCAGCCTGTTAGTTCAGGCTCATGCACAATGTGTAGGGCTTGGGCAGCTACGAGCAGGGTCCCACTGGGTCCTGAGCCTCCTGCTCTGACCTCCCAGTCCCTTCCAGTGCAAGGTGTGGGACTGACTTGCAGAAAGCTCCTGGAGGGAAGGCTGGCACTAGCATTTGGCACAACACCGTTCCTTGGTTGTTGTCTTACTGCAGGACTGTGCCAGTGCCCAGATAACAGCGCTGATTGCTCAGTTCTGTGCCTTTGTGCTCAGGGCATATCCCTGGAACCTGCTGGCTGCATCCTCCCTGCACCCACAGTCCAAAGATAAGTACAAGGTGATGCCACTCATTTGCTGGGTAGATGCTACCGTGCCCTCGCCTCAGGCTGCCTGGTAAATCCCAGAGAGGGGAGGTACTGAAGCAAGACAGATCCCAGCAGGCTCTGGACCATGTCTGTACTCAGTCAATGCATTCAACAGTGTCCCACCTCTTTCCCTGGCACCCGAGTCCTGACACGATTCAACTCTCACATCCTGCACCCTTTGGGTCAAGTAAATGGATTGTGAACATGCCCAAGCTGTGTGCATTTTTGTGTTTATGCAAAGGTTATTTCATCTTTGGTAGGACACCTTTCTTTTTCCATGGTGGTTTTGCACTACCAGTGTCTTTCCAGAAAAAGCTTCCCAACAGGTGTCATAGTGCCATTTCCAAAATGCCTTTGGAACAGATTTGCAGAGCATAAAATACAGGTGTCAGCGAGGTGTCCCTGTCCCTTTAATGCTCACAGTGTCACAATGCTAGAGCTGAGTCATAGCCACCTCCCAAGGAATTGATGACTTGAAAGGTGTCCTCAATCCATCAGATCCCCTGAATTAAGTCCTGCAAAACGAGACCATTAACAAGGCCAAGGAAGGGACACGATGTTGTGCAAATATTACAGACTTATCTACTTATCTGGATTATGCAACAGGCCTAGAAGTGCTTCCATCCTGTGAACTCTTTTAATGTGTCTTCTGAGCTTGCAGGAGGTGTTACAACACTTTGGCTCGCTCTGCACCAAGGCTGAGGCATGTACGGGGGAAATTCTTGACTTACCTGCTGGCTCCTGGACAGATGCCATCAGCACCTCTTGCTTAACCCTCCCACAGCACTCGCTCACGGGTCAGCCTGACTTTCCTGCTTCCTGAGCACCAAGGGAGGGAGCAGAACCTGTGCTTTTAGGAGAGGGTGGGGACACATGCTCGCCTGACCTCCTCTGGTCATGGCGGGAGGACGGGACCACAAAGTCATTTTTGTCTCTCAGCTCCCAAGGTACCTGTCTAACAACTTTGCCATCAGTGAGCTGAGCAGAACAGCTGTCCTGGGACTACCTGGATCAGGAGCTGTAAGCTCCAAAGCATTAGGGTCAGCAAAGCCATTTATGTCACACGGCATAAATGGCAGAGACCCATGGCCAGCTCTGCCTGGTTGCACCTGTGGAGGCAGTTGTTGGTGATGGGTTCCTTGAAAGGCAAGAAAAAAGGACGGGGCTATCAGAAATAACCAACCCTTTTCCCCAGACGTCCTTAAGGGGGAAGGGGATGACAGTGTGAATGCCAAAAGGACACGGCCTGATGGAGCAGGTGAGGGGTGGGGGGGGGGGGGCAGC
>VXBT01012738.1:113321-162069 GCA_013400235.1 Oriolus oriolus | reverse complement strand
TTGGGCCTGGGACGGGCTGGGTGTCCTTGCAGAGCAGGCCTGGAGAGGCTTTGTTATGTCTGTGTGAGCATGAGAGAGCAGCAGCTGCCAGGCTGCGAGGCAGCTCAGAGTCACACACTGGGAACACAGAGAATATAGCATTTGTAAAATATAAAAGCTGAAACCTAAGGCATCAAGCTGAACTGCCATTGAGGTGCTCTCTGCACATCCCCCCTGCCCTCCCACACCCATGGCATGTGCTCCCTCCACTCGTGGTTGCAGGTGGCTGGGAGGGAGGTTAAATATAGGCAGACAGGATAAAGGAACTGAGCACAGATTAACCGGGCAGGCTGGGGCTAGTTTATCTGCCCCTGCTCTGCCACTTGCAAGGCTCTGGTCAGTGGAGGATAATGCCCCAGGGCTTGTTAGGGCCAAGACATGCCAAGACTTGGAGATGCCTCAGCCACTCAGGATGTCCCCACGGTGGGTCTGGGTTCCCCTTTTGTCTTCCAGTGCCATTTGATCCCTGTGAGCAGCCAGTGCTGTGTGACCCCTGAGTACAAAGTCCTTCTGGCAGAGGGGGTGATGGAGGATGCCCTGTCTGCACCCAGGGAGCCTGGGACATGTGGGGCTCTAGCTGAGCATCCCAGCTCCTGTCTGGAGAGACTGGCCAAAGGAAGGGTGTCAAACAGCCAGAAGGCTCAGGAGAAGGCAGCAGTCAGCCTGCACCTCTGCCCTGAGCTTGTGCCTGCTGGTGAGAACAGGAGTGTTGCTGACAACAACATATCTTAGGGTCTGAGGAAGTCAAAAGGGCAGGAGAGACACAGGCTGGGAAGGTGCCTTCTTCTCCCACAACATCTGGGATCAGGCTCAGGTTGTGATCAACACACCTACATCTAGGGGTCAGAGTGAGCATCTCCCATCAGCCAGGAGGTTCCTGGGAGAGCTGATTAATTCAGAGCCAGCAGAGATACAAGAGATCAGTTCACCTTGAAGTTGGCACCTCCAGCTTCCCCTAAACTCTACTGACTGAGGAAGGCACATCAGTGTCTAAATATCAGATTGAGTCCCGGTCTTAACAGGCTCAGTGGGTGAGTTGAGCTCCACCATGGTTTGCAATGGGACTCTCAGGTGACATGGTTCTCCCACAGGGAGATGAATCTCAAAGCAGTGGTCTCCAGGGGATGTCTGGATCAAATCAGGTGCTGAATCAGTTTAATCCTTTGTGCAGCAGAGCTGGCAGTCAGGTGTGGTATGACTAGCACGACACGCCTTTTTTCTTCCTCACAGCGTCTTCCCTAATGTTTTGACAGGGCCTTTACTGGGGCTGTCTGGAGGATTAATGACCCCTTTTTCTGTAATCAGCAGATTGCATAATTACTCCATATCTTAATCAGTTACAGTAGTTTGCAAATTCCTTCAACAAACAACTCCACCAGTGCCTGTGACATCCACAGACAACACCCCCCCAAGCCCTGTCCACCCCCAGCTCCTTCCCCCAGCTCTTCTCAGCCTTAGCTGCTGGACTGCCTGGTGGGAACTTGGGAAGCCTGGTTGGCTTCTGTGTGTGGTTATTGCTGGGTTGCCTTGAGCCCAGGAGTCCTGCAAAGCCAGTGCATGGGTTAGTTGCTCAAAATACACAGGAATATACCCAGCTCCTCCATCCTGAACCTGCTAAGGAGCGAACGTGTTGGCACGCAGGGTAACAGTGCAGCCCCCAAACCGGCAGGAGGAGGGGGAAGCTGTTTGAACAAAGGCTCCTGGCTGGTGTAGATGCCCTTGACGCAGCTGTATGGGCACAGATAAGAACTCTGGAGTGTTGGGCTGCACTGTGTGCTGGAAGAGAGATGAGGCCTTGTCGGCCGAAGAGAGACCCTCGTTCTCAGACCCGGAGGTGACCCTGGGATTACAGCCAGGTCACCGGGGATGGGCTGAGAGAGCATTGTGGGTTTCTGGACAGTGTCAGCCCTATGAGATGTGATAATTGCAGTTTCTGACCTTGTAAGGTATTGTTTATCCTTCACCATAACAGGCAATGTCTGGGAAATACCCCAGGTGATTGGGGGACACTGAGGTGAACATCTTTCCTGTTTATATGAGGTGATATCCTGTAGGTACCGGTATTTAAGGGAATTTCTGATGTGCAATAAAGTCTTTGCACTTTTACCACCGTGTTGCAGAGTCCTTGCCCATGCGTGAATACTGCACTGGAGGAAACAGGAGGTGTGCTGAGAGCAATGCAGGCTCCTTGAGAGTTACTAAACAGTGTGACCATCCTGCAGGCAGCAAGAGGGTGTTTTAAGCCTGAAGGAGTGAACTCAACAGAGAAGTCGGGAGGTCTGCAAAGGAACCTCGACTTGAGTGGAGGAGAAGAAGAAGTCCCTTGTGCACTTGCATCAAATACCAACATGAGCCAAACAGAAAGGAAATGAATAAAAGAGATGTGATTAATAAAAGTGGGGTGATGTTCAAGGATCCTGCTCTTGCAGACAGTCTCCAGGTGCATGGCAGCTGGAGCTACAGGCTGGGATATCCCCCAGAAAGCAGTCTGGGCAGTAACCAGGAACGATCTTGGCCCTACCCTTGCCTTGTGCCCTTCTATTTGTATTTTCCCATGTTTTTAACCTTATTTTCAACTCTGTAATCAAAGGCTTATCTTTGTACAGCAGTGTGGTCAGCTTGCATGCTCTCAGGTCCAGTGTGTGCTGGGAGAAGGCAAAGCAGATGAAGCTGAAAACACAAGGTCTCACATTCCACAAGGAGAGGATCACTGCAGAGGGAAATGTGCAGGCAGCACTCCGGGTGTGCAGTTTGAGGTGGATCTGGGAATCTGAGTTTGGACATTGCACCTTGCCAAGCTGTCAGGGCCAGACATCCTGAGTGCTGAGACACAGGGAAAGTTTGCTCCTGGCTGGGCCTGGGAAGAGCAGGCAGTGCTCACCTTGTCTCGGGGAGGTGGCAGCAGCCTCTGTGTGCCAAGGGCTCAGGATCCTTCCTTCTGCCATCGCCCCTGACTTGTGCCAGGCTCGCTTAGGATTGCCAAACCTTGTGTTTGCTGCCAGCTGAAGGTGCAGGGGAAGCACAAGGACTGTGCACCCTGCTCCAGGCCTCGTGTTGGAGAAACACCCTTGACTTCCCACACCGGTGGTTTCTGTTATGATCAATGCTTACCTGACACTTTGCTATCAGATGCTAAAATCAAAAAGTATATTCAAACCTGAAGAACTCTGGGATGCCACAAACTGGGAACTTTTGACCTGAGGTTTAAAACACTTTGCAACAACCAAACTGCAACTTTCTTCTGAGAAATCCAGGGATGTGACTTTGCAGGTTTGCTCTGCCATGACAGATAGTCAGAAGCAGTTGCTAAATGCAGTAACAAAAATAAGATTTTAACTATATTTGACTCTTGTTTGCCTTGCTGACTCAACACAGCTACTGCTGTGGGTGTCAGATGATATTCCTGGACATACAATAGCAATGCAGTTATGACCTAAATGCTGATTGCAGAGCTGCTGTCGTTGACTGAGGGTGACTCAGAACCTACTGCTTGAGATTTGTTATTTGTAATTTGCCTTTTGTTCCTTAGCTTAAACAGTGCACTCACCTAATTTGGGCTTGGAAGATGCACTTTGACAAAGAATTTTCGAAAGGACAGTGAAACAGGGTCACCTTCACTTTTAGGTGCCCAGCTGTGTTTTTAAGGTGGATGTGAAAGTCAAGGCACTAACATACCCACCCACTTTTAAAGTTCCTGGACCACAAGACTAATTACATCTCTGCTAAAAAGAAGGCAGGATAGGTAAATCCATCTGCAGCTAAGTCACAAACAACCCTTGCCAAGAGGTTGCTTGTCCAGACTCTGTGCGGAAAACTGAGTCATCAGCCTTCCTAGACATTGGGAATAGCTTAGTAAGGCTTTAAAAAAATAGGAGAAAGGCTAAATTGATCATATTTTGGAGATGAGGTGTGCAGCATCCAGGACAACTCCCTTAATGTAAATGTCTGGGGGTGTTGTGTGTCTGGGAGCTTGTGAGGAGTTGAGCATGGAGTAGCTGGGTGTTATCAGACATGCAGGTCCTGCAGGCAGTGGAGAAGGAATCACTTGCAAGGGTTCCCTGAAAATATTTTGCAAATTGCTTTTTGCCTCTCTTCTGGAAGTGGAGAAGCCACAGAGGCAGAAGCTGCAGGCACAGGCTGGGGTGAGAGGCTGAGAGGGCAGAGGATGTCCTGGAAGGTGTCCTGGCTGAGCTCTGGGTCAGACCACGGCAGGTGGCCCTGGGGCACAGCCAGGTTCTGTAGCCCTGTGGAAGGGCAAACACAGACCCTGGCAGAGCTGGGCAGGGGTCCCCCCATCACCCCTCACCCAGCAGCAGTTGGCCCAAAGTGAGTCCTGCCTGCCCTTTCACTCAGCAGTTGCCCTGGCAAGACATGAAGCACAGAGGTGACAGCTGAGTCCAGCTTACAGACGTGGCCACCACCCACAAAGCCTCAGGGTGGAGATCCATGCCCCGGACCTCGAGTCACCACAAGTCTGAGAAGATCTTGGGTGCCACATTTATGCCAAGGGTTGCAAAGACTGTGTGACAGTGGAAAAGCTTGTCTGTAGCTGTAAGTGCTTGGGTTGCAGAGGAAGCTGTGCTCTCTATTGCCTGTTCCAGCCAGCAGACCACGTCTCCTGGATGTGTCTCTGCTCCTGAGATTTAGGTACAGATGATATGGGTCACCCTGGGAGGAGGCTGGGCAGGGGATCCCAGTGCTTTACTGCACTGTTGTGGCAATAGCAGTGCCAGTGGGCCAGAGGAGGGGTGAAAGTGGCTCCCAGGACACGCTGTCTGAGCGTGCTGCTGTTGGGAGATGGAGGCGTTTTGTTCTGCTTTTTTTTCCATTGTGCATGGGCACTTAACCCAGCTCAGCCTCCTCTGACAATAATGCTTTGTTTCCCTTAACCAACATCACTTTTTAAATGATGCAAATAATTTTAGTGCATCCAAACAGGAAGTGGCTGAATGTCTGGGTGTCTGAATCAACATCCTGGAGGCTGGGCCTTTGCCACCAACATAATTACTAAATATAGGAGTTGCCTATGGATGGAAGTGAAGGTCTTGGAAATGGCAGAGCCAATGAAACTCTGTGCCAGACTTTGACCATTGGATGTGGCCAAATGCCACTGCTGCTTGCCCTGCTCAGCCAGGCTGGTGTGGCCACAAGCTGCATCACCTCAGCTCCTCTGGGCTGATGCAACCCCATTTCCTCTCGGGTTGTGGCACTGAGATGGAAAGAGCAGAGCAGAGGGACCAGCATGACTGCTTGGTGCTGGATGAGCAGCACTCAGAAGCTTCCCAAGTGAATCCTTTTCCAGCTCAGTGGGCTTAGCAGAGCAGCCAAGCACAGAAGGGAAATCAGGGCTGGCCATCCTTCCTGGCACGTGTGGGACAACTGAGTCACCAGCAGATGTGGAGAAAAGCCACAAGAAGGAGTCAGGTCATTTACCATTCAGCCAGCAGCAGAGGTTACCACCTCAAGTTATGTTTTCTTCTGGATAAAGAATGCAGGATTTTTAAAAAAGACTTCTGCTGCAAGTTTTCAAAGAAATCCAACAGTCTCAGGCAATTTCTAATTTGTCCACATTTGTTGGGAAGCATGGGCACCATAACTGGCAGCACAGTCCATGAATGCTGCCTACAAAACCAAAATACCTCCCTAACCCACTTGAATGCTGTAGATAAAAATATCCATGGCTCCTAAACTAATCTCAGGATATCTTTTATAGGCGTTACTCATTGCTCTCCTATCTCCCACGAGGCAGACTAGGAAGGAGCCAAATGATGGTTTGAGGTGATGAATGCTCAGGAGGACACCCCTGCCTTTTCCTGTGCTGGATCTATACTCATGTGTGACTGAACCCAAGGTCTCTCCTGATGCCTGGTGCTGGGGATCTGCAAAGACTGAAATTGGTTTGGGTTTGACAGGCAGGCCAGGTTAGGCAGAGGATACCTGAAGTGCTGCTGGAGGCAGGAAGGTGTCCCCTGGGAATGCAAGACACAGAGTCAGTCCCCAAGGTGCTCCTGTTGATTACTAACATGGGAGAGCCACTTCTCTGATTCTGAGCATGCCTTCCTGGGCACTGCAGATGGAGCTAAACCTACCAAAGCTGCTCGTGGCTGTGGTACTGCCAAAAGCACCACAGTGAGGGAGACCTGAGCTCTGAGACACAGGGCACCCACCTGGCCAAAACTCTGGAGCAGCTCTTTGGAAATGAGTGTTTCTACACAATCCCAAATTCTGTGTGTCCCACCATGACCTCTCACCTAGTTTAGATGGAGGAGAGTTCTCCTCATGCCATGGTAGAAAGGTGAGAGCCTGACTTAAACCCTTCAAAAAGGACATCACTGGCCCCAAGAGGGCCTGGTCCTGCCCTCAGCCAGGAGAAGGTGGGAGAGGCAGAACAGCCCCCCTGGTCTCTCAGTGTGAGAGAAGGGCTTCTTGCCTTGATGCTGCTCTTCTTAAATTCCATTTCCTGCATTTGCAAAATTTGGATCAGCTCCTCCTAAAAATAAGCAGATTTTTCAATTCTTCGAGCTTTCACACTGTGCACTGTTCAGAGCTGGAAATCACCATTTCTTTGTGGGAATTTGGATAAACAGTGGTGGCAGAACTAAACCCCTTGAGTGCTGCCAAAGGGGCATTAGCCATCACACAGCAATGCTCTTCTGTGGTCTGAAAGCACTGAGCTGGAAGGGTTATTTTAAGGTCCAGAAAGAATAAATTTCTGAGCAAGTGCCCAGAAACTCCTTTGAGTCAGTTTTTTTTTTTAAAAGTGTACTAAAGAGCATTATATGTCATTTTAACAATGATATCACTATGAAAATGCGCAGAGATGCCTCAGGAACCTTGCACTGAGCTGGCATTGTGTTCTCACCTTTCAGAAGTATTTTCTAGACAGAGATGATAATCTCACAGGAACACTTCTGCTTCCTGCATGAATCTGACACTGTAAGGCAGATGTGGATAGAGTTTGGTTTGTACTGTGCTGAAAGCATCAACTGTTTTTTTGCCATTTCACTAAAGTGGAAGTATTTAATGATGGGCTGGTGTGTAGGAGCAGTGACATTTCTGCACTGTTATTCATCACCAACACTTTGGGCACACTGTGCTTTTCTCTTTGTCCCAGTGCCCTATTTCAGAGCAGATCCTCACACATCTATTCTGGTTATTTGTAAAAATGTTGCATTTAAGTGCAACTGACAATCCAAATCCTGCCCTGTATCGACAAATTTCTGAAGCTTAACCACCATACCTTGGGGGCTGGCAGCTCAGAGAAAAGCAGACAAGAAGTTGAGAAAGTAACAGAGCCATCAATTCCAAAATTTTCAGACTAAAATTAAAATGAAATCTTGATTCAGATCAAAACAAAATACCATTTTATCTCATGAGGGAGAAATTCCCAGTGTTCTCCACCAACTCAAGTATCGTCATTAACAGAAAGTGACTTTTCTCTCAGTGAGTGTGGCATTCGTGGAAATGGCAGTGGTAGTCACAGGAAACTGGACAAGACCTTTTGGTCTGAATAAGATGTTTGGGGCTGGACTCCCACAGCTGTTGAGCTGTGAAGTGTCTTTGTCCTGCTGTGGGTGTGCAGAGCCAGGGGGTGGAAAATTGCCTGTCTCCTCTGCTCTGTGAAGAATAATGAAATATTTAGTGGTCCACGGAGAGTGAGAACATCTTGCCATCCTGGGGGTTATGGCCCTTCCTGTATGGACAGGGATCTTGCTCCTACTTGTGAGAGTTGGTCCATAGTGGCTCTCCAGGAGAGAGGTGTGAGGGGCCCAGAGAGATCTCCAAACCTGCTCCAAGCCACACGTGGAGGCAGAACCCAGCCCAAACGCCTGATGTCCTACAGGAGCCTGAGCTCTGGGGTCTCACAAGTGCACCAACCCTCCAAGGGCCAGGGACCTGACTTTGGTACAGGGGCCATAACGAAAGCAGAAATTTTGTTTCAGCTGGAACAAAATGTTCCTGGCTAATCTCAAACACAACACTTTGCTGGTAAGAAAAAGGGAATATAAAAGTGGCTAGATCTGAATGGATTATGAAAGAATTTTCTGGTTCAATGATTTAATTGATAATTTGGTTGTTCTTGTGGCAGAAATTGACTCTGGGTATCCTGAGTCACAAACCAGTGGTAGCATGGACCCTGTCCTGAGCAGAGACTGGCTGTGAGGCACTGGCACAAGTGAGCTGAAGGGTGGCCATGGGTCCTGCAGCTGCTCCCCAGCCACAGCTGGGGTCACCACATGCTGTTTCTTCAATGGCAGATGTTTGTGGCAGTGTCAGCTCCCAGGTGAGTTCAGGGCAGGCCATTTCATTCCTGGCAGACTTGCTGAAGCTCCAGGTGGTACTCAGCAGGACGTGGAAAAGCCCACACCAAGATCATGGGCGCAGTGACCACTGCCACCCAGGGGACACTTGTAACTGCTTGTGGTGACAAGGGGCAACATGCTGCCTCCATCACCTTCCCTGGGACAAGAGCCAGGGGTGGGTGAAGTGGGGCTGGGTTTCTGGAAAGGGAATGGCCCGGCAGGAGTGAACAGTGGAGAGATCTCGGCTCCTAGTGCCGAGCATGGGAGCTCTGGATTGAGCTGGAGGAACTGGTTCCCTCTCATCCCTAGCTGTCGGCCGGCTCTGCCCTGCTGGGGTCACAGGCTGGGCCAGCAGGCAGATGGTCTATTAGTTTAGGTAGGGCTAATCCTGACAGGGAAGAGGGGAGGCTTCCTGAGGTCCCTCTCCCAGCTGTCTGTGGGAATTACTGGCAGCTCATCACTATCAGTTGATTCATTTTCACTGTCTCCCCCTGCCCTGTGTCGCAGGTATCCAAGGCAGGGAGATGTGCTGGTGTTCCCAGTGGAGCTGGGAAGGTGTTCCAGTTGTGGGTCCACCTGTGTCTCCTGCTGGGGCAGCCCCTTTCTGGGGGTCCAGGGCTGCCCAGACTGGCTCTGGTGCCACATCCAGGCTGCCCCTCACAGGGATGAGATGGGGATTGAGCCAGGCTCCTGCTGTGGTCCCCCTCAGTTCTTCCCTGAGGTCCTTGGCAGAGCAGGGATTTAGAGGAGCGATTTGAGACCTCTTGCAGGTGTGTGAGCTCGTGGCCTCCTGCTTGGGGCTGGGCTGTCTTTGCTGGAGCTCAGAGTGAAGGTACAGCAGAGTGGAACGAAGGCAGCGGGGATGCTCCCACGGCGTGTGAAGTGCAGAATGGACACCCCTGACTTGCTCTTGCCCAGTGAATGCTTGATGTCTCCTGCAGAATGAGCTTCAGAGCAGTTCTGTTTGCTCAGGTCTCTCTCCCCACTTCTGGCCATGGCAGGGAGCTGGGTTGTACCTCTGCAGCCCCATGTGTGCCATGGGGATGGATGCACTTACAGAGCTGCAGTCCAACACAGCTCCACCACAGAGCCCACCCGGCCTTCCAGGACTGCGGAAGGAGCTGAAGAGCCCAGCTGGTGGCCAGGTCCTCTGCAGAGGTGGAGCTGCCAGAGCAGACACAGGGCTCACCTTGGGAGCGAGGGGTTTTTGTCCTGGTGCCTGTCTCTAGTGTGGAGTGTTTTGGTGCTGCCTCTCCTCCCCTCACTTCCAAATGGGGAAGGACCAAATGAGTCCAACTGTGGCTCAAGTGGAAGCAGAGGAGGCTTAGAGAGCAGGCTGTGCTGGTGCCTGGCCGCCCTGGCCTGCTCTGCTCCTCTGCTCTCAGCAGTTCAGGCGATGCCTGCTCAGCTCCACCAGGCATAAGAGCCTGAGAGGGGTGACACTACGGAAACATTGAGATTGGAAGGATCCCTGGAGGTCACTAATCCAACCCCCCCTGTCAGAGATGGGGCAGGATGCTCCCGGCCTTGGCCAGCAATTTTGACAGTCTCTGTGGGTTACGTCTCCAGAATTACAGGCAGCTGCTCAACCAGTCCCAAAATTGCCTGTGATCACGGGGCAGATAAACAGACACAGGGGAGGGAAGACCTGGTCTTCTCATGGGCAGGATAGGGCTGAAGCAGTAATGGATGTCCCCAGGGGCCCCCAGTTCCCTTCTGCTTCCCCTCCAGGCTACAGTCACCCGTGGCATGGCCAAAACCTGGGTGGCACTGGCTGGAGCCCCTGATGCAGGGGACGAACAGAGGGAGTTAAACGACTGAAGGATCCCCTCCTCATGGGGACAAGACAGCTGCTGGATGTGTTCTTCCTGAGCTGGAATCAGAGCTGTCTGGAAAGGGAACTGTATCCCCATGAAAGTTCCAGAGGACTGGCACAACTTTTACCATTTCATCTGGTCTCATGGGCCTCCAAGAAAGAGCTTGGCAAGTGAATACTTGCAGGGGGTTTGCCAACTAGCATTTAAAAACTACAAAATGTAATGCTTTACTGGCCAAGACCTCTTCCAAACTTAAGACCAAATGAGAAGAATTCCCAGCAGCTCTGGTGGTGAGAGAGGAGGTTTGGTTTTCCTTTCCTTTTTTGGTTTTGTTGTTGTTGTTTTTTGTTTTGTTTTCCTTTTTTTTTTTTTTCTGGTAGTTTATTTTTCAAAAAAGCCATTTTGTGTCAAAACAAAGTTTTAGATGCAAACCTTCAATCCGCTCAGGGGACAGCCAAGCACTGAGCTTGCGGGTTTCCCTTCTGCATCTCTGAGTCATTGTGAGAGCAGAGGGTCTCTATTTTTAGGCTCTGCACACACTAAAACTGATACCAGGCTGCTCCTCCACAGCCGCTTACGGCTGCAAAGCCTTGCTCCCGGCCCAGCGGTGCTCCCTGGGTCTGGCTTGGGCTCACAGATGGGTGCCTTTGTGGAGAGGAGCAGCAGGAGGAGGGGATGGAGATGAGACCCTCCTGCCCAGCCTAGGAGCTGTGCCAGGCGATAGCCACTGTGCCAGGGGATCATCCCTGCCCACGCTGCTCCCTGTGCTGGAGCACGAGGGCAGATGGGTTGGAAGGGCCAGTTCAGGCATTCGGCGCCGTCTCTGGCTCGCAACATTTTCTCCCGAAAACGCAGGAGTTTGATTTTACCTGGTTTTTTTATGGTAACTGTTTGTAGCAGAAAGTTTCAAGCTTTATTTAGCAAGTCCAACCACCCAAACCTGACAACTTGAGAACTACTTGGATTTGAGCTTGGCAGAATGATGCCTTCTGGGAGAGAAGCACCTTGTGGCCCTCTCCTGCCTGAACTGGTTTCACTGCTGAGACTGGGGTCAAGAATTTTTGTGTGCTTTGTTTTTGAAGAATCAGCATTGAAATATACAATATTACTCTGCCTTTATTTCAGGAGCTGATTGGAAGGAGACCATGTGTTTTAAGTAGCTCCACTGGGTACAGAAGAGCACAGGGACAGGTGATGGAGAGAGTCCTGTCTGGGCCGGACGTGGCCTTAGAGACAAAAGGAGTGGCCTTTTTTGAGCATATGAGTTAATCCTGGGTAGAAAATAATGGCTTTCTCAGCAATGCTTTTGGGCATGCCCACAGGTGTTAAAAAAGCAAGACAGAGACTTCCACAACCCACCGTGGTGGCTCATACAGGGAAGCATGACGTGTGTAGATGCATCTGTGGGCTGCAGGATGCGTGGGTTAGCACGGGGGGAAGGCAGCAGGTACATGGTCAAGCCAAATGGGTAAAGAAGAGATGTTGTAAAAGCAGCTCACTGCTGAAGAGACTTGAGGTGAAGGTAACCTGCCCGAGACACAGAAGTTTTGTTGTAGGATGACCTTAGTTACAGCCTGCCTGAGAGATCCACGTTTGAATTACTGTATGAATGGCATTCTCACACATCAGCTCCACAGAAGTGTGCTCATTAACCATGGCTGAAGCCATGCAACACCAAGTCCAGCCTCGGAAGGAGATGTGTGAGATGGAAAAGAAATAACCCAACACAAGCCCTTCAAGTCATTTTCTGCCCGAAGAGATGCTGTTCCTGCAGTCTTGACAAAAAGCCCTGAAGCAGAAAGAGAAAGCAGGGACTGGAAAGTTCAGTTCCTCTATAACTCATACATGTTCACTTTCTTCCCTGAACCATTTTAAGAAGTGCAGAAGCAGCATGCTTTGTTCATGTTACATGACTCTGGCATGATTCCATGCAAGGATTTCAGTTCTGATATGCTCCAGCACCACTGGAATATGGAGTGTAAAATCACAGCACGGATCAGACAGATCTCACTGCCCTGCTGGCACAGGTTGCTCACTGTTTGTCAAGGCAAGTTTGGCAAATCTTAAAGGACAGACCTTCTGTGGTCCCTGTGGGCCCCTGTCCCAGTGCTTGACCACTGGAACAAGCTCTTGCTGGCTCATCCATGCCTCGTGAGGAGCTGTCTGGGGAGTCAGCTCTTTATGAGAGCTTCATGACTCAGCTCTACATTGTCCTAGCCAGACTCCAATGGTTTTTAAAACCTTCCTCCATTTTATTTAGCCAGAGGGTTCAGGCAACCAGAGGTGCCCTGTGGGACAGATTTTTTTTTCTGCAAGTGCAGAAACAATATTTTTAGATATTTTTATTTCAAACAAAACAAAATGCCATTTTTTGCAAGGGGGAATTCCCAGTAGATACCGCTGCTCTATTAAGCATGAAAAAGAGGGTTTTATTTGATTCTGATGGCAGGTAAATCATGTGAGCTCACACCCATGCAAATGTGCTTTTGGACCTACTGCAATATGACAAAGGCCAGTTCCTGGTCAGTGTTTGGCTCAGGTGAGGCTGCACCAGTGTTCAGGTAACTGGAAGCCAAATGAAGAAGCTGAGTGACAACTCTTCTCCAACAGAAGGTCCTTCCAGCCTGCAGCTGACTTTGAGTCAGTTGGAGCATTCTTTCGTGGTGCCAATAATCAGAAGCTGTTAATCAGCCCCTCAGAAGAGCTGCCTCTCAGTCCTGACAAGTGCAGCCAGGCCACAGTGACAGATCTCATTAAGAACTTTACAAACAGACCATCTGTGACTGTCTCTTGCAAGGATCTCACACTACGTCCATGTCCAGTGGTCAGAGCCTCTTTTCTGGCAGCTTTGGCCCTGCTCTTTCTCAGTCCCAGGGTGGTGTGAGCACCTGGCAGTGAGTGAGGCCCCAGGGACGCAGGGACCTCCTCTGAAGGGATGTAACACCCTTTTTGCACAGGATCCCCCAGCTCCTTCACGTGGCTTGCAACGCTGTAGAGCCTGGGTGGGAGAGTCAAGAAGAGCTTTGTCTGAAGGTCCTTGCATAGAAGGAAAGCAGAGCGCTGCCGCACGCGGACACGAAGGAACACACAGAGCCAGTATCAGGTGAAAGAGAGAATGAGCAAAGAGCTCTCCGGGCCAAAGGGCCGCTTCTTTATTTTATACACTTTTAGAAAACCCCATGGATTGGAGGGTGAAATTACCACCCCTCAACCACATAGGTCAAAGGAGAAATCCATCAAATTTCTCCGCCTTAGGAGAAAGAATGAAAACATCTCAGGCCGTTAGCATAACATGGCTTATGTTTACAGAGAGTTCGTGAGAATTCTAACTACAGCATTAAAAACATTGAAGAACTGTGAAAAGCAAGGCAACAGAGCACTGCACCCAGCTCTGTGAGTGCCTGAGGGCAGGGAAACACCTGACATCTTGAGCAGCTTCCCAGCTCGGAAACCCCAAGCCACAAAGACCAGCACAAGAAATGAAAGCCCACTGAGGATGCAGCTACATTATTTCTGTGTTTCTAGGGAGGATTTCTGTTTCCTGGGACCAAAAATGTGCTTTCCTGCTGCAGTGAGAGCCCTAAAGCTCTGACACGGTCCCACTACCGCATTTGTGAACACAGAAGAGAAGACAAAATCAGGAAACCTAAGTTCAGTTTTCAGCTGAAGGTGATGCACCAGGGACAGTAACTTGTCTGTTGCTCACTTTTGACACTGTCTAGTTAAAGCATGAAGCAGCCCCAAGAGATGCCCAGTAGCCAGGCTCCAGTCACAGACGAGGTTCTCCATTGATGGCACACCAATAATTAACAACCAGAACATGCCACTGTGTGAGGAGGCTGCACTGACACCATTGTTATCAGCTATTTGGGAGCTGAAGTTAATTACCTCTTGCCACATGTGTGCACAGTGCTGGCTTTTGGGGTGTTTCATAGTTCAGTGGTGATTATTTGGATCTGTCTCAGAGGCTGATTTGTTCACACCATCTCAGGTGCTGACCTGCAGCAGGGGATGTTTTCTGTGTTGGGTGTGCCAGGTGTGTTTCTCACACCACTTTCAGGAGAAGCTGTCCTGTGGGCTCAAGCCTCTGGCTTGCAGTGAGGAAAATATTCCTTGTTCTTCAGTGATCCATTTTTGCTAGTTGCATTCTCATTTTGAACTAAGCCATTCCTGTTCATCCAACTACTCCCCTGTCAGAGCTGTGAGCACTTCCTCTAGATTAGCCCAACAAGTCTTACATAATAAAATAAAATATTTTAATCTGGCCTCATAAAATCAACATGGATTTTTAGCTTCTCTTTCTAGCTTGTTTGGGACAGCCATTGGCTTCCCTGATTTATTAATGCTAGAACTTCCTGTACTACTGGCACATTTCCCTGTGAGGGTGCTGAGGCCCTGGCACAGGGTGCCCAGAGAAGCTGTGGCTGCCCCTGGATCCCTGGAAGTGCCCAAGGCCAGGCTGGATGGGGCTTGGAGCAGCCTGGGATAGTGGAAGGTGTCCCTGCCCATGCAGGGGGTGGATCGAGATGAATTTTAAGGTCCCTTCCAACCCCAGCCATCTTGGGATTATATGGTTGTAAGGCTGTTATAACCCTATGGCTCCATGGACAATGTAAATTTTCCCACCTTTTGCAAAAGCTGATTGCTGAGTACTGCCTGCCCAGGAGCCACTGGGCAGTCCCCACCTTACTTTCTGTGCTCCATGGAGTTGTGGAGCTCCACGGAAACAAGAGCCAGCTTTGAGAAACACAATGGTGTGGGTCCCTGGAGGAAAGATCTTGGCCACAGTTGCAGGAGCCGTGTGTAGGGAGATCTTTTTCTCTAGAAGACATCCCTTCCCCTCACTGTGCTCAGGAGATGTAATTACTTGTTCCCTCAAAAAGCCAGGAGAGTTTCCACTCTGTGTGGCTGTAGCTCATGAAAGGGCTCAGTGTAGCTCCTGCCCAAACCCACGGGACTGTCCTGCAGGCAGCAGAGAGGGCCTGTGCTCACATGTGCCTCCTTTCTCCTTGTCCTGTGCCAGGTCTGTGGTGCCTCACGCTGGGACTGCTGCAAAGTGCCTTTTGCTTGTGAGCAAGTGGCCCTGGCTGCAGCCCTGCTGCCTTCTGAAGGCCGAGGGAAGAGTGGGCCAGCAAACTCCAGTTTGTAAGCCCTGTGCATGCAGGGGTGTCCTTTGTTCACTCATCCGTGCTGGGAGAGCACATCTGCTGTTCTCCAGCCCTCAGTGGTGGTTACATCGCTTGGATCATGCTCCATTTGTAAATGCATTAACGAAACCCTTTAGCAATAATAAGCTTTAACTAACGAGTGGCAACTGATGAATGGAGCCTCCATCTGTTCTCACCCGCAATGTGCAAAGTCTACCAAAGTCAATGGACTTCTCTCTGCTGAATTCAACGGGCCTTTTGCCAAAATCTGTGTGAATAAAATGACGCTTGTGCATATATTTATGAATGGTGAGGAGGGGGATACGTGCAAATCCAGCATCCACTAAGCGCCCATGAAACTGTTCCTAACACAGTTTTATGTGAATCCCAGCAATTTCCTGTCTGACAACTTCATGTTTTGGTGCAGGGAGAGGAACTCTGTAGCCCTGGGACAGCACCTGTGCTGTGTCAGCAGAGGGTCATGTCTGAAAGCAACAACACTGCACGAGACACCCCGTGGAAAAGTGGATTTTGAAGACCTCATCACCCTACCTGAGTCTAATCTAATTTGTCTTGGCATTTATTTACGGCAGGCAATTGCTGCTGTCACAGTGTTCATCTAGTTACAAAAAAGCCAGCATTTTTGTGATTCCTATAAAGGAAGAAGGGCTGGGAAAGAATTCCATGCTACTGTGTGCAATGTACATTGCTCTGAAGTAATTTGTTTCTCATGAGCTGTTGAAATGACACCCAGGGACTCAGCAGATAATGAGGCAAATTAGGGATGACTTTAACATCCCTCTGGAAGGGCAGGCATTGTCCTTCCAGATACCACCTGGACATGCCGAGTTGCCACAGTCAGTTGGAGAGAAAAACCAAGGGGCTTATCTGGATTAGTTCAGATATAACCACCAGTGTCAGTCCTCAAGTGATGTTCTGACAGTTTGGGTAAAACACAAGCCCCGGACCTCCACCCTGGCAACTCCCTTGGTTTTTTGTGCTCCAGGAACTAGAGTCTGCAGTGAGAAAGCAACATAGTAGGAGACAGAGAAGGAGGAAGGTCAAGTGCCTTGGAACAAGTGGGCAGAAGTCTTGATGGCATCATAGGGTCTCCCACAGTGGAGCTGAGAACTGGGCAGGGACAAGGGACCGTGCACCACATTGCCTGAAGGTGTCTGACTCCCGGCCTCTTCACAGTAACCATCAGTGTGAAACAGCTTTTTTTACTTGCTTCCAATCCCAATCCCTTCTGCCTCCATTTGCATGTGTCCCTGAGGCTGAGTGACAAAGATAAAATCCTCCTTTCCATCTGATGCTCATAAGGTGTTTGTGATTGTCTCAGCTTCCCCTTCCAAGATGTGTGGCATGAATGGACATATCCAAAAAGAGCCCAAGGGCTCCTGTGTCTGCAGTCTGTCACCTCCTCCTGACCCCTCAGAGTTCATAGTGACAGCACCTTGTGCTCCTGCAATGGCCCTCCTCGTTCTCCAGGCAGTTGGTTGCCCAGTTACTCCTGGGAAAAAAGATGTATTTCACTCAGCAATAAAGAAAAAAACCCTGCTTCCCTGAAGTTGTAAAATACAAATGAAAGCTACAGCAATGGAGATTGGGAACGAAGAGGTTTTTAACTCCACCTCAGAACTTCAGGTTGACGATGTTTCCCAAAGAGAGCTCCGGTGAGGTACCCGCTGCCTCAGTCCTTCTCCTTGAAGTTTTGGGAGTGATGCAGATGTGGTCACTGTGGGATTTAATTTATTTCCATGTGTAGCATTGCTGAATTGTGTATTGTAGCTTTTCAAGATTTTGGGCAGAAAGCAATCAAGCTGGTGCACTGGGAAAAGACTTGAGCCAGCAGCTCTGGAGGTGCTGGGAAGGTGGATGATGGATGCAGAAATGCCTCACAGCACCTCGCATGGGCACCACTGGCTCATTTCTTTTGCTCTGGCCCTTGGTAGTGGTTGTCTCATCAAATGCAAACATCTTTTAATGACTTGAGCTCTTCAGTGGATTTCCTCTCTATTATCCCAGCTAAGCTATTTGCTCTACTCACAAGCTGCCAAGCATTCCAGGTCATGGAAAATGCTTTGTAAACTTTTGCACATCATTAGATCTAAGTAGGACGCTTATGAAGCAATAGAGAGGAGTTAAAAGGCAATTCACCTCTTATGAGAAATGCAGGTACCCTGTTTGGGTACCTTGGCAGGTACCAAGCTCTGGTCTCCCACAGAGGATCTGTGAAGCAGTGAGTCAAGAAGTCTAACATGGGAAGGGACAGATCACAGGCTTTTTTTCCCGGGGGAATTTTGTTATTTTCCTGCTTGTGGGTGGTATCTTATACTTTAATAACACCCACCCCCCCTCCCTACAGTGTCATTCGAGCTGACATTCTGCAAACTGTCACCCAAAGGTCAATTGCTCTGTGTTTCATCCCTGCAAGCAGAGCTTTGCTCTGACACCGGAGTCCCTGTTCCAGGGCAGAGTGGCTCAGGTTCAGCTCCCTGGCAGATGGCATCTGTTCGCTGCTGCCCTTTTCCCCTCTCAATCAGGTTACCATGTCTTCGTGTGCAGCACTAATGTGATGGTGCTGAGCATGGACTGGGAAAGACAAGCTCTGTGCACACTCAGTGCCACGTTTTTATCAGTGTAAATCGGGTCTCCACTCACAGTGAGAGACAAAGCTTTCTGGGGTACTTTACCCAGGAGTGTGCTCGTTGCAGTTCGTTCATCCCAGAGAGGGGCAACACAGCTCTTGTGCTCACTCCCTGTGTTTGGACATGCTGAATCTGTGCCCTCACCACAGCAGCTCATTGTGCAGTAAGCTTGTCCACAGGGTAAGTGATTTTTCTAGTGCTGACAACAATTTTGTACCTAACTGACATGTTCAATGCTGCGCTAATCGCAGCCACACAAAACTCACCGCTGAAAAGGGGGAAGAAGACAGCCATGGCTTTTATGTTCAGCCACCTTTTGCAGTGCCTGCAGGAATATGGTCTGGGGATTTTCTGGCTATAATTGCATAGAGGCAGCCTTCTTCCTTGTGCTACAGGCTTAAATTGTTTGGTTTGGTTTTGTCAGTTGTTTTTCCTTTTCATATTGAGCTGTATGAGATCACTAATGATGTGTAAGCACTGGAGATCCCTGTGCCTACAGCAACCAGTCCAGAAGGGTTCTGAAGGCAGCAGGATCCAGTATTCCTGGCTACTGCAACAGCCTTAATGAGGAGTAAAATCAGAGTGAATGATGAGCCACTGTCAATAATCAAAACCCTCTTCTGCTCTATTACAGCAGCTGAGTCAATGATGCCAAGAGACAGCCCATGCCACCGTGGGCACTGGGGCCAACTGATGCTCTTCCTAATGGCTCCTGGGCATGTCCAGGCTCCTTGTGGAGTGACACCAGCCCCATTAGACAGGCTGGATCCACCACCTTGTTCTGGAGGCTCGAAAGAATTTGATAGCAAGCTTGGGGGAGGGTCTGGGCAGCTTGATCTCACGCCAGTTTGGGAAATGTTTAATTCACTCACACAGACCTGGAAAGGTTGTGGATGTGGCTATCATTTGCACTGACAGATTTCCAGGGTAGTATTGTTGTCAATATAAAGCTAAAGCGAAGCTGCTTGAACAGAACTAGCAGAGCTGAAAAACTACACAAGCAAAGGTAAGAATGTGGCTCATTAATAAGTTGGAGCAAGACAGATGGTTCAACTGGCAGGACAGAGTTTTCCTAAAGCTTGTCTTTCAGGGCAGGTTTTCACAGGAAGGCTGGACAGCCGGGCCAGGTTCCTGCTCACAATGTGAGTCCTGGTTAGTTTGTTCTGTCCTTGTGGCAGAGCAGGAGGTTGTGCTGGGCACAGCCTTGGCAAGGGGCCTGTGCCTCCAGTTTTGGCAGCGCGGCTGACTCCTGATAGCATCAATAAACAATGCAGATGTCCAGAAGGCAGCAGTGTCCATCTGGCTGTGTTTGTTGATCTGTAATTTGGACTCTCAGGCTATTTGCAAAATCTGTTCTTTAAATGCCCATTCTGGGGTGCTGCTCTGCAAGGTTCAGCAGCAATGCTGGCAGCCCAGTGGTCCCACTCACCTTGGCAGATCCTATGCATTCCCTTCCCATGGCTTGCAGATCACTCCCCAGGTCTGACTCCCACCTATCTCTCAGCCCCAACACAGGCTGCACATCTGCATCCAACTCTCTGCCCTCCAGAGCCTCCTGTTCCTGACAGGAGATGACGACTCCTGCATGACCAGGAGCTTGGCTGGCCACAGCCTTGCACAGAGCTCCTCAACCTGCACCTGCAGCCTTGACCTGGAGCATGCAGGGCAAACACCTTCTCCACCTCAAGAGTTGCCACAAGTCCCTTGTGTGAAAGAAGGGACCACCAGGTCATAGAAGCGTAAAATAATGGAATCATGGAATGATTTGTATTGGAAGGGACCTCAAAGCTCATCTTGTTTCACGCCCACCATGGGCAGGGACACCTTCCATTAGCCCAGGTTGCTCCAAGCCCCATCCAGCCTGGCCTTGGACACTTCCAGGGATGGGTCAACCACAGCTTCTCTGGGCAACATGACTAGCCAGTACATTCTGCTGGATTTTGGGCAGTGAGAGAACCTCCTGAAAGAATCCTTGCTGACATTACACTGGGGGTCTCCCTTTCTCAAACGTTCTGTCTCTGCCTGGCTGGAATCCAGGATGTGCTTCCTCAGACACTTCACTTAATCCCCATTTTTAAGCTTTTCTTGCCAATCAGGATGGGGCTAAGCCATGTCATTAGTTAATGAAATGGGGCAGATCCCACCAGCCCAGAGAGAATGGCTTTGCTGCTCTTGTTGGGGCCTGGTCTGAGAGCAGCTCTGGTGCTCATCTCTCACTGTGTGCACCTGCCCTGCACTCCTGGTTTAATCCTCTGCTCTGATGAAAACACCCAGCCCCAGGGGCTGTTGAATAAACCCTGGACCATGGGTGGCCAAGGAGGTGGGGCACAGAACCCAAGGAATTCTCCAGGTGGATCATGGTCTCAGCTGGGACCTGGAGATGATTCCTCACAGGGTGGATTGCTGAAGAGTTGTCTCACTGCTGCGGGAGCTGCTCTTGGGTCATCAGTGTAGCCACAGGAGACAGGAACATCACTGCAGCCTGCTGCCTTTTACACACATATGGGCTTAATTCTTGGTTCCAGGGTCTTATCTGGGGTGAAGGAAATACTGATTGTAACTGCTCAGCAGGGAAAATTTGTGACCAAGGAATGATCTGGCACAGAGGGCAAAGGGCCAAATATGAGGAGGAGTTAAACTGTGTGGAAGCAGAAATGCCAGAGACTAAATGATTCCTTGCAAGGGATTGGTGCTGGAGCAAGGTTATATAAGGAATCTGCTTGTGGTGCATCTTTTCAGACTCCACATAGAACCCCATATTGCAGCATGACTCTGCCCAATACAGTGTTCATTAAATTTCTCTTCTATCTTTAAGAACAAATGTGTGTTTAACTTGCCTCAAGGGGTATCATAAAATTTTCCCATCAGGGATATTTGCCTTATTAAAGAGTAGTGAGTCTGGATTTGTGCTGGCACCAGTTCCAGTGCCCAGGAGCTTGGCTGGCACATTAGTGAGGGCAAGTGCTTGCCAGGTATGGAGCCATCCTGCTTCCACAGTGCAGCTCGCCCTGCCAATGCACCTGTCACAGATGCACCCCTCACCCACTCTCCTCCCATGAGGCATGTCTGGGATCACCAGTTATCCTCCTGCAGCTTTGGAAGTGAGGTTTTCTTCTGCCCTCCTCACAGCCCATCCAGCCAAGAGCCAGTATTGCTCATGGTTTCAGGATGCATGAGAGGTTTGGACTTGACATACGGAAACATTTCTTTATTGAGAGGGTGGTCAGACACTGAACTGCTTCCTTGGGTTCTGGTGGACTGGTGGGTGCCCCAGGCCTGGCAGGGTTTAGGAGGCATTTGGACAGTGCCCTTAATAACACACTTTAGATTTGGTCAGCCCTGAAATGGTTGGGCTGTTGGTCTGGCTGATAATTGTAGGTGCCTTCCAAATGAAATATTCCATTCTGTCTCTCCTCTCCTCTCCTCTCCTCTCCTCGCCTCGCCTCGCCTCGCCTCGCCTCTCCTCTTTCATCTTCCTCTTCCTCTTCCTCTTCCTCTTCCTCTTCCTCTTCCTCTTCCTCTTCCTCTTCCTCTTCCCCTTCCCCTTCCCCTTCCCCTTCCCCTTCCTCTTCCTCTTCCTCTTCCTCTTCCTCTTCCCGCACCTTCCCTTCCATTCCATCACAGTTTTCTGCAGTTTAAGGACAACTGAAAATTGCAGGGACCCAATGATTTGACTTCACATAAAGAGGTTACAATGAAATAGAAAACAAGGAACAAAAATTAGGGGCAGAGGGATGTTTTCCAATTTGCAAGATGAAAAAACCCTGACCCTTCTATTGTCTAGGCTTAGGCTTTGGTGCTGGAGCTTCTCAGCTTGGCTTCACACTCCTTTCCCCCCTGTTCAGAGATGTGGGGGCTGTCACTGTCTCCCTTGCCCTGTCTCTGGGCGAGCTGTCTAGACCAGCTTCAGGCTCAGTGTAGGGAATGAAGCCCTTTTGGGGCTCGACTCACCTGCCTGACAGGTAGGTCAGAACCAAATTAATCACTTGTACTTTTTTTGCCTCCAGTGCTTATAAATGGGGCTGGGCATGACTTGCTCACATGGGCTTCCCTGCCTTTCAGCCTTTCACACAGGAGGTGAACTGCACCCTCCTTCACTTTCAGACTCTGGCATCTTATTTCCACTTCATATCCCACTTCACTTTGGGGAAAGCTGGTCATGTTGCCTGGGGCAGGCAGATCTCCTTTTCTCCTTCCGTGGCAGAACAAGAGAACTTCCCAAAATAATCAGAGGAGAATGCTAGCACGTGGATGTGTGTGTGCTCATGGAAGGTGGAGCCTTAGGGAAACCATTTACATGCCTCCTGCAAATTTGATGTTTTACAATGGCAGGCATAGCTTCTACAGCTGCTGAGACATATTTCAAAAGGAGAGTCTGCACAAAGCTGAAGGCAACAAGTGTTCATGGACAAACAGAAGAGAAGTAGCAAAAATAAACTATAAAAAAGAATGTTTTGCTTCAACACAAGTGGAAACATTTTGACCATCAGGAAGGGCAAATGCTGCAGAAATTGTCTGGGCAAAATCTTGTGACTCCAGTATGAGAGGATTTTAAATCCAGGTCAGACACTGTCATAAGCGCCAGAAGCACCACTGTGTGGGAAGGGGATTAGCTGACATCTTGCTGTGTCTCCCAGACCTGTTTTATCAACCTTTCACCTTTTTATGGGCACACTGTGTAAGCAGCTTGTAATCATTTTGTATCTAATACAGCCTGGTCTTCTCCCTCCTCCACCACTCACAGCCAATGAGCTCCTCTAAAGCAGCTTAATGAGCTCCTCTGTGAGTTACCGAGGGCACATCCACCAGAAAAAAGATGTCACCAGCGCAGCTCAAACAGTGGGAACTGAGCATGTCATTCACCTGTGGCATTCATGTGCCTGAAGTCAGCACTTCAGGGAGCTTTGAAATCTTACCAGCTATTTCTAGAATGACAGGAACATCCACAACCTCAGTAGGTAACAAGGAAAATTGTGGACACCCGTTAAATTTTGTGTTCCCTTGCTCATCAGTGCATGTTGAGCGCTGGGTTAGGGACTGAGCAGAGGCTTCTGGCAGGTGCTGGGCGTGAGCAAATGTGTAAGACCCTGCATCAGCATACATGGAGACAGAGCTGAACCTGCAGTGCCTTGTGCTGCTTCAAAACAGACCAAACAGTGGTGAAAACCAGATATGAGACGTCACAGGTCTTTTAGGGAGCAGTTTCTTTGTATGCAGTGGCCCCTGGCACTCAGGCCCTGGCTGGCTGGGAAGCCACATGCACTGGGTGCAGCTCGGGGGTATTTGTCATTGCTGAGTGCAGCACGCTGAGCCCTGGGCCGTGCGGGTGCCTTGGACTGCAGCTCCTGGCTGCATTCCCGAGATGCTCGGGTAGGCAAGGTTAAGGGAGTTCCTCTCACTAGCAGGTCTTGAATCTTTACATTTCCTGCCTTTTATGCATTCACATCAGCAAATTCCCTCGGGAAGAAACAAGGTCTAAGAGAGGGCAGGTGTGGCCTGTGTCTGAATGGAGCAAGTCACAGCCTTAAAGATTGAGAGGGGAACCAGCTGCTTCCTTCTCACCTTGTGCTGCTCACAGGCAGCAGACAGACCTGGGGGGCTGGCGGGAGCTGTACAATTTAGATGATCTGGAGTTAATATTTGCAAGGCATGGATGTCATGGGAACATCCGGACAGGCCCTGTGTCGGGAGGGTGGAGCTGGGGACCCACGGAGCTGACGGGTCATGGATGGGATCTTTGCTGCACAGATGGCAGCTGGCTGGGAGTGCTGTGGCACGTCTTGACCTCAGAGCCTTCCTGCTCACTACAGGGACAAGGTACCCGGCTTAGGACTTGGCCCAGTGACCCCAACACAGCACCAGCTTTGGGAATTTCCAAGCCCTTACTTGGTGCTTTACTGGGGCCAAGAGCTGCTACCTCTGCAGCCTTGCCTGGGCGTGGCACAGGACAGGGGCCACACCCTGATGGTCCAGGGACCACCCCACAGCCTTCATTTGGGCTCTGGTCAGAGAAATCAGGCACCAGGTAATTTTCAGTGGGAAGTCCAATCATTTCTGGAGTTATTCTGGGTTCACTGGCCGCCTCACATCCTCTCTGTCTGCTTCCATCAGCACTGGCTGGAGCAGTCACACACACGCTCATGGGGAAAGTTTCTGACTCTCGGGATGCAACATGAGGATGACCAGGTGTATTTCTTACCAGAGGGGCTGTACTTCTGCCCAGGAAAGGGACAGAAGCATCTGCAGCTGCAAGCAATCTCTGGCTGTGAAGAGACACGTTCCTACAGCTGTTGCTGAGATTCCCATAAGAAATGGGAAATCAGATTGTGCTACACCTGCCTCAGTCTCTGGATGTGGTTCTTTGCCATTATGATCATACCAGGCATGGCACTGGCCCAGGACAGAGCCTTCCTATAACCCCTGATAGCAACAACACTGACTGAACATTGGTGGGAAACGCCTGGAGATGCTCACGGTTCTCTTTGGGACATTTATGGAAGGAGCAAACAGGTTAAGCTCTGCTGAGCCACAGAGTTAGAGGAGCAAAGACATCCTGCTTCTCTGTAATACGTCACTGGTGTCCCAGTTCTGTAAACATCCTCTCGGCAAGGCCTAAATCAGTCTGTCACATGTCAGTGCTCCATCTCCTGTTATAGCCCTGTGGAAAACAAGTGATACGGACAACAGACAACAGCTCCAGTCACACTGCCAAGGGGAAACTTGGACAAGGCTCTGGCTGACACCCATGTGAATGGGCAAGAAGATCCACAGCATGAAGGAGGATGTATCTCCTTGAGTATGTGCCCTCCTTCGTGCCTCTGTGAAGACAGATCAATCCTGGCTACTTAGCATATGCAGAAGTGTTTAAAGTACTTTTATGTAACAAAATCTGAAAAAAAACATCCTTCCTGCTGGGGTTTGCTTCCGAATGAAGGCACTGCATGCTCAGCCTTGGCTGGACTCTGGGTGACAGGCCAGGCTGCTTCTGTTCGGCAGAGCCCGGCTTTCCAGCACAACCCAAATCCACGGGAGCCAGACACACAGCGAGATGTCATTCTTGTTCCTGCAGGTACCAGCAGGGCAGAGCTGGATGGCCAAGGCTGTCTGGGGCCATGGCTTTGGCTGGCTATGGCTTTCCAGGGGGAAGGAGATGCCTGAGGGAGGGGCTGGGCGATGAGCAGAGATCATGGTGCAGTTGGACAGGGAAGGACGTACAAGTGCAGGCACAGGTTTCCCACCCCAGATCCACAGTGGAGGCCAATCTGAGCCTCTTTATTTTCAGGTTAGTTGAAGTAGACAAAAGCTTGAGAACACAAGTGAGGGCACAATGGAATAGGCAAAATAGGATCCAACGTGTTTTCAATTCTTAAGTATCTTTGTTTCCATCTGATTTCATACTTTTGAGGTTTGACAATGACTGGCAATACTGAAACTCATTGTTAAAGAACCCAGCCACCCTGTGCTCCTAGGAAAGCAGTCCTTGCCTGAAATCCAAGCAACAGCAACAAAATAATTATAAAAGCAGATTTTAGGCCTACCACTGTTCTGGAAAAAAACCAACCATTTTTGGGGTTTTACAGTTCCATGACAGTGGTACAACTTTTTTCTTGACTCCTGTATTGTTTAAAGAGCCCACAACTGTAGGAGTAATTCCAGGAGTGCTGTAGCTGAGAAACCCTCACCTCAGTGCATACCAGCCTGTGGAAATTTACTGTGCAATCCCCACAACACAGGGAGAATGCTCTTCCTTCCTAATCCCTCACAGCTCCTGTACCATGGGATTACTGCTGCTAACAATAGCATCTCAAACAGCCAGGGAGCAGCGTGATTTTTCTGATGCTGGGTGTTGTGATGTCCCACACTGCAAACACAGCTGCTGATCATGAACCACAGAACGCCCTGGGCTGGAAGGGACCCACAAGGAACATTGAAGTCAAACTCCCGGCCCTGCACAGGACACCCCCAAAATCACACCATGTGCCTGGTACTTTTCTTGGAGTGTTCCTGTGCAGGACCTGATCCTGCTGCTTGAACTAGAGATCTCAGGGTGGAGTGTGATGGCCACTGTGGAGTGTGTTGTTCCACCTCATATTTGATGATGTCTCACTGAAAACCCAAACCAGAAATGAGAAGGTACTCTCAAGAATCTTAAACTTGTGCTCCCTGCTTATGGGAAATGGAAGCTTGGTTTGTGAAAAGGAAAAAAAAAAAAACAACCACAGAGCTTCCCCCAGTATTTGGTTTATGAGCAGCATGAAACCTGGAGCAACTCAAATCGTGCTTGAGAAGATGTGATTTGGGACTACATCACTGAAGACAGACCTGTGGTTTGTATGTGACCCTGGAAAGACGCAGCTCAGTATCTGAACGGGTATCTTCTGCACCACCTTCTCCTGGCCCAGTGAAAATTTAATTACACACTCCTGATGAAGATGGCTGTTCCTGGAGCACACACTGGGAGTGAGGAGTGAAGCCAAGCTTCTGACTCTGCTCAAACAAAGGTGCTGCTTGAATCCCTGCCCTCCATGCCCACCCCTGAAAAGGCTCTGTCAAACCAGGCACTTGCTCTGCCAGAAGTTTTGATAAAATTGTTTCTTGGGAACTTGCCTGGCCAATCTGCAGTTTGCACATGATTTCCCTGGATATTCAAACAATCCAGCTACTGACAGGACGTTTGCTGAAAAACAGTCCAGCAGCTCTGCAGAAAGCACTCTGGCACCCTCCCAGCATGTGGGGCGGCTCCTCTGAGCAGTCAGGCCCAGGAATGCGGCCCCAGCGCAGAACACTCGTGTTTGGTACATTGGAAAACACAGATGCAAGTGGTAAAAACAAGGGAGAAGGGGAGAGAGCTGCTCAGTGCACTCCTGAGGAAAAAAAGGGGAGCCTGGAGACCTGCTGGAGAAACTCAGGTTGTGGGTGCTCCTGCCCAGGCTGATAAAGAGATAAGTGTAGGTTAACCCCTACCTGGCCTTCCAGGGAGAGGTGGGATGATGCCTTATCCTGGTCTTAAAATTAAGAGAGCTGCACACAGTTAAGAGGGAAAAGGGTTTTACCTCGGTATTTATTGAAGGATCCTCAGGTGTGATGAAATGCACATCGAAATGCACCCCGATGTCCCCACTGAAGAAATGGCCACCCACGATGTGATGAGGATACAATTATAGGCCTTGCTAATTAGCACATCTATCAAAGGTTCCCCAGTGAGGGACTCTGGTGAGACCCCCCACCCAAGGGACCCTCCCCCTGGATGGGCCTGGCTTTGTTTACAGAATGAGTTCTGGAGAGGACCTTGGTTTCTTTGGGCTTTTAGAATGTTTGGTCTCTAAACTTAACGAAATACTGGGTCTGAGGGGAGTTATCGAACTGAAAGAATTATAACTCTGTAAGCTAAAGGCACAAGGAATATATAAAGCTATATAAAAGAGTGTATAAAAGGGGGTATAAAAGAAAAGCAAAAAAATCATCATGGCATCAGAGAGATGAACTAAGGGACCTGCTCTGAACTTCCAAAGACCCCTGGTTTGCCTCTGCAGAGCTTAGCCATCCTGCATGGACATAGGGCATCAGGGAGAGTTTTCTTTGGGAAGAAAGAGTTCTGTCTTTGAGGACTCTCCTCTCAGATCCTTTGCCTTAGGAAGCAGCATGTCTGGAGGGGCAGAGCTCTCTCTGGGGCTGTTTCATGCAGGGGTGGGAGCTGGGTGTGCCAACCCCTTTGTGCAGTGCAGTCACTGGCAGGCCAAGAGCTCCTCAGGTTTACAGTGGGACAGGAAATAACCTTCAAATGACCTTGCAGGAGACCATAACGCCACTGCCAGCAGCAGCAGGAAGAACAGTGAAACCGGAGTTCCTGAAGCTTCCTAAGTCCCACTGTCCTGTATTTACCCCAGAAACTGCCTTTCCACCTTGTTAGCACTGAAAAACCTGGTGGGAATTTTAGGAAACAAGGCAGGAAAATCCCACTAGTGCTGAGGAGAGCTTCAAACAATAGCAAGGATTTTCAGGGGCATGCGCAGCCTTGCCGGTGACTTTCACGCTGAAGGTGTCCTCACCTCATCCCTCCCCCTGTGCTGCTCCTGCCTCCCAAGCAGGCAGAGCTGAGAGACCTGTCTGCCCCTGCCCATGCTGGCCTGGGGTGAGGAGCGGTGATGGGAAGCAGTTTGCCATCCAAACCCTGGTTTAGGGGACAGCCCATGCCCCTGCTCTCAGCTCCTTTTTAGCATGTGTCCCAGTGCAAGCTGTCTTCAGCTTGCTCACCCATGGGTCTTCAGCAAAAACAGTGTTTTCTCCTGTGTGTTTATTCCACTCACACTGTCACAGCCCTCTCACTAGCACTGGTGCACCAAAGCCTAATCCCCCGCAGCAGCTGGGCTGCAGATGGGTGTGGGAGAGCAGCCGTGTGTCCCTGGGGAGGCCGGGCTGTCTGCAGGGTGCTGCAGGGAAGGGCTGTGCAGTGAAAGCTGCAGCTCTCTGTCGGTGGGCTGGGAATGCAGCTCAGGACAACAGGAGCTCCGTGACTGGGCAAACTGGCACAAACTGCACCCAGCTGCAGCTGCCCTGTGCCTTTTGAGAAAGGATGTGCAAGGCACTGCTTCCTGGTGCCTCTCCTGCACACCCTGCTCCAGCCCTCGCCAGTCTGGGGATGACAGAGGGTTGGGCCACAAGGGCCCGGGCTAGAAGGTCTCCTTGGCCATCAAGAACATTCATTCCCAAGTCTCACGGTCATTGCAGGTCTCAGGCACGTGATTTTGGGCTTTAGAAACAATTCCTGAAAAAAGTTTAAGGGCACCTCGGTATGATTGCATCCATCCCAGCTTGGGGGATAAGAAAGTTTAATAGTGCTCGGTGTCAGTGGCCTCAGGGCCAGGGGCAATGCCAGTCATATTTAAATTACTGCTACAGATGCAGGACTCTGGCTGCTGGTAAATCCCTGGGTGTCTCCTCATGGATGAGAAGCAGCTGTCAGGTTGTGAGTGGGGTGAGGGGGAAGTCAGGGCTTCAGTGAAGCCCTTCTGTGTCCAGCTGGGCATTTCAAAGGCTGTTTTCTGCCCAGTTTCTCATCACCTGCCAGCAGGAGCTCTGCAGCATGCCAGGGTTACACAATCCTTTGCTTAAGGAGCTTTCCCATCCACTCTCTGGACAAAAGACTCATCCGGTTCTTAGAATACCTGAATGTACAATTCCTTTCATAACCACCTCGAAAGTGTGTCCCGGGTGCAAGGTGTGAAGGTCCTGGGGCAGTGGGAAGGGAGCCAAGTGGGGCCGAGGGAACAGGCTGGAGCTGGAGCTGGAGCAGGGATCAGTTTTCATTTCTCTGTGCTTTTCTCCCTCCCTGTTCCCTTTCATCAGATCACTCCCGGTGCGACCTTGAGGGTGCAGCGGGGGAGGAGGAAGATGTGGCAAAATCTGCGCAGGGGAGAAAATACTGCATTGGCACAGTTTCAGCAAGGGACCGTCCCGGGGCAACCCAAGACCTCATGGGTCAGGGGAGTCAGGGCTGGAGGAGAAAACCTGGAGGTTTGGGGGTCCATGGGTGCCCCCCTCGCCGTGCTGGGTTATTTTGCAGAGTCAGCAAAATCCTGAAAGGGCCGCATGGGGAGTCCCGTGAGGCTGCGGAGAAATTAACTCAGCGTTACCCTGGAACAGAATCGCTGGAGCTCGGCTGTGCAGGGCTGGATCGAGTTACTCGAGGCAGTGATGGAGCCCGGATAATGCCTGGAGGGGAAGGGACCCGCCTTTGTTCTTCCTCCCCTGGGGTTTCTGTGCCGAATTTTTACCCTCTTCTTTAGGGAGCTGCCTAGGGGGAGGCACAGCTGATGGCCACAACCTGGGCCTGATCCTGCCATTCGTTTTCACGGGGTAGATGGGGGTCAATGGGGTTTTTTGCTGAAACTAAGTGGGGTGCCAGAGCAGGAAAGAGGCTAATGCTGCTGGTGGGTTGCTGGTGGTCCCTCTGTCTTTGCCCCAGGCAGTGCTGGGTCCCCTCCTTGGGCAGTGATGGGTTCTGTCAGCCCTCACCCAGCCTGTTCAGTGCTCACCAGCAGCTGGTGGGGGGCTCTAACACACACTCCCTGCCCCATCTCCTGCCCACCTTGCCACTGGTGCAGCAGCAGAACAAAGGAGAGGGCTTTGACCTTAATGTGGGGGCTGCGAGCAAATTACAGGCACATTAAGGATCAGGCCCAAGCGAGGAGAACGAGTGAGGAGAACAAACAAGTTGCACTGCAGCAGCATGAAGGGTGTGGATCTGAGGCTGGAAAATCCCCAGATACAGGAAAATGAAGAAAAGAGGCACCAAAATTTTCTTTGAAACACTCGGCGTGACTCAGAGACACAGGAAGGCTGATCCTGGGAGCGGAGCCGTGGGTCACACACTGCAGGGCAGGGGCTGCCCAGGGGAAAGGAGGGGTCTGCAGGTGAACACTTCAGAGAGCCTGGCCTTGGACATCATCCACAGCGCTGTCAGGGACACCGAGCAGCTGACAGATCCCAGTCACTGGGCTGCACCCAGTCAGCCAGGGTCCATCGGCCTTTCTGTGGTCACTCAGCAGTTCTTGGCTTGAAACTGCAGGGTCAGAATAAGCCTGAACCATGTTCTGACAGTCGGCTGTGAGCCCTAACCCTCTCCTGACCATGGGCTGCGCTGCTGTCATGGAGCATTTCTGCCTCCTCAATGGCTGGGTTGGGAGAAGGCAACACCATCAGTGGGTTTTCTAATTTTGCGATTCAAACCATCTTCTTTTTTTTCCTTGGTCATTAAAATGTTCCCCTGAAACATTTCAGCTCCATGAAATCATTATTTTCAGAATCAAAATTTTACATGAAGTTTTCCAGCAAGACTGGTGACATGGCAAAGGTCTTGGCAGGGCAGCCAAGCTCTGCAGCTGATCAGCTGTGCTCAGCCTGTCTCACTTCTTCCACAACAGGATCAAAAGGGCACTGAGATTACTAAGCTTTCAACTTTCAGCTTCCCCAGGACTTGGAGGCTGAGGAGGTCCTGGATGGCTTTGGCCAAGCAATCAAAGTTTATAGAGGCTTCTCAGTAGGATGCGTGGAAGAAACACAGAGAGCAGGAAGCAACAGCTGAAACTGCCAGTGATTAAAATGCAATAAAATGTTTGCCTTCTGCTGCTGAGCAAGAAGTGTGGCATGTGTTTTGCTGAGGCAGCAGAAGTGGTTGTGTTCACTGAATGAGCAGCTAATGAAAAGCATTTCAAGCAGGAAGCAACACTGATGAAGATTACGAGCCTGCTTATATCTTGGAGAATTAAATGGCCTGGGCTGGATACTCCTGTTTTATACTGGATTTTGTATTGATCAAAGAGGATTTACTCTGCTCTGCACCAGCGTGGGAAGAGTGGGAGCACTCCTTTGTGCCAGAAGCTGCTCATGAGCATCCCCCTGCCAGGGCTACGTGTCAGCAGAACAAATGCCCCCGGACAGGGCAGCTCAAGCAGATCACACTCCTGAGCAAAATTCATCTGGCAGCAGCCATTTGTGCTGAAGACAGCCCCACAGGAGCAGTGCTGAGTTTCCAATCATGCTAATTCTTCCTGGGCTGCAGTCTTGTTGGGCTGCAAACAGAGCTGGATCAGCTAAAGAGATGGCTGCACCCATTTCCTCTTTATTGGGGTGCCTTCATCCTCCCCTCCTGTCACTGCTATTAGCCAAGTCCTGGGGCAGCACAGGGCCCTGCTGTGCTCAGACACTGTGGTCACAGGAGCAGCAGCTGTTCCAGCCCTGGAGAGCACAGCAAAGGAGTCCACACAGATCCAGGCTGCGGGATGGCACTGGGCTCTCCCACTCTTCTGGGAAACAGAGGGGCATGGGATGCTCATCTGCCTCATTGTGAGGGGTTTAGACTGAATAGTAGGAAAAGGTTCTTCCCCCAGAGGGTGCTGGGCACTGCCCAGGCTCCCCAGGGAATGGGCACGGCCCCGAGGCTGCCAGAGCTCCAGGGGCGTTTGGGCAGCGCTGCCAGGGATGCCCAGGGTGGGGTTGTTGGGGTGTCTGGGCAGGGCCAGAAATTCTATGTTCCTTGTGGGTCCCTTCCAACTCAGGATATTCTATGATCCCTGATATCAGTTTTCTTCTCCAGAGGTGAATTGAGCTACTGGCATGTGACAACACACAGTGGGCGCACAGTCACCATTTCTCAAATTGTGTGATATAGAAAGTGCTGATAAAGCTTGGGAAGTCCACAAGGCAGTGTCTGGATGGGGAACAAAGCAGGGAAATATATTGGAAATGCTTGTATTTGGTACTATCACGTGGTGCTCTCAAAATGAGGTGGAGAGGAAACTGAGGTCTCCCAGACTGCCAGGTAGAAAAGGAGGAGGCTGTTGGTTGCTGTAGGGGAAGGGAATGAGAAGAGACCTCAGAAATCTCATGACACAAAGCAAGAGATCCTAACTTGAAGAAAAGGCAAGGAGAAGTTGTGGCCGAGGCTGTGGCACCTCATCAAGCTCAGGGTTCCCATGTCTCCCTGGCCACTGGCTGGGTGTGTGCAGGTCCCCTGGCTCCTGTGGGATCAGGCCAGGGACTGGTTCAGTGGCCAAGGGGTTTTCTGCAGATTTGTTTCCAGGCAGAGCAAGACTCAGTTCTCAGTGGAGGGAGCATCATGGTCAGTCTGGGGAAGCCCTGAGTTACTGCCCTGGACAGCTTTGGCAGAGGGTGGCATCTAGGAGACAGGAGCTGATCTTGTGGCAGGGATCTTCAAAGCCTCTGTTTTCATTCATCAGTTGTTTCTGATTACACAGTAAACTCATCACTTAGCTTGAATGCATTTGTGTCCCATTTTAAATGTCAGTAACAGGTCGGGGGTTCCCAGGAGGAGTTTATGGCAGGCATAAGGCTGGGAGCACTGGGAGCTGGGGAGATTCCCATCAGCCAGCAAGTCAGCTGGAAAGACCAAAGGTCCTGAGGAAGGGTGTTGATAGAGGGTGTGGACCAGGACAATTCTGGGGCAGAGCGGGTGATGGAGATGACAACAAATAAACCCATTTTGTGTGGGGTCCCACTGGAGGCGAGAAACAAGGTTGTCCTTGGAGTACCATGTGCAGGTGTTTCCCTGTCAGGGTACAGAACAAGGCTGCCTCTGAGTGAGGACAATGGAGGGAGGTGGTGTCAGGGTGGCTGCTGGTGCCCAGCAAGGCTGCTTGTCCACTCTCTGGTCTGCAGGGTCATGCCAAATGTGAATTTAACTGTCATGGAAGGTGAACACTGTCAATGATCCTCTGTGTCTCCCTCCTCCTGGGAGATTTTTCAGTGGTAGAGTTTGCTTTGGTACCTGATTATTCCCCAGCATACCTTTAGACGTGGTCTCTCTGCTCATAGCAGTAGTTGGAGTAGCGTGGCTTGGTCAGGGAGAGGGAGAGGCTTCAAAGAAGTCATGCCCTGAGAAGGACTCTGATTTCTGGTGAGGTGTCTGGCACTCCCCTAAGTTTTCTCAGAATGACCCAGAAGCAAGCAGCATATCTGAAAGCAACATTTCCCTGGGGCCTAGCCATGGTCATTACTGACATTTTCTTTATTCTCGGTGCTGGTAAAACCTGCTGTCTCTCTCTTGGCAAAAGAGTGTGGTTTGCTCTTCAGATATGGAACCATAAAATGTTTGCAATCTGAAATCACCCCCTGCCTTGCTTGATGCATCCAAAACAGCCTCCATGTGCAGTCACTGACATCTGGCAGCTTTATTGGCACTTCATTAGGAATTTCCTGCAGGGCCAGGTAAATTCAGCAGACACCAACTCACCGAGTTGGAGCTGTTCTGTGTCCTCACAGCACGGCAGCGTGGCTGTGCTGCTCCCAAACCCATCTGCAGGGGTTGGGCTGGGGTAGCCAAATGCCAGTGGGGAGCATTGTGCCTGCCTGCCCCATCCTCCCTGGAGGGCAGGGCTGTGATCCTCACAAGGCTCTCCAGGCTCTTCCACACCGTAGCTACAAAGTCTCTTCCAGGCAGCGCATTACAAATTCGTGTGTGTACAAACTTGTTTGGATAGCTACTCCCTGCCTCGTCTCTGCCTGCTCCCTCCAGGGCAGGAGATATAACTCATCCCTGGCAGCTTTTTCACGCTGCAAGCCCCAGTGTCCTGTTCATCTCTGCGGAAGGGGAGCAAGGTGCCCTCTCAGGCGAAAACCTGGCAGGGAACCCTGCCTTGTGAGAGCTCAGCTCAGCCAAAGCCCCAGAAGGATCTTGGTAAAACAAGTGCAGGCTCGTCTGCTCAGCCTGGCTCTAAGAGACACCAACATCAAGAGCAGGGTAGCAAAGCACATCTAATGGATGGAAAAACACATTCCTGGGATTACTCACATTCAAATCTTGCGAGACGTGCGAAAAAACAATTCCTCCGGAGTTTTGATTTCTCCAGCAGCCAGTGCAGCGTTACACTGATGGTTTTGGTTGGTTCCAGGCTGCCAGTCAAACCCCATGTGTGCTTTCCCATTCATATTTCCATGCTGGGAAGGTTGATGCCTTTTCCTGGTCTTAAAATTAAGAGAGCTGCACACAGTTTAGAGGGAAAAGGGTTTTACCTTGGTATTTATTGAAGGATCCTCAGGTGTGATGAAATGCACATCAAAATGCACCCCGATGTCCCCACTGAAGAAATGGCCCCCCCACGATGTGATGAGGATACAATTATAGGCCTTGCTAATTAGCACATCTATCAAAGGTTCCCCAATGAGGGACTCGGGTGAGACCCCCCACCCAAGGGACCCTCCCCCTGGATGGGCCTGGCTTTGTTTACAGAATGTGTTCTGGAGAGGACCTTGGTTTCTTTGGGCTTTTAGAATGTTTTGTCTCTAAACTTAACGAAATACTGGGTCTAAGGGGAGTTATCGAACTTAAAGAATTATAACTCTGTAAGCTAAAGGCACAAGGAATATATAAAGCTATATAAAAGAGTGTATAAAAGGGGGTATAAAAGAAAAGCAAAAAACCATCATGGCATCAAGGTCACCTCTGAGAAAACGGATCTCCCGTGAGTCTCAGTGTGCCCAGGCCTGCAGAGCTGCAGCGCTGCCCGTGCCAGATTCCACAGCCTGGCTGGGACCTGCTGCGGTCTGGTTGCACCCAGCAGCCCATTAGGGCTCATTTCCTGATGGGAATGGTTGGAGTTACCAGCCTGATGCACCTGCGTGTTCCAACACCAATGTGCTGGGAGGTTTTGTTAAACGGGTTAAACCAACCTGTGCTGCCGAGCACATGCTGGGGAAGTTTGAGTGCAGAAGACCTGTGGCAACACCAGAGAGCTCTCTGAGGTGGCTGTCTGGATTAGGCAGGAGCTCCTGGGGACAGCACCTTACTGGTGTCAATTGCCACTTTATCCCAGACAATCTTTGATGCAGTCCTGGTGAGACAGATGGGCACAAAAAATCCACTGTCAAGGCTCTTGTGCTGCACAACCCACTGGAGAAACTTCTGGTTATCGACTGAAACGTGACCTTACCTCTTCCCTCCCAGACTCCATCATGTTCCCCAGACAACTGCAGTGCTTTGCAGGCTTCATCTTACCAGCAAACAGGCCAAGCCCCTGCAGCACCTGCTCTCAGGAAAGGGTTTCTTTTCCCATCACTATAACTGCTATGCTCCTGTGCCTAAGTTCCCATGGGAGTTCGTGTTTCACTGAGCAGATCTGCTCTTGCTGCTGTCTTACATAATTCTTTCTCTTCACTGGAGATAGCTCTGCTGACACATTGGGATCATGTTAGCTGTGTCATAGTGGTGGGCACAGGCTTGAAGAAAGACTTCATATCCCAGGCATTTCCAGTTTGGGAAATGTTTTTGCCACCACTTGGCTTTGCCTTAGTGCAGCTGCACATTACTCAGTTTCCATGTGCAAGGGACATGTAAGGAGGGGCAGGGAGAAGACACTTGGATGGCTGTGTTGTACAGCACTTTGATGTGTTTGTCTTCACATGGGAGCTGCCAAAGCAGAGCAAGTTGTTGGAGTCTCTGTCACTGGCCTGAGTCCATCATGCTCAGCAATACTTGGAGAGAAGGACAAGCTGAAGCAAGGAAGAAAGTTTGGATTCCTCATTTCACTGGGAAGGGTGAAGTTCAGTCCAAGACGAAGCCATTCAAGTTCTCCTCTAGAAGAAAGCTCTCAATGAGTAGATTTCATAAGCCATTAATTATTTTAATTTCAACTAAAAATACAATCCAAAAATTGTCATTATCTTTCTGCCCCAAAGACCTGATCTGCAAAACATTTGGTTCCTATCAAGGGTCGAAACAAAATGTGCATTCAAATTAATTTTCGTGTGCAAGATAATGTGTGATGGTGTGTGAGGACAGGTACAAAGCACATGCTGGAACAATCAGAAAGGTAAGTTGTGCCCTACAGACAGCAGGGCACACGCCAGTGACCTGACTGTTCACTAAGGAAGTCCTTGCCCTGAGTCTGGTATGAAACTGAGAGTAACTTGTTCAGATCCAGCTCAGAGCTAAAATTTTTTATGGTTTCGTGTGGGTTGAGTTTGTGATAAACCAGCATTCCTTATGAATGGGGGGCATCCCCAAAGCCGAACTAGGGCTGGCTTGGCAGAGTTTTGGCATTTGGAGCTGTAGCCAACAAGAAGCAGCTGCTGGTCCCTGCTCTGGGGCTGTGTCCTGGAAGCACATCCTGAGCACCCTCCTTTTTGTCTGTATCTACAGCCCAGAGCGGCAATATTCAACAGAAACAAAGTGCAAGGAACATGAATCACAGCCTTCCCCTGAAATCAAACAGGATTCATTGCTGCCAAAGCGCTCATTTCTGCCAAGCATTAACCAGCCAGTGGGCAGCTGAGGCCAAAGCTCATTGACAAACCTGTTGATTACACTCACTTTTTCACTGTTTGAGTGTGAAAACCCATTTGAAGAGGCTTGTTTCATGCTTGCAGGATTCTCTCATATTTACTCATCTTTCTCTTTTTATCTGCACTGCTAATTTCAAAACTCCTGGCACCATTTTCTTGGTCCCTGGAGAAACCAATTAGCTTTTTGACCCATTGCTCTGTGCAGATCCAAGCTAGTTCTCCTTTTGACACACGCATGTGACACTGAACTCTTTGGTTGCATCTTGATTTCAAGCCCCTTTCCCAGTTCTCCATCAGGTTGTACCTAAGCTTTGCCAACAAAAAGCAGAGATCAGTTTTGATATCAGTCCCAGTAGCTGTTTAATCTGCTGCATCTCGTGAGTTCTGCTATCAAACCCTGGAATTCAGCACAGAGCGACAATCCCAGAGTCTCAGGTATGGGTAACCCAACCTAATTGAGTGTGGTTTTCTTGCAGAACTGCTTCTCTCAGACAGCATTTATTACAAACACAATTTTTACTAAGTCTACATGACTCAGCTGTTGTTCAGGTCCATGGTTTCACTAGGCCATCTTGTCTGCTCAGAAAGCCACTGCTGTTCCCCAGGATGGCCATTTTATCCTTCTAATTTCCTATATTTCTCTGACAGCTGTGGACCAATTATTTTCATGGCACCAGGGAATTTTTCCCATGCCTCTATACAGTTCTCATGGTTTCAGCTTGAAGTTACACAATTTATGGCAGGATCAGAGGTTTGTTTTCCTGGCTTGCTCCTGGAGAGGTTACGGACTTTCATTCTTGTGCTGGTGCCACTTTTTGATGCCTTGCGGACCAGATGATGCCAGATCTTGGAAAATACAGGAATATTCTGAATTCCTGAAATCAGTGACTCACAGCAGTGGTGACTGGGAGGGACCTGTGGGGATCTCTAGTCTAGCCTCTTGCTCACACTGGGCCAGCACTAGTCCATGTTTCCCGAATGTCTCTCTGGATAAGCCACTGCCCTGCTCTTGTTCGCCGTTGTTTACCCAGTTACTGTGGCTTTCACATCATTTCCACTTGGGACAAGCAGGGCCACTGACACAGAGAGGTGCTGGATGATGCTCAAGGCTGGGGAATGGTGAAGTCTCAGGACCAGTCTGTGGCCCCCTGGGCAAGGAGGAGAGGGAATGGATGGAGAGGAGAATGGGCAGCTGCTCAGGTGGGGCAGGGTAGACTCAGTGCCTTGTTAGATCCAGGGACCAAGCTCGTGGCTGTCTGACCACCAGCTTGCTGTCACCTGCAGTGAAGGTGGATTACTCTTGCCCTGTTCTCTGTTAAAACTGATTTTCAGGTTCCGGGCTGGAGAACAGGTCTAGGAAATGATATCTGTAGACAACACATTTGAGACCAAAGCTGTTCTTTGTGTCACTGACACTGGAGAGCAAAGACTTACAAAGCTGTTTCCAAGCTGATGTGCTGCCAGCCCTGCACACTTCCAGCCTTCACCTGTCACAGCTGCTCCCCTCCAGGGGCACGAGGCAGGTGGTCTTCATCACCTTCATCATTATCTTAGGAGGCAATTGTCTCCTCCAGTATAATTAGGAAGTGCACATATCCAGGAGAAACTAAAAGACAAATTTCCCCTCTTTTCCAAACCTTTCAGAAACAGGAAGAAATTCACACTGCAAGAATAAGGAAACCCAGTGAGGCTGATGGTGCACCTAAAAACGATGACCCAAAACTTCCTGTGTGTCACACCATGCAATGGGTCCAGCTGCAAGAGGTACCAACCTCTGCCACCAGTGCCAGCACACTCTTGTTGGTGGCAGCCAAGTCTGACACAGCTGCACACTCACATGCCCTGACCCTCAGAGACTTAGTGCAAAAAAAGCCACTTCTAAGCCTCCCCCTTCTGAAAACATTTTCACTTGGAGATCCCTTAACCAGTGCATCCTGAACCCTTCTTTAGTGTCCCATGGGGAAACCTCAGCTTCTCTTGATGCCTTAGGTTTTAACTTTCATATTTTTCAAATCCTGCATTGCCTAGTGTGTAACTCTGAAGTTTCTTGTAGCCTGTTAGCTGCTGTTCTCTTATGCTGGTTAGACATAACAAAACTCTCTAGGTTTGCTCTCCAAGGACACCCAGACTGTCCTAGGCCCAAAATGTGTAAACCAACATCTTTAGAAGGGGGGTATGCTTGGGGAAGTTACATCATTAACTGAAGTTTTAATTGCAGAATTAACCCTGGTATGCAAATGAACCAAACTTATAACAGTGTGAAGAACCCGTGACCCCGCGCCCATCTTGGGTGTTTCCTTTGGCCTGCCCAGGGTGTGCCTTTGAGGGCCCTTCAAATAAATACCGACCTTTATTCCCTTATTCCTGTCTAGTCTCTGTTTTTAGGTGGCCACCTCAGGCATCACTCTGAGTTAAGAACAAACCAGCTGCTCAGGGCAGAGGGTGAGTCCTTTGTGTGGGAGCACCCCCTTCTCTCCTTTCTGCTTGGTGCCCTCAAGGAGGGATCAGGTCCCCAATGTACTTGTCGACAGATGCTCTCCAGCATGGCCACCTCTCTGCAGGGAACTTCACTTTTCCTGGACCGTCTGGCTTTGGCCATCTTTAGCACCCACTGAGCCTTTCCATCCCCCATTTCCATCTTTCCAGGGTATCTTCAAGAGACTTTGAGTGTTTCTGTGCTGTGTCAGCAATATGGCTTATCCACTTCACCCTGGGGTGGGTTTGCCAGGGACACTCTTCCCTCTGTTTAGAATCATCCACACCCTTGTGCTTCTCTCAAACTGTAGCTTCAGGGACCAGGCGTTTTCAGAGGGCGAGTCCCCCTGGAGCCTAAAGGTGCATCAGACCCCATCTCTGAACTTCTCTTGGGATTCACATTCCCTAGGAACCTCTTTTTATAAATTCCATGGAGTGGCAGCCTGCCCTGGAGACACGCAGGGTCTCCATGCACCCAGGAGCCTTACGCAGCCCGCTGGTGGGAAGGGAAAGGCACCAACCTGTGCTGGCCATTGCACAGGTGATGACCAGCCAGTATGTGACCTACAGGTGCCTGGGATGCTGTGGAGTGCTGGGATGCCATCAGGTTGTCAGCTCATGAGGTTTTCACAGGGAAAAGTGGGTTTAAGGATTTTCCACCCCCTGGCTGCTCGTTCCCGCTGTAGTTCGGTGTCCTCTCTGCTGCGCAGGGCTCCTTCTGACCACCCTGCTGACATCAGCCAGTGTATACAAATACTTCCTCCCAATTATTGCCTGCATGTGCCCATGTGAGCCGCCTCCATTGCCACACAGCTCCCCAGACAGCTGTATTGACACAACTGGAGGGGTGGGGGCAGGAATTTCTCAAACTGGCTTCGCCACTACAAAAATGTTGGTAGCACCACACCCTCCAGCTGCCTGGGAAAAGAGTAGTTGGGAAGGTGGCAACTGAATCAGCCGCCTGGCAGGAGGGTGAGCCTGGTGTGAGCAATCAGCACATCACAAAGGCTTTGTGTGTTCCAGCGCCTGACAAGCTCCGACAGCGGTTCATTTGCATTGCCACAAACAAGAGATCCCAAGCTGTAAATGCCTTAAATTTCCTAAATTGATTAGTTAGAAGGAAGGAAAGGGATGGGGCAAGGGAGGTTGAGCTGCTTTGAGGATACCCACACGTGCCTGGAGCTACAAGGACCAAAGGCCCGTACGAGGGGCCAGCACTAGATGGGATGTGCCTGTCTCACAGAAGGATTGTCTCTGACGAATAAACATTAGTCCTGATGTATTTATTCAGAAATCTTCTACTGAAGTGCTCTGGAGTGGGGCTTGGTTGCATAACCCCACATTGGCATATGCAAAATACACCCAAGTTTTGCCAGATGCATTTGTTTTCCCCGCAGGAAAATGCAGATCAACGTGTCCTACCTGGCTTGCAGGCAATGTGCTGAGGGTGCCTCCTTATCTACTTCACTGACTTTCTCCTAAGGAAATCTATGCATCCCATGATCCTCCCCAGCTGAGGCATTCCCAGTTTGCAGACCAGTGGCATGTGTTCTCTCCAGAGACTGGAGCTATGAGCTGAAGCTGTGCCCATCAGATTGTCCATCCAAAAGCAGATGCTTTTGGTTCTCTATTTATTCTTCCTTCCAGTCAATTTACAAGGCACTGAACTAGGTAGTTTCTCCTCCACCCACCCTTAAACCCAGAGGACCAGGGTGAGCAGTGAAAGTTTGATGCTGGCAGTGGGACATAGAATTACTGAATCGTGCATAAGCTGTCTTTTCACTGACAGTGTTTGAGGCTTGGATATGCTGGTAAAACTCCCCTCTAGCTCACACCTAATTTGGTTTGACTGTGATATTTAAAGATTTTGAAAGCTTCACCATCACTTCTTGTTCCCATCCATTATCTTGGTCTGGAAGCCCCAGGGATATTCAGTATCTGAAGACCCAAACCTTGGAAAGCCAGAGGTGCACAGAAGTTTTGCTATAGTCCTACTGCCTTTCATGAAAGCTTCCTGTGGTCCCATCCAGCATGAACAACCCCGTGATCCACGTTCACATGTCCCTGAGGAGTTTAAACATTGGCAATGCTTATATCTGACACTCCTGCGTGCTGGGAAAGGCGAGAGATGTGTTCGGAGTTTTGCAGCCAGGTACACGGTTGGCATAGTAATGAAGAAAACACAACTCTGGATCACATCCAACCTCATGGCTCTTCAGAGCTCCTCTTCCAGGATGGGCAAATTGCTTTCAGATGGTGCTGGTTTAGGAGAAAGCCGAGATGACAGGCTTAGAGCTGGTACCTGCTCAAGAAGCTAAGCTCGGGTGAGATGGGTGCTGGCTTTAAGTCTTCAGTGACCAGACCTGGTGTTTGAGGTGTTTCTGCCACCTGCCACACAGGCAGCAGCAGGGAGTTCCCTGTATACTCCCCTGAGCTGCAGCAGGGGTGAGTGTACCCTGCCTTGGAATGGAAGAGCAGTGCTGGGGTGGGAAGGTGCCTGGCAAAGGACAGCACAACTGACTTGCTGCAAACCTCCACTCAGGAGGGTCTGTCACCCAAAATCCAGCCCATGGCCCACAGAAACAGCATTACCCCACCTGTGACCAACACGAGCCTGTGATCTACCATAAAAGCTGCTTCACCTTTATCTGGGGTGAGGGGAGTGGTCTGGTGTGGTTGTGAAGGGTATCCCAGTGTCACAGTTTAACCCCAGCCAGAACCCAGTCACTTCCCCTCCAATGGGATCAGGGACAGAATCAGAAGGGTAAAAGCTGGAGAACTCATGGGTTGAGATAAAGACAGTTGAGTAAAGAAAGCAAAAGCTGTGCACCCAAGCAAAGCAAAACAAGGAATTAATTCACTGCTTCCCATGGGCAGGCAGGTGTTAATCCATCTCCAGGAGAGCAGGGCCCCATCCCACAGAACAGTGACTTGGGAATGCCATAGCTCCAAATGTTACCCTCTTCCCCCTTCTTCCCTACATCTTTATACACTGAGCATGGTGTCATGCTCTGGAACATCCTTTTGGTCAGTTTGGGTCATCTGTCCTGGCTGCGCCACCTCCCAACCTCCCATGGACCCCCCACTCCCTCCCCAGTGTGGCCATACGAAAAGCAGAGAAGGCCTTGGCTCTGTGCAAACTCAGCAATAACAAAAACATCTCCATATCATCAGCTCGTGTTCTGCACAAATCCAAAACACAACCCCGTACCAGCCACTGTGAAGAAAATTAACTCTACCCCAGCTGGAACCAGCACACACAGATGTCACTGGCACAGGGTGCCCAGAGAAGCTGTGGCTGCCCCATCCCTGGAATGCCAGGTTGGACAGGAACAACCTGGTCCAGTGGAAGGTGTCCCTGCCCATGGCAGGGGGTGGAACAAGATGATTTTCAAGGTCTCTTCAAACCCAAACCACTCTAGGATGATGATGATGATGATTCTATGATGTCGTCGAACAATTATCGAGGACAATTAATAACAATTAACCTGCAGCAGAATAAAAGGGTGCTCCCAAGCAGCTCTGCTGATGCTGCCTTTGCACCAGAGGGAAGAGAATAAACTGATGGTGAAGGACTTATCACACTGGTATGAGAGTGCTGTGGGATTTGTCCTGCCCACCATACTCAAAATGGTCTGAATACATATGAGGGATCCTGCAGACCCAGGTGTACCAGGAATCAATGTAATAAATACATTAGCAAAGTTCAACAGTGGAAAGTGAGAACCAAACATTCTGAGACCAAAAGTGAGGCAGGTCTTTAATTACCGAGGTAATTAGACCTTGGAAGACATTCACAAAGACTGTGGCAGGCTCTGTCAACAGAGCTGTTAAAGCAAGAGCACGTGTTTGGTTGGGACATCAGAGAGATGCAAAGATACTGATAAGGGAAGATGCCAGGCTGTGCAGCAGGGCTGGATGCAGAGCGTGTGAGGGCTGGCAGCCCCTGTGCCACAGCTGGTGCTCCCCATCCCAAGGAACACTGCACTCCAACACTGCACCCCATCCCTGCACCCCAACCTGTCCTGGGGCTGAAGGCTGGCCCCTGGAGTGCTTTGGGTGTTTGTCACCTTTGCCAATATCTTTTGTCACCTTCTGCTCCTGGATGTCTCTGTGTCCTCTGTGTCCCGACCGCGAGCTCTGTGTGATTTCGCTTCCTGCTCCTGTGGTCTTGCTGGTCCCCAATGTCTCCCTGTGCTCAGGCCCAAACACAGCTTCAAAATGCACAGTCAGAGCATGGTGCAAGAGCAGAAAAACCATCGAATCACAGAATGTATCTTAAAGGTCACCTGGTTCCAACCCCTCCATCATGGGCAGGGATGGAGGACTCTGATCAGTAGGATCGGAGTCAGCATCAGACACCCTTCTGCCCTGACGTTTGGGAATACCTTTTCCTTTCCCTGCTCACTACCTGGATGTCCCCTGCCCCAGGGAGCACATTTCCCCCTCATCTGCAGTGCTGCATGTCCCTGCTCTGCAGGGCTGGTCTGGGTGCAGTGGTTGCATGCCGTGAGGGTAAGGGCCACACTGGTGAGTGCCCAGCCAGTGCAGGTCAGGCTGCCAGGGACATCTGTGCAGCAGCTACAGCAAAGCGCTGCTTTCTCTCCTATGGATCCTCTTGTACTTAATTTCTCAAACTTTTGAAACAGGGACAGGTCAGAAGCAGGGAAACAGAGTCTTGAGGAGGTGAAACATCAACGTAATGCCTTTGTAGAGACGCAGTGTAGGGTCATTTTCCTGCTTCTTGGAAAGCGGAAGTTGGCGTTGCGCAGACAGCTGAATGGAAACCGTGTTCTGTCATGTCTTGTTGCTCTTGTGGTTCAGTTTTTTCCCTTGAATGCAATTATTCTCTCACTGACATTATTTTGCACTTCTGAAAATGCTAATTTGGCACTCTTTTCCCTGACGTAGCACCCAAGAGTGTCCAGCTGCAGGGTTGGGGAAGGGACACAAGAAACAAGAAGAGAAAATTTCAATGCCATTTGGGAGCCAGCTGCAGCCCAGGCAGAGGAATGTGCTGCTGGCAAACACGCCAGGGCAGACAGAGGCAGCAAGGGCAGCGCTGGAGCCCACTCCTGGGGCTCACAACTGAGTGTGCCTGCACATCTGATTGCATAACTCATCAAATGATACAATATAAAATAAAATCACTATTCCAAAAAGCACAGATTGCAGCAGCCACTCTGCAGTTACTCTGCCGTGTACCCCCAGCAAAAATGAATTTAACCTCATCTTCTCTTGTTACATATTTCTCATGTGATCTTGAAAATAATTTTAGCCAGGAGCTTTAATAACATCAGAGGGGAGTCCATGCAGTTCCAATGCCCCCTGATTTTGCAAATTTTTTTTGCATAAGGGCATGTAATGAGTAGCATTCAAGAGTTCTTTTTTAAGATTTTAAGGTTAAATTTTTAAGATTTAATACCATTAACAGCTTTGTCCTCAGGGTGGAGAAATGCAGCAAAGGTATTAGGAGTAACAGAAATACATACACATAGAAAAGCTCAATTTCTTCACTTCTCAGAGCCTCAAGGGTTTCTCTGCACTCCTGATCCCATCAGTGCTGTCACAAGTGCTCCAGTCTGAGCACTTCTGGGCCATTTCTTCAGGCATTTTGATTGTTATGGAAATAGGCCAGTGTTTCATCATCCAGGGAAGCAATAACACAGGTGGAGGGGAAGTGGATTTTATGCAAATATTTTGTTTCTTGTTTGTAGGAGCCTGGGCATATCTCTAAATTCCACCTGCTCAGGGATCCCAATGGTCTCAGTTCCAGCACAGCCAGGTCTGTCTGTGGTGGGCTCCAGCCACAGGGAGAATCCTGTTTGCTGATCCCCATGAGGCAAAGTTTTGGACATCTAAGAAAAGGAATTGAAGCTTGGTTGGAAAGTGTGATTTCCAAGAAAATGAATACTTGGGGTAGTTGAAATTTGGTTTCAGTCTGAAATGGGCCAAACCTTTCTACGTTTCCTTTGAACAGGGAATGTTCCAGATGTTTCCAGGGCTCCAAGATAGACAGCTGTCAATCAGCATCACTGCTAAGAACAACAGCTGCCTAAGCTGTTTCCCAGTACCTGGGGGAGTCCCAGTGTCCCCAGTCAGAGGGGACCCAGGCGCTGCTCTCACTGTGCCTGCAGCTCTGGAAGCCCCAGGTCCAGATGTGAACTACAAAGCTGTACCCAAATGAAGACATTTCCAACAAGAAAGGTGGGCCTTTGTGAATCGGTGCTTCCCAGTTTACCTAAACCAGAGCAATCAGCAGTTTCATGTGCTAAGAGACCATAAAACACAACCTGGAGCCAAGACCAGCCCTTGCCCCTTCCCACACACAGCACCAGCAGTGTCCTGCAGCCAGCTGGTGCCACCATGGACACCACAGCCAACCTGACTAAACATTACAATTTCAGCAGGATTCATTTTTCCTTCCATAGTTAGTGGTTTCTGCCCGATTTAGGAAATTTCTCCAGTTTCTTGTCAGCTTAAATGATTTATTTTTCTGTGATATATATTGTGTGATCAGCTAATTTCAGACAGTTTATTTTCTCTGCATTCTGTAACGTTTAGAGAGATGAAGTAATTCTTTGAGAAAGATTGAATTACCTTTATTTTCATAGCTAGTGCTTTGTGAAGATATGGAGGATAAATACTCAGTTCCCAAATATTGCAATGAACCTGCTGAAGATCTGCTGAATCTCTCAGTGGAGGACATTTCTGGAAGATATTCGTAGATGTAAGACCAGCAGAGATGATTCCAGTTCCTTATGTGACTGCCTGAATATCAGCTCACAGATTCCTCCACTTCTTTCCCTGAGCCAAATGCACCAGAAATGTTTTTTCAAGCCCTGCAATCCTTGTGTACAGATATTAGCTGCTGAAAAACGTATCCTGTGCCCAAATCAAGTGCTCATGCCTGAGCAAAGGTTCCTTACTTGCCCTCTTAATTGCAACTTACTTCCACTTTGGGTTTTTCCAGCATCAGCTCACAGGCAGATCTCGGTTTCTCTCACTTCCCAGCACCCTTGGCTCACCCTTCAGCCTGTTCACAGATAAATTAAACACGCTGACCATCTCACCTTTTTCACCACGAGGCAGATTTTCTAGACCTTCCTGCATTCTTTTGAAACCCCCATTTGTGACCACCTCCACAGCATCTGAGTATGTGACAGCCATCCCCTGAGCTTCCCAGGTCTTTATAGCAGGGTGACAGCTCCCTAATTGCCTCGTGACTTCCCGCTGCTCTTACGTGGAGGCTGCCACAGCATTTGTTTCCTCTCAGCCTTGTAAATATTTCATGGCATTCCTAGATTTATTAAAAATATCATCATCCCCTGAGAGTGCCGCCTTCCAGACCCTTGGTTTCAGGTTATTGGAGCTGCTTTACTTTGAAGTTTCTAAGCAATCAGTTAAACTTTGTTTTTTCTGATTGCAGTTTAACACCCTCCTTCCCTTGGGGGTGGGGCAGACACTTGGGTGTTATCTCAGCTTGCTGAGAAAGCGTCTCCCACTATCTTTCTGGATATTAACAAAACAGTTAGTGAATTCCTTGGAGCTGTGTTAATCCCCATAGACTACAGGAAACAAAGTGATCCTTTCAATCCAGTGAAGGGCCTGTGACATCTTCAGCCTGTACATTTGCTTCAGATGTATTTCAGCAATTCCAGGTCTTTGTCCTTATCCTCATGGCTGTTCCATCTCCATTTATTTTGTAGTCTGCTGAATGCATTCTCATAATGGATTTTATTTTCAGTCCACACTATCATTCCCACACCCATAAGGTGTTACCAGTACCCAGGCTGAAAGCCAGCAGTCAGCTGAGATTGTTCCTGATAAGGCAGAGTTCCAGCAACTTTTATTTCACACTTGATTTTGTGATGAGTTTTTCAGGCCTTCAAGCCCTTCTTAGCCACCAAAAGGACATAAAAATTGGATTTTTAAAATAAACCGTGGTCCTTCCAACATTTGATTGTTCAAATTCAGCCAAATTTACTCTTGATTGACTAAAGGAAATATTTCAAACCTACCCAAAGCTTACCTTCAGTGGAGAGCCCAGTGCTCCTGCTTATGTGAACTTGTCCAGCCCAAGTCCCTGCAGAGTGACCCCAGCTGATACACGTGGTGGGGTATCCTGTGAGGACACGTGGTGACCTGACACCCCCAGGTCATCTGAGCAGTGTTACCCCCAACCTTCATCATTCAGTGCTCACTGACCGCCCTGGCTTGTCACTTTTGTCCCAGGTCTCCTCTTGGGACCAGCCTGTCCTGCAGACCTTGCTGACTTGCTCTTGAGAAGCAGAACCCCGTGGGGCCGTGACCTTGGGGTGTGTGTCACCTCCTACCTGTGCTCTGTCAGGAGACACAGAGGACACCAGGCAGTGGGAACATTGCTGGGGACAGGAAAGGGATTTCTCATGACCAGAGGACAGAGCTAATCTTGTCTCAGTCCAGCAAATCTGTGCCACTGAAGCCATCCAGACGGGAGGCAGTCACTGTGCCAGGTCACAGCCAGAACATCTCAGGGTGCACACAAGACCTGCACACAGCCTTCACCTGAGCTGCCTCTGCCAAGGACAGCAAGGAACAGAGTCATTCCTTGGCCAGTATACACCCTAATAAGAAAAATACTATGAGTGGAGAAGGTATAGACGAGCACCCCCCTCTCCAGCTGCCAGCTTCCTCCTGGCATTGCAGCACAGCACAGTGCTCTGCCCTCTCCTTGGGCCACATGAATGACCTGAGGTTGTGGGATACCATGGGCCAGGACTGCAGCCAAACTGATAGGCTTGATCCAACCCCCCTTCTCTGGATGGGTCTCCTGTGTCCATCTTTACTGCTCGGATCGATCTCCTAACAGGATGTATCAGCTTTCTGCACAGTGCCCCGAGGTTCAGCTTCCATTTCTCTGCAGCCTGCAAGGAGCAGTGAGCTCTCCTTGTAAGGGGCAGATGGGCAGAGAGAGGGGAGCCATTCCCAGAGCAGGCCTGGGAACATCCTGGTGTGAACAGACAGCAGCCTGGGCTTGTGGGTCCAGGGGATCCCTTTCTGGGGGCTGGCATACAGGGAAAGGCTCTGTAAGTCTTTGGCCTCCCTTGCATGGTTAATTTTGCAGAGGGAAACATTTGCCGTGTGCTTTCACAAATGCGTTTGTGAACAAGGAAGAGAAAGGAGTGAAATACACTGAATATATCCAGCAGTCACTGTTGGTACACACCCACACTGGCAAGGTGACACCTCCTCACAAACACAGATAAGCTGCACTCACTGCCCCACACATACTTTGCCACTGTTTGCCCTGGGATTAGTGACTCGACTGACCTTTCCTGCTGAGCAGTGCAGGGACAGGGCTTGGCACTAATGCTGGGACTGGGAGAAATCCCCCTGTAAGGGTGCAGTTCTGGGATTTGAGCATCCTGGAGAGTCTGTGGCACAGAGAAAAGCCAAGTTTATTTCTCCATGTCAGTGTGCAAATATGGCTTCCCTTCCCTTCCCTTCCCTTCCCTTCCCTTCCCTTCCCTTCCCTT
>VXBT01012738.1:43532-112905 GCA_013400235.1 Oriolus oriolus | reverse complement strand
TGGTCTTAAAATTAAGAGAGCTGCACACCGTTAAGAGGGAAAAAGGGTTTTTACCTTGGTATTTATTGAAGGATCCTTAGGTGTGATGAAATGCACATCGAAATGCACCCCGATGTCCCCACTGAAGAAATGGCCCCCCCCGATGTGATGAGGATACAATTATAGGCCTTGCTAATCAGCACATCTATCAAAGGTTCCCCAGTGAGGGACTCGGGTGAGACCCCCCACCCAAGGGACCCTCCCCCTGGATGGGCCTGGCTTTGTTTACAGAATGAGTTCTGGAGAGGACCTTGGTTTCTTTGGGCTTTTAGAATGTTTGGTCTCTAAACTTAACGAAATACTGGGTCTAAGGGGAGTTATTGAACTGAAAGAATTATAACTCTGTAAGCTAAAGGCACAAGGAATATATAAAGCTATATAAAAGAGTGTATAAAAGGGGTATAAAAGAAAAGCAAAAAATCATCGTGGCATCAATGGAAGTGGGTTTTGCATCATTCACATCCATTTAGACTCCAAATTGTTCCTCAGAGCACCTGGACCTTGCCCCTCAGGCCCTCAGCTGTGAATCAAATGTGGACACTTCTCTGCATTACCAAGCCCGAACCCAGAGCTCTGAGCTGGGGTCAGTGGGAGGTCAGGCTGGCTGGCCAGGCCAGTCTCTTTTGGCCTTGCAATCCATGACTACACAACGATAAGAGAAAGCCACGCTCGTCCTGCAAGTGTCTCCACTGACGTCAAGTGTAAAGGGAGCTGTCCCCAGCCTGGCAGAGCCTCTCCCTGTGTCACCAGCAGTGACTCACAGCAGTGCAGACATGGTCACGCTGTGGCCGGTGCTCTGGGCACAGTGTGACATATGAAGTAATTTTGGTCCCCTGACTCAGACTGAGGGTGCAAGGGCACAGGCCAGAGCTGATGAATTTGTGTTTCTCCCTGTGATTTCATCACTTCAGACATTCAGTGTCTATTTAAAGTTCTGGTTCCTGATTTTTTTTTCCAAGTATTTTATCTCTTAAAATCAGACTCTGACTTCCTAAGAAGCTCTGAAGTAATATCCTCACAATGTGGAGGCTCTTCCAAGTGAAGCAATATCTTCCCAAGTGTGACACTGCCACCCTGGCTGTGTCACCACGCCACGAGTGTGGGCTTTTCCTCGATGCAGCCAAAGCCTTGTGGTGCTTTCCGTACTCACAGATGGCAGCAGGGGCAGGCGTGGGAAAACACAGGGGGAATTTACAGTCCATTTCATGGTTTTGCCACTGGATTTCTGATTTGGAACCTCTGAAGCTGCGATAGCCACCGCTGGTCCTGAAGACCCCGTGACGCACTCCAGGCATGAGTCCTGAAGAGGGAATTTGGGATCACGGCTGGCTCTGCATCTCCAGAGCAGAGGCTCCTGCCTCTCTAGATTTCCTCCATAAAGACACCTGTGTTTCCCAGGGTTGGGGTGGGCAGTGATGAGAAGGTCCTTTGTCACATGAGGGAGTCACGGTGAAAAAGGAGGGATTTCACAGGGGCTGCCTGGAGAGGGGCAGATCCCTGATTCCCTGTGCATCCCTCGGCTCGAGGCCACAGCTCTCCATCAAAGCCTTTTGGTGAGGTGAAAATAATCAGAGTTTTATGAATTCATTGTCTTGGCTGAGGTATAAAACATGAAAAAATAATTTTGATTTGACTGAATACACAACAAAAAAAGCCAAAAATAAAGCAAAAGAAGAATTTAACTGAAACCTGACAAATCCTTGTATTCCCTTGTGTTTTCACCTGATTTCTCAACATAAACAGACTGATGAATCCACAGATATGTGCAGGCATGTGTCTGGTGTGTTCCACCTTTTCCAGCAGCTGAAAGCCCATAGCTCACAAATCCTTGGAGCCCTTGAGGTGGTGCTCAGAGAGGCAGGTGGAGCTCAGCTGGGGGGTCAGGGAGGGACACAAACCAAGTGTGAGTGGTGCCTCCTTCAGCAAGAAGTCATAGAAGGGAGGGAGGCACCAGCCCAGAGTTTGTGCTGCGTTATCTGTGCGAAAAAAACCTCAGTATGCTATTTCAGGAGTTGGACCTGGATCCTTTTGGGTTCCTTCCAACTCCACGTGTTCCATGATTCTATGAAATATTTCTCGATTTGGAATCACTGTCAACTGCTTGACACAAACCTGAGAGTCTCAGGGGGGAATGGAAAGAAATGGTTTGTTTGGCCCCCAAAAAATCATTAACTTTTTTCCTGTTTAGCTTTGAAGGAAAAAGAAAGCTCAAATGTGTTCAAATGAAAAAGGGCTTTAGCTGGAAGAGCTAAGTCAGCATCCTCTTAATTGTCATCTTTTCATTCTTATGAGGCTTTTTCCAGGCCTTTCTTCCTCAGGAAAAAAGAATGGAGGAAACTTTTATTAATTTTTTACTATCACAAAGGACCTGCAAAACTCTTCAGTGCAGGAAATTTGATCCTGGGAAAGGCTGGCATCTGGTGGGAAAGAGCTGAGCATCCCATCAGCGGTGATGGTGCCATCACAATTTGTCTCCTCCAGTATTTATTTACTTCTCACAGGCCTGAAGTTGTGAAGAATTTTAGACAGCAAACTAATCCTAAACTCTGCCATAAAGGACACAAGAGAAATGCTGCTTGAACTTTTTATTAAACTGCTGAGTTGAGTTGATGGTGGTGGAGGCCGTGGTAGACCCAGTCCCCCATCGAGGCCCTGGGCTGATACGGCTGTTCCTGCCTTGTTCCAGTGCCCTGCCAAGTGTGCAAACATGGAGCATCTGCTTCTTTTAGTTTTTTTTTTTTTAATCAGGACCATTAATCTCTCTTTGATCAGGAACTTTCAAATTCCACTGCCAAATTATATAGCCATTGATTCAATACTCTTTTTCCAGTTCACCGCTTTTCTTTTCCTCAGAAGAAACACCTTTATTCCAGTGAATGGAGCTGTAGATGGTGTGGATGAGCTGCTGCATCTCACCTTTTATTCTTTACAGTGTGAAGCCAAAGACTTCACAGGAGCACATCTCCTGAGCAGGACCTCTGCTTCCACAGCCCCGTGGTGGCTCAGGGCTCAGGGCTGCGCCTTTGAACCCAGGTGGGTGCAAACTGTCCTCAGCTCGTGCAGTGCTCACACACAGGATTTGGGGGTTTCGTTTGGAGCTGTACATACACATAGAAAAGCTCAAGAAGACATGAAGCAGGTTTCAGGGGAATAAGGCTTTTGGGCTGAATTCTTTGGCAGTAAAATTAATTTTGATAACCAGCAAAATATGTAACATTTTGCACTGGCATGGTTTACATTAGATATTAGAATTTTTTTCATGGAAAGGGCTATCCAGCCCTAGCACAGGCTGCCCAGGGCAGTGGTGGAATCAGCATCCCTGGAAGTGCTCAGAAAGTGAGTGGATGTGGCACTTGAGGACATGTGGTGAACATCATGGTGGTGCAAGCTGATGCTTGTCCTTGATAATCTTAAAAGTCTTTTCCAATCTTAACGAGTCTCTGATTCTATGATTTTCCAACAGCTTCCCATGTTTACTCCAGGTTGTGTCTCTGGAGCTGTCTGTGCTAGTGGACCTTTAGCTGTTTCTAATTCCTGCCTTTCAGGTGCCTTTTGGCTCAGCAAATCCCATCAAGACCCTATGAACACCAGAGAATTAGGAGATCAGGAATGAGGAGCCTTCACGGTTTCTCTTTAAATCAGCCTCAAGGAGCAGAAGCAGCAGGAGGTGGTGAGAAGAGAGTGATGGAAGAGCAGAGGGGAGTGAAGAGGACATCCTGCTTGTGTCTGGACATCTGGATTTTCTGAAGGCCGAATCCTGCCAGGGCAGCTGGCTTCAAACCCTGCCTGGTCCTTAGCGTGTAGCTGCAAATGGTTGGGTGGGGGGGACTCAAAGATGTTGTGGCCCATCCTGTGGCTCTGCTGGCTCCCTGACTGGCGCTGAGGCTGCAGAGGACGTGCTCTCCTCTGGTCCATGACAAGGCTGGCTCCAGATGTCAGAACAAAAGCTGCTTTCGGGTGGCCGGGGATACCACTGGCTGTGTGATTAGGAAGAAGAGCTGTGAGTGGGAATCTCTTGGCTTTGTAAGTCCCAGACCTGTGAGGAGAAATGCTGAAACAACAGGGAGAGTCCCACATGCCCAGAACAAAGTTTCACCGCTGTCCTCTTGACCTCAGCACCTGAGTCCCGCGTGTGCAAATGAACGTGGGATGTCCGTGGGCCTGGGGCACACAAACGGACTCAGGTTGGCCAAGTGTGGGCAAGGGCAGTCTCCTGAGGAAGGACTGTCAGTTTAAAAGATAAAATAAGCCCTGATAACACATCTGAGAGCATTTACTGCCTCCTTCAGAGTTTGATGGTTTCCTTATTTCATGGCTCTTTCTCCCCCAGGTAGTTCCTGCTGTGCGTACCTGAGACTGCCCCCATCCCACAGCACCCTATCCTGAAGAAACAGGCTCATGCACAGATTTTGGAGGCAAGAGAAGAAAAATGATCAGTGTCGGGGGAAAACTGAAACAGAACTCAAAGGTTTTGTAGAGATTTTCCAGTTTGTATTTTGAGCTGTTTCCTCTCAAAAGCAAATGCCCTGCCTTTCTGGGGCTGCTGACATGGCTGTTCTGAGGTTTCAAAATGCAGCCTGTTGAAGACACAATTTGTTTTTCAGAAGAGAACGAATCCAGAACACATGAAATTCATCAAGTTGTGTTTTCAGAGTGAGAGGAGCCACTTGTGGAAGTAGAAGTGCACCCAGGCTGGGAGCAGAGGCACAGCATCCCCCACTCAGACACACAACTTCCAGCACATTAGGTGAATTGTCAATAAAGGAGAAAAAAACACCCTTGGAAATAGAGTGAATCCCTTTAATGAATAAAAACCTTGTACAGGAGAAAGTAAAATGTTGTTTAATGAGCCTGAGGCCCATTAAAGGAAGAAATCTGCTATTTACCTCTCTCTGTACTGTGAAATCTCTCTTAAACAAACACCTGCTATAGGCAAAAAGCTGCTAAGTATTAAATTGGCTGCACATTATACCCAGACTACTATCAGTTATCTAAGGAAAACACTGCCTCCTTTTCAAAGCTTTTTGCTGGAGACTAAGGTAGACAAGAACTTTATTGTTGGTTCTGTATCACCAGTTTTACCCTGAGGTGTTAATGTCCACCTTTCCTATCTGAAAAGCTGAGATTTCCACAAAGTACCACAAGAAAAGGACTCCTGCTGTGATTACCTCTGATAGCCAGACCACCCATCCCAGGGGATGAAGTCTTCCTGGAAAACCTGTTCAGAGGTCAGAGCTGGGTGTGTCTTGGGGGCAGGTTTGCAGAGGTCTGGTTGGTTGGGATGTGCTCTGACACAGGTTTGTGGACTCTCAGGAGCCTCTCCAGTTCAACATTAAAAAGTCAGTAATTGGTGTAAAAGGTGGAGGGATTTCCTGTTCCCGTGCCAGGGCTGGCAGAGAAAAAAACAGAGTGGATGGTGGAAATGCAGAAAAAGATTAAGTCTCTGCTCTTGATGGTGGGTGTGCTGCCCGAGGGCAATGGGTGACAGGCTGCTGTGGAGCATCCCACAGAGACAGCCCTGGGAGCAAGAGCTTGGTCCTGCTGGATCACGGCCTGGCTGCTGCCCAGCCCGGCTGTCACACACCTGCAAGCACCACAAGGGACCAGGCAAAGATGTGTTGGAGGGCAGTGGGTCCACGCTCAAGCCCCATCGGCTCAGAGGTGGGTGGTGGAGGCTGGCAGGCTCCAAACCCCTGCTGTGCTATCAGCCCCCGCAGGGGTACTTGGCCTTGTTGAACCTCGTGAGGCTCCCATGGGCTTCCTTGCTGTGCTTGTGCAGGTTCCTCTGGATGTCATCCTGTCCCTCAGCTGCACCACACAGCTTGGTGCCATCTGTGAAACGGTGAGGGAGCACTTACCCCACTGTCTGTGCCACTGATGAAGCTGTTAAACAGTACTGGTCCCAGTATGGTCCCGAGGGACATTGCTCATCACTGATATCTAGCTGGACATGGAGCCATTGGCTGTTACCCTCTGAATCACAGATCACTGAGGTTGAAAAAGACCTCTGAGATCATTGTGTCCAGCCTTTGACTGATCCCAGCCTTTGCAACTGGACCAGAGCCCTGAGTGCCATATCCAGTTCCTTCAACACCTCCAAGGGAGGTACTTCAACCACCTCCCTGGGCAGTTCATCCCAATGTTTAACCACCCTTTCCATGAAGAAATTCCTCCTGATGCCCAGCCTGACCCGCCTCTGGCACAACTTGAGGTAATTTCCTTTTGTCCTGTCACTGTTCCCTGGGAGCAGAGCCCGACCCCCACCTGGCTGCCTGCTCCTGTCAAGGAGTTGTGATTTCAGGTAGATGTGACCATCCAGGCAGTTCCTGATCCACCCTTCAATCCACCCACTGAGTGCATCTCTCTCCAATTCAGATAGAAGGATGTTGTGAGGGACTGTGTTAAAGCCCTTACAGAAGTCCGGATCGTTGCCATCCATAGCCCTTCATTTGTCCACTGAATTAATTCTTCAAACCTACAGATCTCAGCAGCAAGTACCACACAAATCCTTCAGCTCTGCTCCAGGCACAGAGGAGAGGCTCACAGGCTGGTTTTATACCTCAGCCAAGACAATGAATGAGGTTGTGCTTGCTACCCTTTTAAAAATGGGAGCAATGCTTTGCCTTTTCCAGTCACCTGAGACTCCACCTGTCTGCCGTGATTTTTCAAATAGCATTGAGGGTGTCTTGGTAACTGCATCAGCCAGCTCCCTCAGGACTCTGGGATGCTTTCTGCTGTGTCCCACAGTCTTGTGTATGTTCAGGTTCCTCAGGTGATCTTGAACATCCAGGTCACTGGTCCTGGACATCTCTGAAGTGCAGAGGGTGCCTGGGGCTGGATGTGCACACTGCTCCTGGCCCTGCCAGGTTTCCAAAGGGAATGTTGGGAATACCAAAGCACAGTAGGACTGCACTATGACTGGCCCTCTGACTGTCCCTCAGCAGGACTCTCCTTTGGACTGGCCAGTGCAGTGGAGTAGGAAGATCTGGCTTGGACAGGAGTAGGATACAAGACGCAATTCCTACATCCACGTGTCTAGTGAAACTCTGAGTGTGTTGAAGACCACACCAGGTTATGGTCATCCAAAGCTCTGTTCCCAGCTCTGCTGTGAGGTCCTGAATGAGCCACCTGTGGCATGATGCACCAGTCTGACGGGCAGAGAGGGGCTGCCTGGGTGCTGCACAGCCCCAATGGTTATGAAATCAAAATTCACACGCATATATGGTGGATTTATCATATTACAGCCAGAAAGGGGCAAGTTCATTTCTATACTGACATCTATGTGTTTGAAATATTCAGAGAAAACCAGCAAACCCGTCTGGGACTCAGAAGTGAAGATGAAAAGTGTTAATATTTTTAGCACGGCAGTCTCAGCTTCAGCAAGGTCATGACACCAGCCCATTATCATTTGAAAAGTGCACTCATGAAAGGGGAAGAAGAACTGGTTTGGAGCAAGTAGGTGCACTGGGATGAAAGGCACAAAGCTTTCAAGATGAGAGCAGCCACTTCCAGGCACTCGACTGAGAACTGCAACACCCAATTTGCTTCCCGCCGCTGCCGCTGCCCAGCCTTTCCATCTGCAATTTCTATTATTCAGATGGGTGGAAATTACTGCAATAAATATTGATGGGCTGGTGCATGGGAATGGCTACGCTGAGTATTGAGGGGTCACTGGGCAGGCACATGGGAACTGCCCAAGAATGAGGGACTGGGAGCCCAGTGTGCTGTGCAGACAGTGTGGGAGCGGGGTTGGGGGTCTCCAGTCCATGCAGGGAAGTTGAGGTGATGAGAGAACCCTCTCTGGGCCTTCCCAGCTACGGCTGGCACAGCACCGTGTGGAAATGATGCACAGCTTCTGTGTTTTTTCTGGAGAAACCAGAAAATCAGAGAGGATCTTAACTGCACTGAAATTGGGTTGGCTCCTCCAGGACTCAGTTTTCCAGGTGCTGCAACCCCCTGGCATGGGGGGCTGTGCTGGAGCAGGGGCTTTGCATATTCAGAGGAGACAGGGATCAGGATTCCATATCCAGTGACCTCGAGCTCCTCACATGGCTGCTGGGAAACAGGAGAGTTCCTGTCCATGACCCCAGAGAACATCACCAAAATGATGCTTGCTAATTCTATCTGTCTCCAAAAAGCATTTCAAGTGAAATGCCCAGAAATAAAGACTCTTAAGCACTTAAAAGTGTTCAGGATGTTAACTAATTCTGATGATTTGTATGTTTTAATTATTCACTGACACTGTATTATTTTTCAAGCAGAAAAGGAACTTCTGAAAGTGTCACTGCCTCTGCTACTTAAAGCAAAGAAATGGTGTTTAATTAAACTGAGACCAACAAAGCTCTATTGTGTGACACTTGCAAAGCAGCCTGTGAAATAGGAAATGTCAAAGATTAAACAAACCTCTTTTAGAGCCAGCTGAGGGGAGAGGTGCCACTGTTTATAAAATCAGAGCCAGGAAAAATATAATAATTAGAAAAAACCAGGTCATATGGAAAAAAAATATCCAACTTGACAATCTTTCATGCAGATATGATTTGAAGTTCATTACTCATTGTATTCCTGCACAGAAGGCTTTTTGTTATTCTTTGTGCTAAGTAATTTTTTAATTTAAATGGAGATGGAGATGTGTTCAAAGGAAATTTTTAAACAAATGAACCCAGATGCATTTCATGTCATTTTTGATATAAAGGTTGAATGAAGCTGCAGGGAAGAAAAACTGCATTTAATTAATTTATATATTTTCTCATAAATAGATCTGTTTCTGACCACTTTCTTTAACATTCATGTGTGGTTGGTGAGCAGGGAGTACATGAGGTTATTTCCTCATTTGAAACCTAGTTTAATTACTTTTGAAAAACCATAACAGTTGAAATTAAGCTCTAAAACACAAATGTGTATATTAATGTAGAAGGAGATGATGGGAGATTTTTCACTGCCTGGATTTCCTCACACGGACCCAAGTGATATTGTAATCTGAGATGCTCATTCAGACATAAGAAACATATCATTAAAATGCACTTTAATTCTCTTCTTTGGTGCTTAGAGCTATTTTCCACCCCAAAAGGTTGCAGTGTAGAATATACCAAGAGACAGTTCCCTCCTCCCTCCCGCTCCCCATGGCTGGGTGCAGGGAGATGAGGCAGAGCATCACTCCAGAGCCAGCCCTGCCAGGTGTGTGAGGTCCAGCCAGCCAGGGGGGCACCTCTGCCACCCCCCTGCCACCCCCACTTGTCCCCAATTCCTCCCCCAGCTTGGGCAACGGGACCTTGGGTGAAAATCCAGCACAAGCTCGATTCCAGTGTCCTGGAGAGTGAGGTCCACAGCCTGTCTTGCACAGCACCCTCACCAAAAGCAGATCCCAAGCTGCAGGACCATCCAGCCTGCACAGGGATCATGGACTCTGCCCTTGCTGGGGAGCAGCTGAATGAGCTGCTCTGCTCATTTCTCCCCCACAACCCGAGTGTTCAGCACCCTCAAACAACACCATCTTCAGGCCACCAAGATGATTAGAGGGCTGGAACACCACTGCTGGGAGGAAATGCTGAGAGAGTTGTTCACCTGGAGAAGAGAAGGCATCGGAAAGACCTTTTTGTGGCCTTCCAGTGCCTGAAGGGGCTCTAAGAGAGCTGGAGAGGGACTTTGGACAAGGGCCTGCAGGGACAGGACAAAGGGGAATGGCTTCCCACTGCCAGAGGGAAGTGTTAGATGGGATATTAGGAATAAATTCTTCCCTGTGAGGGTGGGGAGGCCCTGGCACAGGCTGCCCAGAGAAGCTGTGGCTGCCCCATCCCTGGCAGTGTCCAAGGCCAGGCTGACGGGACTTGGAGCAACCTGGGATAGTGGAAGGTGTCCCTGCCTATGGCAAGGGGGTTGTATCTAGTTTATTTTTAAGGTCTCTTCCAACCCAAACCACTCTGTGATTCTCATGCTGATAGATTTTGGCCCTGGGACAGATCTGTGCTCAGTGGCCAAGCTTTGGGCAGACCATATTGGCCTTACAGTGGGTCATTAACAAGCCCCAGCAAGGAGATAAATGTCTGTACTGCTTTGTTCAAGGAGTTGCTTGGACTGAATGAGCTCACTCTGTACTCTCTAACACACCACTGAGTTCCACTGTCCTGAAGCAAAATACAGGAAAACAATCTACATGTTGGGATTCCTGATTGCAGAAATCTGTCCTCCTTATTAGTGGGTGTGCTGGAGACACGAGTGGACAAAGCAGATGCCTCTTTCCATTTGGAAGGTGTTAGAATTGATAGGGTTTAATTAGAAGCCCAGATCTGGAAAAGACTCCTGGGTGCTTGGGTCCAGCCCTGAAACAGCACCATGCCTGTAAGTCCTGCCTTAGGCTGACCTGGATAACTGGCAGGGGGGCTTCAACCAGTTGCTGATGCTATTGAATACGAGGCCAAGAAATTGACAAATGTGGCATAAACAATCATGAAAATGGCAAACAAGAGCCCTGTGGCATGGCAGCAAATGTGAAATTGCTGCAACAGTGCATGGCACTGCTCTCCACTCAGTTTTGAGTGATGATGACCTCCTTGTATGTCCAAGCAATCAGACTGATTACTGATTTGTCCACGTACTCCATGCAGAAGGTATATTTTAGCCCACAACTCTCATTTTAGCCCACAGCTCTCATTTAAAAATTATTCTTTCAGTATCTAATGGCAGAAAATGAGTTGATGCTTCCTCTCTGGGATGAACCAGGTGCCACCCCCCCAGTACTCATTTCTGCCATGGAGCAGCAGACCATGGCACACGCGCGAAACTGAGCCAGGCAGGGCCTGCCAGGCTGAGACACCCAGCTCAGACAGGGCCCTGGGCTTGGGCTGGGCCACACAGGCCACTCCAAAGCCTTTCCTGGACACAGCAGCTGCAGCGTTCCTGGGACTGTTTTCATAGAATCACACAATGGGTTGAAAGCATCCTAAAGATCATCTAATCACAACTGCTTTGGATGGATTCATCCTGCTGCAGGGACCAGGGCATTTCATGAGACAGCAAGGGCTGATCACAGCACCTGGTCCCAGTGCCTGAACATATTTCCAGAGGTATTTCATGCACTGCTCAGATGCAGGCCTAAGGTAACATTGGTATTTGAGATGTTCTGCCTGTTGGCAGCTCACCTCAGGGCTCCAGTTGTTTCAGCCCAGCGTTTCCCACAAAACCGCTTTGCTCTTGCTCCACTGCCCTTCCACCTTTGGTTCCTGTAGATGTGCTGCTCTGTACCACCCTCTCTCACTCCCAGCAGACCTAATTCCCTCTGGATCCCAAGAGTGTGGAGTGGTGAGACCTCCCTGGCACCTTCAGGAGATCCCTCCCTGCAGGGAGCTGTGGCAGCTCCAGCACACACCTCACCTCTTCTGCAGAGCCATCCCACGTGATCCAGCATTACACCCACACTCCCTGTCAGTGCTCTAATTCCCTGGTGGCACCCAACTTTGGGGCTACTGCTACCCAAAAAACCTCTTGGGACTGGACTGTTGCAAAACCATCACCCTAGACTTGGGGTAGGAAAATATCGAGCTGGTGGCCCTTTCTTCTCCTGGGCCATGCCTTTTTCCAGGCTCTCGACACCCTGCATCTCATCAGCATCCTGCCCCTGCCCTGCATTTCTCTGGAAGGTGTGTTCAGAGCTACCCAGCTGGGTTGGCATGGAAAGAAAACAGCCAGAAAATAATGTGTTCCTCACTAGGACAGGCTGGTGCTTCGAAACACTTCAGTGGGTGTCCTGCATCTCCAAGGCTTCTCCAGGAATGCAGCTGGGATTGAAAGGGCTCTTCCCTCTTTGCCAGGGGCTGTTCTCTTGCTGCCCCTTAAAGCAAAGTCATTTGGTCATGCCAGCACTTCTGCACGGCAGGGCTCCGTCAGGGCTTTATCCTGCTGGAGAGACAGTTGAACATTTTCCATCAAAATTATTTTCAGCCAAATCTGATCTTCATCAACACAGAAAACTGTGTATATCTTGGGGGAGGGGGGAAATTTCAGAATCTCATTATGCAAATGAGCCAAAGGGACAAAAAAAAAAAAAAAAGGAAAAAAGAAATCTCACTTTTGGTTTTGATAAAAGCCCTGGCAAATCTTGCAGAAAATCATCAGCAAAAATATTTGCTGTGAGTCTGTATAAATTGCTGCTGTGAATGTGCATTGCCCTGGATGCAGCCAGCTCCAGGGGAAGGGGTGCACAGCACAGCCCAGGTGCTGACAAGCCCTGATACACGTTTCCTTCTTGTTTCCTTCGTTTGTTTGCTTGGGGCACCCTGGGGCTGTCCTGGAGGCAGAGGATATACAGAGATAACACACAGATTCATTAGTGTCCCTGCTCATTAACTGAGACCTCTGCATCACTGATGTGGCTCCTCCAATTTGTGTCAGTGGTGCAGGGGGTGAGGAGCAGCCCCGCTGCCCACCCAGACCGTGACACAAAGATGTCACTGAGTCCTCGAGGGCAGCTCCTGCCAGCCCTTCCAGGGGCTCAGGGCTCCTCTCTGACCCTGGCACGATGTGTGCTAGGGCTGTGCTCACCCATGTGCTGACCCACTCCTGCTCCATGTCAGATGCTAATGAAGGGGGTTTGGTGCTGGGATGAGGAGGAGGAGTGAGGAGGCTGAGCATTGAATTGGGGACAGGAGTCAGGGGCTGCCTGGGTTTAGGAAACACAGCACCAGATGTTATTTCACTCTTGCCAGGCAAAGCTCTCAATCCCCTCCCCTCCAGAAGAAACCAATCCTCCTAATCAGAGGTGTCTGTTTGCAGGGATTAAGCGAAGATCAGGCCGTCTGAGGACCTTACTCCCTTTCCTGAAGAGGTCCTGGTTATTTAAAGAACTCTGATTTGCTGTCCTCATTACCAGGGCTGCATGGTGCTGTGCAGAGCCCGTGCTGTGCTGCTGGGGCTGCTCTGTGCATCCTTCCCACTCTGGGGTCAGCTGTGGCAGGGAAGGGGTTCCTTTGTGCTGGCTGTTGGATCACTCCCAAAACTTCAGTTTTGGGGACTGTGAGCCTGAGGCAACCAGTACCCAGCCCTGCTGGGGTGCAGCACAGGTAGCCCCAAACACCCTTTTGCTTTTGGCTGTTCTGTCGCTGAGCTGTGACCCAAAGGACAGCGAAGGGCTGGCTCTGCCTGTGCTGCAGAGAGACTTTGAATCACTCCAGCATGAGTTCCCCACTGATTCCTAACCTCCCTGCCAGGACTGGGTACCCATGGTTGGGATATGTTCCTGGAATGCTCCTGGGAAGTCAAGGCTTTCCTGGAGTAGGTGCTGCTGCCTTTTCCCTGGTGCCTCTGCACCAGCTCCCGTCAGCCTCGTGTCTCCACGAGGAGCACTGAGGTTGTGAGCTCCCAGAGCTGAACTCCCAGTTCCTGACAGTCTCCCCTCTCCAGGCACACTCTTGCAAACTGAAAATGGAGATAACAGAATACCCTGAACCGGAAGGGTCATTGAAGTCCAGCTCCTGCAAGGTGCAAGTAACTCCCTCGTGCTGTGTCCTCCGCAGCAACCCCTCCTCACCTCGCTTCCTCACGGCACAGAGTTTGTAAAAAAATGGCTCAGTACTGACACCTTCTGCACTCGGCTGCAGGGACGGGTTCACTCTTCACAGAGCTGAGAAATTCAGAGGCACGTCCTGTTTATTGGGATGCTTTGGTCAGATTCCCTTTATCCACTGGTGCTGTCCAGGGCACAGAGTACACAAGTTCATGGGGAAGAGGGGTCCTGCCTTGTCTGCTGATGGGAACACTGGAGGTCCTGTGATGCTGTGCTGGTGCTGGATATGGTCCTTGCTGTGCTCTCAGGAGAAGGAGGTGAGACCTGTGGGACTCTCCCTGTGGGACAGGGATACCCACAGCCCCGCAGTCCACAATGCTGGCAGGACAAGGGGGAAGGGCTTCAAAGTGAAAGGAGGTGAAATTTAGGTGACATATACAGAAGGAATTGTTCCCTGTGAGGCTGGTGAGGCCCTGGCACAGGGTGCCCAGAGAAGCTGTGCCTGCCCCATCCCTGGAAGTGTCCAAGGCCAGGTTGGACGGGGCTTGGAGCACCCTGGGATAGTGGAAGGTGTCCCTGCCCATGGCAGCAGATGGAATGGGATGGACTTTTAGGTGCCTTCCAGCCCAAATAATTTTGTGATTCTGTGATTCCATGTTTCTACGATTCTATGATTCTGTGATTCACCTCCTGCAGCTTGATCTGTGCCACAATGTGGTTAAATATTAACCCTCTGAGCAGCATTTGCTGTCCCTTCATTTCCCACCATCAGCCCTTTCTTCAGCCACAGGCTCTGCTGTCACAAGAGGCTCCTCTGCCGGTCTCAGCAGGCTTTTCTGAAGGATGGCTGTCCCCTCCCTGTGCACATGGCACTTCACCTCCTGACCAATGGCAAGTGCTCCACAGCTTTTATGGCAGGGACATCCCAAAGAGCCATTGCACTGCAACAGCCAGAGGAATTTTCTTATCCCTCCAGGCCCTCCTCCCACTGACTCCTTGGACTTTTCGGATCAGAGAGTGCTGGACATGAGCCTTCAGTGGGCAGAAACATAGCCAGGGTGACTGATCAGTGCTGGAAATGGTCCTGCTCTGAGTGGGAGGTGGACTGGAGGCTTCTAGAGGTCTCCTCCCAACAGCACAGGGATAATGAGAACCATGAAGTAGAAGGAAAGAAACACTGGTGAGAAGGACCATAGTGCACAGGCCCGTTTTCTAGTGCTTCAGAGCTAGGCACTGCAGAACCAGAACAGTCTGAAATCCATGCAGGACAAGGAATGGACACATTCAGCACACAGATACCTCCTCCCAGCTGATAGGTGTGAGTGATGGGCATTCACTTCCTTAGACAGAGCCTGGGACTGTGGCCTGTGAGGGTTGGAAATGTTCAGAGCTTGTCTCACTCACCAGCACAGGGGAGCAGAAATACCTCCCGTGGCATTTTTCCTCCAAGACTTTATTTTTCCCCCTGTGTGTAAATGATTAATGAAGGATATTGTGGGAAGCAGATGTACAGTTACCACAGTAACTTGGATGAGCGGCGGGCAAGGTTTGTGCACATGGTGAGTGCTGAAGTGAGGAGCTTTGTGCATGCTGTAGTTATTTTAACCTTCATAAGATTCTGATTAATTATTAACACCGTCACTCCTAACCTGGGGGAATATTTGTAAGTGAGGATAAGTTCATAATGAATCCCTTTCAATTTTCTGTCCCTATTGCCCTCTCTCCCTGGATACCATTATAATTTTAGCTCCCTAAAATCTCCCATTATCTCACTTTCCACTACAGTAACCTATTATCATCTTTAATTTTTAAAAAGGATAATAACACAGAAGAAAATGTGAGCATGGGCATTATTCATGGTCACTCACCTGCGGTGGCATTTCCTTGCTCTTTGACCTGCTGTTTTCTTCCACTTCCCAGGACTTTTACGGAAGCTGTGTCCCAGGAGAGGGAATCTGGAGTTTGCTTTGACTCCCTGAAGTGACTTTGCGTAGTGCTGGGAGAGAAGCAGAGGGGTAGGGTTCATTTGAAAGACCAAAAGGAAAAAAAAAGAGCTACGCCTGCCCCACTCCTGTGCTTCAGGGCCCTGGTGCTGCTACAAGCCAGAGGCAGGGCCTGGTCCCACTGCTCACCATGGTGAGCCAGCAGGTCCCAGGGAACTGGCACAGTCCCACGTCTCAGTGACAAACCCAGACCTCACCTTCCTCCAGTAAGCAGGGGTCTTCCATCCTGCAGCATCACTGTCTCCTTTGATGTCCCCAGGCAGCTCTCAGGGATGGGCTGGGCTGCAGCTGCCCCTGGAAAGGGCTGAAGAGGAGAAGCTCTAGCTGGGCACCCTTGGGCTGGGGGGTCACTCTGGTGCTTCTCCCACCCCTGGAGCTCTTTTCTGCCATGCTGGGGAGGTGTCAGTGCAGGCACTGGTTTATAGGATGGGCTTCTGGGGCAGAGACAAGCAGTGCTTCCTTCTCGAGGGTACCCCAGGGCTGGGAACTCTTCCTTCCCATTGGAGTCACCAGGACTGGACACATGCACAGTGCCAGTGAGAAGGCAGATCCCTGGGAAGTCAGCAGAGGCCTTCCTCCGCTCCCACACCTCCACATCATCACTGACCCACAAGCATCACTCCCCTGGCATAGCTGCCACTGGCCTTTCCCTGCCTCAGCCCCTCCACCTCCTCCCTCTCCTCGCTCTGTGATTGCTCTCACCCCGCTCTGCTCCAGAGACCTGCTCCTCACCAAGCCCTCTCAGAGCCTGCTAGGCCCAGCTGGACAGAAGGGAAGGGGCTCTTTCTCTCCTCTTCCTCCATTCGGGTCCTCCAGCCTTGCCCACGCTGTACCCACTGATGGTCCCGTTGGGTTCTGCTTGTGAAGGTTGGGCCCACTCTGAGGGAGCCTCCTGTTCCTCGTGTGCTTACAGATCTCACTGATGCCTCCAGCTGATGCTTTTATCTGGAGCAGATGCTTTTATTTGGAAGCAGTGCTCAGATTGGGCTCCCAAACCCATGAAATGAAGGTTGAGAGGGAGAAGTGAAGGGCGTGTTGGCTGGTCACAAGTGGAGGGGCCTGGGAGCGCTGCCAGCAGCAGAGGGGTCGATAGGATGGCCGGGCCCTGCCTTGCACAGCAGTCAGGGCAGGACAGATGGCTCAGGAGCTCCACACTCCTGGTTTATCTCGCTTACAAACCTCAGTGCTGCCCACCTTTCTCCCCAGAACAAAGATTCTGGCCTGCAGGACCGGCAGCAGCAGGAGGGCAGGACTGGGATGGAGGGAGGTTTGTGGCACTAAGGGCAGCAGTGGCTCACACTACACTGTGCCTGTCCTGCTTAAAACACTGGGAAAGCCTCACTGTGTGATGAAAATAAAAGCCTTTCAAAAGGTGCTGCCCACCCCAGTCGCACCCAGGGCTGTGCAGAGGGAGTGTGTGCTCAGCAGGTGAGCCTCTGAGCACCTCTCACACCCTCCTGGGGACTCACCCCTGCACTTGCTTTTTGCCCACGGACTCCCTGAGCTGAGAACAGCAGCAAGCTGTGTTACTGCACCCGTGGTCCTGCTCAACAAGCACCAGTCTGCCCAGGAAATGGAGTCCTGCTGTCCCTAAGTGTCCCCTGAGGACTGTGAGGACACTGGAGCTCCTCACACAGAGCAAGTGCCACACACATGGCCTGGCTCCTCCAGGTGACAGTGGCCAGAAAGTGCCAGAGCCCCCCAGCAGCAGATGCAGGACACTTCCTTCTATGTCAAGCACAGTCCAACCTCTGAAGATCAGCTTAAATGAGGTTGGCATAAGCCCTGTGCATCCCTGCTGTGTTTCTCTTTGCTGTCTATTATCACAACAGGGCACTCTTCATGTGCACAAAAATTTTCACTGCCTTTTATGAATCTTCCTAAACTCTTGTTCTCAAGGATAAACAAGATTTAAAAGGAGATGGGATTTCTAATGGCTTGCAGAAAACTGAAGAGGATCAGTATTAAGAACAGAACTCAGGATGGGACCTTTGTTAAGATGAGGCACAGATCAAGATGTGCCTCTTTTGTGAGTGATGTTAAAATTGTGGCGGGAAGGGTCACTTGAAAAGACACACACAAAAGGGGCATCAGAGGAATATTTTAAACCCTTCACCACTTGTTCCTCACTTCTGCACGAAGGCACTGCCAAGCTGGGCTCAGCCACCAGCACAGGCTGTGTGGGCTGCCTCTGGCGGGCAGGTGGATCAGCGGAGATCAGGCTGAGGGACCTGCAGCGGGAAGAGCTGGGAACTCCAGCTGGCCTTTGCTGCCCCAGCTGCAGCTGCATTTCCAGGCTGTGAGAAGGATGGATGGACACCGTGGATCCGTGGCTTGTCCCAGTTCAGCAGGCTCCAGCCTGTCCGTGTGTCCCTTGCACCTGAGCAGCTTCCCCTGGAGGAGGACAGACTGCACTCCAGGGGTGTTGAGGGCTTGGGTCCTCGCTGGCTGGGATCACTACAGGCTGGTGTTCTGACCCAGAGAACTGGGTGCCAACCAGGCTGACAGCTGAGGGGGGCACAGGAGAAGCCCCCTCCCCACATTTCAGCCCCGACAGCATTTACATAAACAACAGGAAAAGGCCCATCTCTAGCCAGCAGGCAGAACCAGGAGCAGGCTGTCAAGATGTCTTTTCAAAGACCGTTTTTTGTCATGGAAAATGTGCTTTCATCAGAAAAGCCTTTTCAGAAAAAGCCTCTTTCCTAGAGCTGTGCAAGAGTGCTGGAGAACTTCACACAAAGATTCTGTCCTTTAAACCTAGATAAAAAATTGGCAATTTGATAATCTTGTCTTGTCTCTCACATAGTTTTTTATTTTTCCAAAACTGTCCTGTTTTTTCTCACTAGAAAAATGTGTCTCTGGGGTGTATTGAAGGCAAAAAACAAGGAGCAGGGAAAGCAAAGGGAGTAAAAAAAATACTAGCAAAAGCAGTATTTTAAATATATAATGCTTCCTGAGGAAGCAGCACATTCACTTTTCAATAACCATGTACTTACTTTAAACTGTGTCTTCAAATGAGTAAAAGTAAGACAAAGCACAGATCTTTTCCTGGTTAAATAATTAAAATGTGGTGAGAGACCGTGTTTGTCTTTTAAACCTCTTGGTTCAAGCTGCTCTTCCAGAGGGAATAGAATACGATCTTAAAACAAGAAAAACCAGGAGTTTTCATAAAAAGCCCAATGCAAAGGAACCCACCTCGTGAGTGCAGCTAAAAGGGGCTCTGAAATGCTCAGAGGAATTGGGGTGAACCCACAAAGCCTCTGGCCACCATGTCCAGGGTTCTTGCCAAGGGATGGGCAGTTGGGGGCATCACGTGTTCCCTGAGCAGGGTCTGTCCCTCCTTGAGGAGGTTTTCAATCTGCACCCCTTACAGCACTCCCAGGAGGAGCTTGGGCTCTGCTGAGGGGCTGAAGCCTGTGTCGTGTTATCTCACCCTTCAGAGACACCCAGGAGTCCCCCTCGGGTGCCAGCTGATCCCAGGCTGGAATCCTAAATGCCGTGGGCTGGGCTGAGTTCAGCTGGCACGATGGAGCCCCGTGAGCAGCCTGGTGGGCTTCCCTGCTGCTTCCTCTGGCTTCCAGCTCGTGCCTCGGTGACCCTCCCTCCTGATGTGCTCCCAGACCAGAGCTGGGCTCCCCTCCTCGCCCACCCAGCTGCTCCCCACGCTGGCAGAGGGGACAGGGAGGGGCACAGGGAGGCAGCAGGTTACATAATATTGTGGGAGTGCCTCTTTGGGCCAGAGGAGCTGCAGAATCCAAGCCCAGGGAGGGCTGGAGATGGGGTGTGGAGAAGTTCCACCTGGGATGGAAATCCTCTGCGTCTCAAATCCCTGTCACCTTGCTGGGTGAGGAAGGACACACAGCTCTGGGAAGAAATCCCTTGGGTGATGCCATCAGCTCCTGCAGCTGAAGGTTCGTGTCCGGCCCGTCCGTGGACAGAGCCGTGGCTGATCCATGATCCCCCATGGGATCCACGGGTGGGATGGGAGCAGGTGCCATACTTGGGGCTGGAAATACCTTCCTGTGCTGGTGCTCTTTGCTTGGGTCTCAGACTGGCCACAGCTTTCTGTTTCTGCTGTCAACATCTGGCCTCAGCTAACCATGGGATTAAAAGGAACAGAGTTTGTCCCTTAAGTCTCAAATTGCCAAGTTTAGTGTGTCTTGGGTCCTGCATATCAGTGCTGGCTGGGAGCTGAGGGAAGGCACAGGAGGGATGGATCTGGCTGACTCTGAGCGCCAAGCAATGTTATCAAATATTTGCTGAGACAATCCTTCCACTGGCTTCAGGGTTTTACGCCTTGTTTAGGCCATTAGGAGGAGGAATTAGAAAGTTACCGCTGCAGTGGGGAGATGGTATTGTAGTGGCTATGCCATATTTTGGCAGAATGTCTTAGGCCTCAGAGCAATCTTTTGTGCGCCCTTTCTCACCAGACCAGCAGCTCTGATTCAGCTCTTCCCAGCTGCAGCTTTTAGGAAAACCGGCCAGATGCGTGCCTTTCCCTGTCAGAATGCTGAGGGATAACAGCATAGCTGGGAATTAGAAGAGAAAGGAAGAAAAAGGAACAAGGAAGGAGTCAGGGAGTTATCAGTATCCCCAGCGTGGCTGGAGAAAAGGCACGAGAGACTGAGAATCCCATGAATCTGCCCTTGTTCCCTTTTCCTGGTGCATCGGGGCTGGAATTCGAGGCATGCGTTACGTTAGCACTGCAGATACTGGAATGAAAACAGGAAATGTAGAGAGGCTGCAGGCACTCAGCATACTGGAGGTAGCCCCTGCAGAGCTCTGAGAGAGAAGAAGAGTCATTTGTGCAACAAAATGTGCTCTTCTGAGGGGTTTTCTGCCTGTGGTGTGTCAGTGCGATGCTCACCAGCTCACCAGGGGTGCTGACACCCAAGGGCAGCCTGTTGGTGTGAGGGGGGATGCAGGGCTGGATGTCCTCCAGGCTGGTCAGGTTGAGAATACAGCCACAGCCATGGCTCCTTTACGTCACAGGCAGGTGAGAAAGGGACAGAAAGCTCTTCCATGTCATCCAGACAAGGAGCTAGGAGATATTCTCCTCTTGGGGAGCAGGGAATTGATCCTGGAGCTCTTAGTACATGTCCATACACAAGGCTGGGCTCTCCCATTCCCTCTGTGGATGATGTTTCCACCACTACTGATGCCAGTTATGGTCATGGTCTGGTCATGGGCTTGGGACAGCATCAGGAGAGGGAGGATGTACAGGACTTACAGCCATAACTCAGCTCTCATCAGACTCTGGTAGAAAGGACTTCATAAACTTCCCGGGTGGAATTATAACATCAGTCAGTTCCTCTCCTGTATCTCCATGAGGAACGAGTCCCTCTTCACAGCACCAGAGACAGGATTGCACCCAGTGCAGCCCAGTGCAGCCCAGAGCACATCCCCCTGCCCACAGCCAGCGCTGGTTTGAGCCAGGAGCACACAGCCCTGCTCCCATGTACAGTCTGGAGCTGAGGCAGTGGGATAGCAAAGCACAAATACACATGGAATGGACACTCCTGAAATCCCAGGTATGCTCTGACATGTGGATTTCAAAATGGAACTGCTGGGAGACATCACAAGCTGTACCTTGTCCCCTGTCCGTGTCCCGTGGGAAGGTGGGTGGGTGTAGCAGCCTCAGGGATGGCTCAGCAGCCCGGCAGGGTGACAGTGACATGAATCACTGACCCCCCCAGTTCCACCTGCAGGGGTAGCCTCTGCTTGTGGGGGTTTCTGGGCTGAGGTACCTGCAGCACCCAGAGCAACACACAGCCTGGCTGGAAGCTGCTCCCCGGCAGGCTGGGCAGGGAGCTGCTGAGCTACCCAAACTCTGCAGAGACCATGGGTTCAAACAGTGAGGCACCTGCCACCTGTACTGTCACCATGTGCAGCACCAGAGCTCTGGGTGGGCTGGGCCAGCTGCTCCTGAGCAAGGTGCAGCAATGGGACAGCTGAGCACGAGCTTCCCAGGGCTCAGCAGGAACCAAAAGTGAGCTGTGCAGGTAAAAGGGTGACCCCAAGACACTGTGTCATGAAGAGGATGTTGTTGTGTTCGTCCTGACAGCTCCATGTCACGGTCAATCCCCTCCCAGCCTTTCTCCTGCTGCAGCAAGAGCTGTGATGTGTTCATGTGCGTTCCCATGTTTGTTCCTCTGCTTCCATCCACTCTGCTCCACAAACACAACACTGGCTTCTGGCAAGCAGAGGAGGATCTTGCAAACAGAGGCCAAGTGGCAGGAATTGAGAAACTGAGACATCTACCCAAGAGAACATGGAGAAAAGGCAAAACATGGGGATCCAGAGCCAAAACTCAAGTGGGTGTTTCAAGCATTCCTTGGATTGCTCAACCTCCACCACAGCTTCCTATTGCACAGAGCAGCGGGTGGTGAGGTCCTCTGCTGAGGCCCTCTGCTGCTTTCTCAACAAGGAAACTGTAGGAAGATAAATTCACCAGCATGCTGAGATCTCCAGGAATGCCAAGCAGTTACTGACATCTGATTCAGGGTTCATTCATCTGGGTGAGAAGAGATAATAAAGGGCTACATGTTTGCATTGCTTCTTGGCACTGGAGGTTTCTGAGTCACGAGCTGCCAGGTGGGTCAGAGGGACCTGTCCTGCACAAGCTCTGTGCCATCCATTGCCAGGGACAAATGGGAAAGGAAGCCCTTGTGATGGTTAAGAAAACCAAGGCATCCCATAATTACATCTGTGGAGGTTGCAATCAAAATCTGCCAGGCTAAAAGCTCTTTGTCGGGTTTCTCTCCAAGAGCACACCTTCCCAGGTGTGCTGCCCTGAATGCTGCAGTGAGGGCTGTGATTGCACACTTGTTTACAGGCCAGGGTAACTGGTGCCAAGGCTGATGCACTGTGCTGCCTGGTGCTGACAACGTCAGATCATGTCACTCCACCTCCAGATGAAGGGTTTATAGAATTACTTCTCCATAACTGGCCTATTTTTAGTGACCAGTTCATGAAAACCACTGCCCTGGTCCCAGTCTGGGCTGTGCTTCAACTGAAAGTGGTGGGGCTGACTCCTGGAGAAACTGCCTGCTTGATTCAGACTGTTTTGACTCACAAATGTGAGTGCTCTGTCCATAAATCTGCTTTAAAAGGAAACTCTATTATTACTCCTCATGGAAGTTTCTCGGTCCTCAGTGATGAAGCCTCAAGGAACTGTCTATGTGAAGTCATTCCTGCTGGCCCCAAAGCAACCTCACCACAGGGAGATGTGGAGCAGCTCATTGCCCGCTTGGACTGTGCCCAGTGTTTTCATGGGCAGCATTTGGGAAGCCACATCCACAATCCATACTGTTATTGCTGAGTGCTTCTTGGGAAGATCTTGCCAGCTGCAGCAAACTTGGAATGGTCTGTGGTGACCTTGGCCTCATTGCTAACAGGTGTTGCAAGAATCCCTGCTCTTCATCACCTGTTTCAGGCTCCTGGACTTTTGACTGCTGTGGTGACTTGACAAGTGACACCTCTGAGGAGTACCTGGACACAGGTAAAATCTGTCTAATTTGACCTGGCTCCAGTTTGTTGTATTACACTCAAGGAGATCATCAGGCTGAATGAATGAAATTGAGAGACCACTGTGCCTTAGAGGAACGTGAGGCGCTCCCTGGGTTGGTGGCCAGGCCCTTCATCACATCAACTCACTGCTCCTTGCTGAGCTCTGGAGTAGTTTAGCTGAACTGCTCTTGGTCTGAACCTGAGAGCCCAGCACTGGCACTCTGGTGCTGTCTCTGATCCCAGATCAGCTCAGCAAGGGGAGCAGCACTTCTGGCTCCCTGGAAGTCTCCTCAGGAAGTCTCCAGTGATCCCCATCCTGCATGAAACAAGGGGACCGTGAGGAGTCCTGGAGTGCTCACACCATGGTGGGGATAACAGGATTTTCCCATGCAGGAGGTGCTGGGATGTATGGCTGGATTTCTCAGAGCACAGTGCCTTTCCTGCAGAGGAAGAATCCGTGGATGTCACACCCAGTTCTTCCCTCTCCACTCCCACGTTAGCAAGGAAGACGCTGTTCTCCATGTTTCTGTTGTTGAAATCATGAAGCTCATCTGCCTCTGCTGCTTCAGCTCTGTCTGTTTTGCCCCACAAACCCAACTGAGGGCACTTGGTTTGTAGGGATAAGCATGCTTGGACCTGCAAATGGAAGAGGTGGGACAGAATACGGAAAGGGAAATTTCGTTTTTAGTATCTTCAATCAAAGGATCATTTCTGGCAACCTGATCTAGAGAAGCCCTTAAAAGACACAGTGGATGTTCAGGATGTGGAGCATTTACACCTGAACCAGACAACGCACAAACAGCCAGCCAGCACCACCCAGGCCCCAGAGAGAGGAGGATGAGGAAATCTGCCTACATCTCTGTCCCTGGCATTGAGGCTTCAGCTTTTTCCCAATGCCTACAGGAATTCAGCATCCACATCAGCATCCCCTTCCCACTCTCTTCCTGACTTTTCCCATGCATAGGTTTCATCTTCATTGCTTCCATGATATAACAGCACACAATTTCTTCTCTAGTTCTGCATGTCCTTTCCACTCCTCCATCTCACTCCCAGGCCCATGGAGCAATCCAAACACAACCTTTCCAGCCACCAGCCCATCTTGGCTGGCATCAGGTCAGCTTCCAGCAGCTCCTGTGACACTGAAGCATAAGCTGTGATTCCCACAGCGTTGTGTTCACCCCCACAGCTCACGCTGGGCTCCGGTCCTCACAGCAGGGCAGGCAGCACAAATCCACGCTGTCCTGCACCACTGTGCCCTGCTCAGGAGTGACATTCCCACCCATCCTCCTTCCTTAAACACGTGCTGAGCTGTGGAGGTCTCCTGTGCCCCATCTCCTGCACAGGCTGAGGCCTGGGTAGAGTGTGTCTTCTACTCTGTGCTGCTCTTTATGGAGAGCTTTATGTTAGGACACCCTACCTAAGATTAGGGCTACCCGTCTCTAGGCTGGTAATTAATTCATTCATTAATCTTCATACAGCAATGCACAAATTAATAATTATCCTCCCTGTACAATGCAGTCCACAAGATCCTGGGCTGAGGACTGGTTATGTAACTTTGGGATTGCTCTCCATGACTTTTCCTTTTTTTTTCCAATACAGTCTTCTCAAAGAGCCCTCAGGTGCTGTTTTTGAAGCACAGGTGAATAGGACCCACTAGGGGCCATTTCAGGATGTGAGACCCATCAAATGCAGAGGGACTGGTACTTGGATAAGAAAATTATATTTTCCAGACATCTGGAGCACTGAGCTGCTGTTCTGCAGCTCTTCCCAGCCTTACTGCTACCAGAGTCAGCACCTTTTGATACCTGAACAAGGTTGTTCTCAAGGGCCACGACCTTTTCCCAGCGCCATCCCTGCACGTATCCAGCCACCATAAAGGAGCTATGGAACAATGCCATCCCCCCTCTATTTTAGTTCCTGCAAAACCTGATCTCTTCAGTGCAAAGGGCGGAGCCCAACCAGCTGCCTAATTGACTAAACAAATGTGTGAGACTTGCCTGGCCTTAAATCTTCCCAGTCCCCAAAGTGACCCTGCAGCCGAGTGGGCCCACCCCATGTAAACACGCATTTTGCAAACTATGTCCCTGTCACTGGCAACTTCTCTGTTTTCCCTTTGACTTGGTATTTCAGTGTTTTGTTTTACTCTGTGACTCAAATTCTCACACTCCTGGGTTTCCTGACTGCCAACACATCACCTGAGAGCCCTCGCTGAGTTTGATTTGAGTTTGTACACGTTACTTTTTAATTCCTCCACTATTTGCTTTCCTTTCTTTAAGACATCATTACAGTGAAGATTTTCCCTGCATTGTCACTGTCTGTGATTACACAGCCTTGATAACTTTGCATGTATTTGCCTAATGCTCCTTTCTGTGGCAGTGGTTGCAGAAGTCCCTGTTTGCAGGACACACTTCAGGGACATTTAGCTCTACAGTTAAAATAGTGCAGGTCTGGCTTGAGTTTTTTCCCAGCTGTTGCCAAGTTTTTCTTGTCTTGTTCTGCGATCTCCTCTCAAGTGCACTCTTGAGCATCGCTGCTCTCAGGGTAACACCGGTCAGGTGTGTTGGCATTGCCTGTGGGGGTTATCTGCCTTTTGTTACTTAATAGTTCCTGCATTTCCACAAGGATCTGAAGCTGAAGGGGACATTCAGACTCACTCCTTTGACTTCTGGGGGTCATTCTCTGCGTTGGAGCCTCACCTCGAGTCCTGGGTGCAGTTCTGGGCATCACAGTGTAAGAAGGATCTAAAGTGATCAAAGAGTGTCCAAAGAAGGGCCACAAAGGTTCTGAAGGACCACCTGAGGAGCACCTGAGGGCGCTTGGTGTGTCCAGCTGGGGCAGGGGACACCGAGGGCAGAGCTCAGCGGGGGCTGCAGCTCCTCCCGAGGGGCAGCTCCGATCCCGGCTCCCTGGGACAGGGACAGCACCCAGGGAACGGCCGGAGCTGGGCCAGGGCAGGCTCAGGCTGGAGCTCAGGGAAAGGTTCTTCCCCCAGAGGGTGCTGGGCACTGCCCAGGCTCCCCAGGGAATGGGCACGGCCCCGAGGCTGCCAGAGCTCCAGGGGCGTTTGGGCAGCGCTGCCAGGGATGCCCAGGGTGGGGTTGCTGGGGTGTCTGGGCAGGGCCAGGGGCTGGGCTGGGTGATCCTTGGGGGTCCTTTTCCAATTCAGGATATTCTATTCTATGATCATCAACCCAAAGTTGCACTTTAATCTCCTATCGCTTTTTTTCCCCTCTGATCTATTGTTGTGCTGCCAGCATTTGAGCTGGGTTCCTCTCACCTGCTTCTTCCAGCTGGGGCTGAATCCTCTGGGTACATCCCCTCCCAGAGCTCACAGGTGACATCCCTGGCATCAGCAGATCAGGGGGCACTGAAGGACTGATGCCCTTCATCAGCAACAGCCCCTGGGAATTCCCACCTGCTCAGGGCCACCTCTGTCCTTCTCTGATGCTCTGTGGAAGGCCAAGGATCAGAAATCTCCTGGTGTTTGCACCCGGGTGACTCGGGAGCAGCGCAGCCACCACAAGAGGGAGGCAACTTCTAACCCGGGGCTGTGCTCCCGTCCCTGTGGGGACGGTGTTCCCATGGAGGTGACAACCGTGTCCTGATGCTCCACCTGCAATATCCCTCGCTCATGACCACGGGATCTCCATCGGCACTAGGGGCCAGCACAAAGCGGTCCCTGAGCGGGGACAGGAGGCTTGTCCCAGTTAGCACTCATCAAACACCACTGCCTGGTGCTGGCAGCGGGGAGCAGCGAGAGGATGAGATTTTCCTTGCTTTGGGGCACCCATGGGCAGCACTGCCAGTGCAGGACCATGGCCACGCTGCCCCTGGAATCTCCTGCCTCAGCTGCTGCCAGGCTGGAACTTGGTTTGTTCAGTAACAGGCCAGAGCTGGAAGTCTCCTGCTCACCACAGGCAGATAAACACAACTGCTCCCAGCAGGTGCTGAGAGGTGCCATGTGTGGCTGTGCCAGGCTCTAAAAATTAAAGGACACTTACCCAAATTATTTTTTATTTTTGCCCTGAGGGCAGGATGTGTGCCAAAATAACCACTCTCTCCTCCTCCAGTCTCTGATTCCGGTGCTGTCTGTGGTGGACCTGTTGGCACAGCTCAGCACAGGGCTGTGGGCAGCTCTGCCCCGCACTGCTGGCACCTCCTGAGGTGATCAGAGCCCCCCTCCTCTGTGCCCTGTGCTTGGTGAGCCCTGAGGTGCTGAGCTGGGGATGCTGCAGCTCTTCTGCAAAGCAATGTTGGAACGTGGCAGGAGTTCGGACCTGAGAGAGTTGGAAGTTCTGGCCCCAGGTCCTCTGGATAGTGAAGCTGGATGATTTTGGATACCAGGTTGTCTTTTCTTTCTCACCCAGTCAACTCCCTTAGTGTCTGTCTGGAGTCTTTCCTTTTAGCTTGCTTTCATGTTTTGTCAGAAGGTGTGTGACAGGCAGCTGAGGGCGCTTGGTGTGTGCAGCTGGGGCAGAGGACACTGAGGGCAGAGCTCAGCGGGGGCTGCAGCTCCTCCCGAGGGGCAGCTCCGATCCCGGCTCCCTGGGACAGGGACAGCACCCAGGGAACGGCCGGAGCTGGGCCAGGGCAGGCTCAGGCTGGAGCTCAGGGAAAGGTTCTTCCCCCAGAGGGTGCTGGGCACTGCCCAGGCTCCCCAGGGAATGGGCACGGCCCCGAGGCTGCCAGAGCTCCAGGGGCGTTTGGGCAGCGCTGCCAGGGATGCCCAGGGTGGGGTTGTTGGGGTGTCTGGGCAGGGCCAGGGGCCCTGTGGGTCCTTTTCCAAATGAGATTCACTGATTCTATGATTTGTCCCTGCTCATTCTGAAATCTTTCCTGGAATTAGAGAGTCACCCAGGCTGGCCTCACAGATTCCATGGTGGGGTTTTGAGAAGAATTGGCAAGAATTTGGTTAAGTGTGTGTCACTCAGTTCCTCTGATGAAGCAGACTGTTTTGCAGGCTCCAGGTCAGAGCTGCTCTGGCTCTCATGGGGGGATGGACAAGGTCTCTGCTCCACTGGAGTCCCAGCACATGGATGGACGGGCTGGTGATGAGTCACTGCCTCATACATTATATGTGTTGTACACTTACAGCAAAGTGGAATAAACTGATAGATGTGCAGCAGATGAGAGAGCACTCAGGGAGCAGTAACTTTGTCATCAGTCCTGCTGTCAGCTGGCCTGGCTGGCTCCTGAGTCTGACACCTCTGGTCCAGGCGTTCAGAACCCTACTACAAAATGGTGTCCCTAAACAGGAGGAAGGTGTTGGGACAAGTCACCTTACAAAACACATCCTCACTCCAAAAGACTGAAAAACTCTGCTCATGGTGATGCCTTTTCCTGGTCTTAAAATTAAGAGAGCTGCACACAGTTAAGAGGGAAAAAGGGTTTTTACCTTGGTGTTTATTGAAGGATCCTCAGGTGTGATGAAATGCACATCGAAATGCACCCCAATGTCCCCAGTGAAGAAAATGGCCCCCCAAGATGTGATGAGGATACAATTATAGGCCTTGCTAATTAGCACATCTATCAAAGGTTCCCCAGTGAGGGACTTGGGTGAGACCCCCCACCCAAGGGATCCTCCCCCTGGATGGGCCTGGCTTTGTTTACAGAATGAGTTCTGGAGAGGACCTTGGTTTCTTTGGGCTTTTAGAATGTTTGGTCTCTAAACTTAACGAAATACTGGGTCTAAGGGGAGTTATCGAACTGAAAGAATTATAACTGTGTAAGCTAAAGGCACAAGGAATATATAAAGCTATATAAGAGAGTGTATAAAAGGGGGTATAAAAGAAAAGCAAAAAATCATCGTGGCATCAACGGCGTGGAGGAGACACAGCTGCACCTTAATTCACCACAACCAATCACAAAGCTCTTGCACAACCAGGAGATCAAACCACCATCAATAGGTGGAGGAAAGCAGTGGGTGGAAGTTGCAAATGGCGCTGTCAACCACATCTGTGAAGGACAACTTGCAGCATCAGCGTCCGCTGTAACCACCCCCAGCTGCCCAGCTGGTTTGCTAGGGGTCACTCTGGGACAAGTGTTTCCTATTCCAGGGAAAAGGAGTACAAATGCTTCTAATTGCATCAAAATATTCTAATGAAGCCAGAGACGTATGTGAGCATATGTGTGCAGGAGTTTGGGGAACTTGTAATAATTAATGAGAGACATTACGTACATATATTACAGGAAATGACCTCAGGTTTTGCCAGGGGAGGTTCAGGTTGGACATCAGTAGGAATTTCTTCACTGAAAGGGTGTTTAAGTGTTGGAATGGCTGCCCAGGGAGGTGGTGGAGTCCCCATCCCTGGAGGTGTTCGAGGAACGTCTGGATGTGGCACTCAGTGCTCTGGTCTGGTTGACAAGGTGAGGATTGGTCACAGGTTGGACTTGATGATCTTGGAGGTCTTTTCCAGCCTTGATAATTCCGTGATTCTATTCTATGATTCCATTGCAACAAGAGAAAGGAAATGCATTTCAAAATGTTAAATCTGGCACCAAGACTGTCCATCTTTAAATCGAATAATTTTCCGACGATTGATATATTTCTTGTTAAATTGGCGCTCTGAAGTCCCATAATCTCCAGGTGAACATCCCAGGCTTTCACACTGGAAGCCATCCCAGCTGGACCCAAGCTGTCACCATCTCTGCTGGACAGCACAAGCCCTTCTGGTTGTGCCTCAGGTGGCAGCAGGGAAGGAGGCAGCATGGGAAGATGTCTCAGGGTCTTGGTAGAGGGGTTTTCACTTTCTCTTTACACTCAGAAACGTTTTTTGCATCTCTTGAAGACACGTGAGTGAAGGTCACCTTGGCAGATGCTTTCACTGTGATAGGGGTGGATGCACAGCTTTGCTCCCCTCCAGCAGGAGGAACAAAGTTCTGAAGTCAAGTCCTTTGCAGGGCACAGCAAACCCTTCCCCCAGCATCTGCCCCAGATGTGACACTCAGCCAGCAGCGCTGACTTCCAGGCAATCCTGCACTCGGCAGGGACTCCGCACATCAGGACACACAAGAAAGGATTCAGCAAAGCCAGGACAGACGATTCCTCACTCCCAGACCAGCAGAAGCTTCCAAGTGCTCTGGCACAGCCACTGTACAACATCCTCTGTTCTAAGGAAAACGTGAACCACCCCAATTATCCGCACTGCCCTCTGATTAAAAGGCTGCTGCTCCATCTGCCTTATTTCCTGCCCTTCCCCCTGCTCAGACCCTCAGCAGGGTCAGACCCCAACAGGCTGCTGGCAAGGAAAAGGGTGGCTGGTTATTTACTTTGCTGATGGCTCTGCCTAATGTCACTCGGTCTGTCTTTAGGCCACGTGGTGAACAGAAATGGTGAGTGGAGAGTGTGGGAGGATCCAAGGAACTCAGGCCCAGTTTAACTGGAATTTTATCCTTAAAATAGAAGGAGGTGGAAGAGGAGGAGGAGGAGGATGTCCTCCTACTCCATAACTTAGGGAAAATCTCCCAGGGCATCTCACTCATCTTGGGTACACAGAGCATGATGAAGAGGTGATGTGAGACAAAGCCACTGAAGACACACATCTCCCACCTCAGAAAATCTGTGTTACCACATGAGCTCAGTTTCCCTGGCTGGGTGCAAACCCTTCCCAGTCCCTCTGGGGTCCTTCACTTTGCATCAGCAACGTCCAACACATCTCAGACTGGAGAGGTGAGCTGCAGCAAAGGTACAGCCTGGGTAACATGGGAAAAACCAGGAACAAGTCACCATTTCATCAGGTGTTCTTTACTTTCTAATGATTATGCTCTCTGCAACCTTCCTCCAAGCCATGAGGGATGGCTGTTTGTTTTCTGCTCACTTCCCACAGCTGAAGGGTGTTGGACCTGGCTGGTCCTCGCTGCCCAACCTGACTCTGAAGGGATGCTCAGGCTGCTGAGCCGAGTAATGCTGGAGAGCACCGACAAAGGCCTCCTCCAGCTAATCACATCCCCCTGATTAAGGGGAGAGAGACAATTACCCTTATTTGTCTTGTCAGAGCACGGATGTGATGTGTGACTGATAGTAACCAGCAGCCACTTTGCCTCAGGGCTGCCCCAGGTAATAATTTACATAGTGCAGCCAAACCTGAAAATCCCACTAACATCCTCTTCTAATGAAGCTCCAGGTATCTTCCTCAAAGCCGCGGCGAGGCAGTATCCAGGCAACAAAGACGGCTGTCTCTCCACGAGGAAGTGCTCAGATGAACACCTCCAGAGGCAAAGGACGCTGCTAATTAACCCTTGGGGCAGCGCTGAGCTCTCTGCTCCCTAACAAGGGCTCTGCATCCCTCGCAGTCTGGAAGGCTCATCGGGCTCTGCCTCAAACCCACGCTCTGGATCCCCCTGGCAGCCCGGGGCAGGGGCTGGCAAGGGGTGCAGCTTTGCTCTTTGAGCAGTTATTTGCTGACATATGGAAGGAGCTCACCCGAGCCTGCCTTGCTGCTTCTTGTGCTTCCAGCTCTTGAGCAGTTCCAGCGACTGAGGAGATTTCATGTGAAGTTGTTAATGCGGGAGCAGAACTTCAGTGATGCCTTAAAAATGCCAACCTGGAAACAGAGACTAGACAGGGTAAGGGAATAAAGGTGATATTTATTTTTAAAAAAGCCTTCAGAGGCACACCCTGGGCAGGCCAAAGGCTACACCCCAGATGGACCCCGAGTCACAAGTTCTTCACACTGTTACAGGTTTGGTCCATTTGCAGATCAGCATAAATTGGCCAATTAAACTTTAGCTAATGATGGAACTGCCCCTCAGCTCGCCCCCCTTCTCAAGGTGCTGGGTTACACATTTTGGGCCTGGGACGGGCTGGGTGTCCTTGCAGAGCAGGCCTGGAGAGGCTTTGTTGTGTCTGTGTGAGCATGAGAGAGCAGCAGCTGCCAGGCTGCAAGGCAGCTCAGAGTCACACACTGGGAATGCAGAGAATACAGAATTTGTAAAATATAAAAGCTGAAACCTAAGGCATCATCAGAGTAAGGCAGGACTGTCCTGCCAGCAGGCAGGGAGCAGGAACAGCCCTGCCCTTCGCTCCAGCTGTCCCACCAGTGGCTCCTTCGGGGCTGCACGGCACAACTGAGACACCAACTCGTGAAGCAGAGGAGTTCCAGACCCCATGAGGTCTGACATGGACAGGGGCTGTGTGGAGCTTGGGTTTAGGATTGAAACCTGGAGGGGCTCCAACAGGTGACCAAGTGCAATAACCAGTCAGGATGGGGGTCTCCAGATTTCCAGAGACCAGCAGGAATTAGTGTCTTTTCATTGGAAAGGCCTCCCAGAGCACACAAGGGAAGAAGCTACTGAGGCTCAGTGCTAAACAACCCAGAGGAACTGGGGCTAAAGAGAGGCAATGTGGGCAATTAACTCTGGAGCTGAGAACAGAACCTGCAGGCGCTCGTGTCTTAAGGCCCTCCACAAAGAGATCCTCAGTGCAACCATCAGGCAGCAAGCACAGGCTAGAAGAGGCAGCATGGACAGTCCAGAGAGGGACCCACACACTGATGGGAACGCTGCTCGTAGGCAAAGGGCCTAAAACCCAGGAGAGTGATGTGAAAACCCAGCAGAGGAACAAGGAAAGAAGGAAGGAACGAACGACAGCTGTAAAGTAGATCTTATATGGCAAAAAGAGTCACATCTTCATACCACAAAGTACAGAAACTATTTAAAGGCCAGATCTCATCTTCTAGCTCTGGCTTTGAACTATTTTCCACTGCAACTCCAAATGATGTTGATAGGGTGATTATGAAATGTGATATAACTCAACAGCGATAAGGAGACCAGGACTCAGTCCTACACAGTTTGATCCACAGTCTCAGAGGAGTCTCCACAAGGACACAGCCACACTCAAAACCCAGCAAGATTTCAGAAAACTAAACAAATTGTCAAACAAATTGACAGTGTGTGAGGTGCATCAAAGGAGACAATTACACCTCATACATGCCCAGCTTCTGAATTTCCTTCATGAACTTAGGCAGAAGGCCTTGGTGTGAATATTGACAGCAGAGCCAGACCCTGACACAGACCCTGGGATGGACAGTCTGACATCCCAGCTGTACCCCCTGGAGCTGTGTTGGTTGAATATTTTGGGAGGGGAACCTCCAGATGGCAACATGTGAGCAGACACATGCTGTTGCCTTCATGTGGCCAGAGTGGGACGTACAGGTGGAGTTTGATCCAGAATTAATGGAGCCAGCAGAGTGCTTTATGGGACTGGGAAGAGCTGTCTGCATCCTCAACTGGGAGAGGTGTCATTCTAGAAATTAATGCCCCTCAGAGGCATGAGCCCCTTGGAGAAGGGATGGTTCACACTCTCCAAGGCAGCTCTGGAGGCAGAGCAGGTGGTTTCAGTGACATCCACTGCACAGACACTCTTGCAGGGATCTGTAGCAGAGGGAACAGCAGGAAGCCCTGAGACAATGGGGAAATTATTTCATGTGGCAGGTGGACCTCAGGAGCTCCAACAGCTGTCCAAGATGTCCCTCTGGAGAGTGCAGGGCGGCTGCAGGAGGCAGGGGATGGCTCCCAGCAGCTCCCTGGCTGGCACACAGGTCAGAGAAAAGATTTTGGCCTGAGATCCATCCTCATGCCAGAGTCACCCAGCACTGTCCTCTGCAAAGGAACAGAGGGGCAAGGAGGGAAAGGTTTTGCAGAAGCCTTTAAGGCATCTGAAAATTTCTCCTTCTGTATCATTGAATTCATGGAATTGGCATTGCAGGGCCTGCTGAGGGGGGAAGATAAAGCCCCTGGCCCAAGTGTCTGGGAATTTGAGACAAGGGCCTGGGCTGAGAATATGGACAGGCTGAACAACGCATAGACTAAGAACAAGTGGTGCTGAGAGCAACCGTGTGCTGTGAGGTTTATCATGGGTCCCACCACAGTAGGTACCCATCAGTGACTTGGTATAAAACTCCTCCAGGATATTCCTCACCAGTTTTGTTGGTAGGTGAAGGAGAGAGGTGCAGCAGGCAGGGAGGTGGTTGTGACCCAGCTGGGTCTCTGCCTGGGAGCCCTTGGCCATCTCTCCCCCTTAACACTTGGAAAAGTCACAAGGGTGGAATAGGACTCAGGCTCCAACCTCTCTGGGCAGACAAATACATTTCCTCAGCCATCTGGAAGCTTATCCAGAGATACTGGACACACCTGAGGCTGCGAATGGATAGTGTCATCATCCAGGTCCTCAAAGAGCCAAGTGCCAAGGCAGAAAGATTCCAGAGATTTCACTGACCGAATACTGCCAGCAATGAGCACTTTCTGTCCTGCTCATGCAGTGTCTGCCAGGCCAGGCCCACGTAAGTCACAGAGGTGACACCCCCTGCCAGGTCAGATGGACATGGCAGTGCCAAAGTAAGGCTTTGCAACTAAAACTCTGCAATGAGATGGCACAATAATCCTCCTGACTTCTGGCACAATAATCCTTGTGGCTTCCAGCACTCCTGTTTGTAGGGAAGTGGGTCAGGCAGAATAAGCCCAGGAGAACTGGTGAGGACCTGATCCTCTTCTGCATCAAGGCAAGGATGAGCCACCTGAACACCCACCTGTGGCTATGGTCAGACCATTGGGACAAATCCATCTTGGGGCTCCTGAGCTGGAGAGGGAGCAAATAGGTTTTGTTTAAAGATGAATTCTCCTGCTGGAATATGGCTCTGCTCAGTACCTGTGGCTTCTGCACAGATCTGGAATACCCAGGTGAAATATTTTCTTCAATATATATTTAATTTCCTATATACTTGAAACAAATTAAATACTGTTTTTCAATGTCTTGCTGAAGTGTGTGCCACGTGCTCTGGGAGGACCCTGCTTGAGCAAGGGAGGCAGGACCCGATGACCCTCTGTGGTCCCTTCCAACCTGAACCAGCCTGTGATTCTTTATTCTGTTACCTACTGCTGGTTTCTGGCCATGAGGGTGGAGGATTTCAGACCCCAGCTATATTTTTGGATATACTTGTGGTTTTTAGAGTCGGCAGTGGAAGGTGTGAGTGGAGCAAGGATGTGTACAGGGAGCCTTCAAGTTTTGCATCCATGTTGGCCATCTCCAGGTGAAAGCCAAGCCCTAATCTTTGTGGGTTGTTTTTTCTTTCAGTACTGGAGGAGAAAAGAAGAAGGTCGGGAATTACATCTGCAGTCCAGCCAAGTCTTCAGAGCTGGATTTTAGTTACAGGCACATATTTAGACCTAAGATATTTAAAGTCTTTCCCTGAAATCAGATAATGCCCAGGTGAATCACAGATGGAGGCAGAGATGTGATGTGTAGTGATGATGTGATTAGGCTGTGCAAGCGTAATTGTAGAAGCCAAAGTGGGCAAATGAAGCTTGAACAACTTTTCAGTCAGCGTCTCTGCACTTTACCTGCGTGACTTTGCAGCCTTGTTGTTCTCAGCACAAACTTAATTTCTTAATTTGGGCTCCACAGTGTAGACATAAGGTGCGTAGGTCCCAAAGAAAGACTCAGCACGTGAAGGTGAGAATTTGTAAAGGTGCTCACAAGAACGACCCTGCCACGGGAGGTGTTCCCGTTACCGTGTCCCCAGATTTCTCTTGGCGAGTGCTCCTTGGAAATCCTACCATGGAAGGCACTCCTGACTTGCAAGGTGACTTATTAAAGGCATCGGTAAACTCCTCAGAGAGCCTTGGGGGAAATCACAAGCAGCAGCTCACTTCCTCACACCTGGAAATACCTCCAGAGCTCAGCAAACCTGCAGTTCAGCAGGACTGGATTTGATGCTGGTTTTGGGAGGGGCAGCCTGGGGGCACCTCTGCATGATGGAAGCTTGTAGCTCTCTCTTTAATTGGAGGTGAATTTAATTTCAGTAATGAGCCTGGCACATTCCAGTTCCTGATTAGATTTGCACAGTGATTAACCCAGCAGATATTCACTTGGCAAACTGCCCAGTCCATTCCAGTTGCAGTGGACTGAAACCACTTCTGCTGCTACTCTCACACTGGGAAGCAAGGTCACCTGAAGGTCACTGTGGCAAAAGAGATGGCAGGGCTCAAACCTATGGTTTTCAAACATTCTCTTTGGGAAGGGCCTGTCCAGCTCCTCTTGTTGGATCCCACTTAGACTGTGATCCACAGTGGGCAAAATCTGGTGCTCCCTGGGACAGAAGGAGGAGGAGGTTCCCACAGAGATAGTTGGGTTTGCCCGAGCTCTTGGGGATGCTGAGCATCTCTCAGAAAGTGCTGCCAAGCTCTTCCATCTCTGTCTCCTTCAGGTGTGCAAGAAGATCCCTGTTGTTTTCTTTCCTCAAGTAACTCTGTCCTTGCCTGAGGAGAGATGGAGCTGTGGGTACCTCCAATGACATTCACACTTCTGTGCTGACCTGAGCTCCTGGCCTTGGAGCAGAGCTGTATGGAGAAAAGGGGTGAATTATCTAGCATGTTTTGCATGCAAAGAATCCCATCCCCAGGACTTCCAGGAAAATGTTCTTTACCTTCACTAATTGACTCTCAGAAGAATAAACCAGAAGCTACTTTAAGATGTAAAAGTCATCTCTTAGCTGATCAGAGCTTCCAAGTGATTTCCACACTCTCTTGAAGAGCTCCCACCACTGCCCCAGAGCAGGACAAGGTGGTGGTCAGTGCCCTGTCTGTGGTCACTGCCCTGTCCCTCTTGGACAGCAGGTCCAGCTCTGGGCAGGTGGGACCATGTCATAGAGCAAACTGAGAAGCACACACAAAACATCAAAGGATGTCCTCTGTTGTGATTCCATTTACTGGTTATTGGGTGTCTTCACTATGATTATTACTAGGGCAGAGACTGAAAATGGCCATAAACACTAAATCTATTGCAAAAATCCATAGTTGGCTCAAGAGAGACACTGGGTGATGGCACCACCCTCCCTCCCATGTGGTTTATAATTTTACTATGCTGACAAAAGACATTTTTTTCCTTCTTCCATGGACTGTCTGAAAGGGAAATAAGCCAGAATCAAGAGATTAGCATGTGTGGTTCATGTGCATAATTTGGCACTGATGGGACATTATAATATAGTCCAGATGCCTGGGAAGATGTTTAATGTAAGCCAGAATGATTGACATCTCTCCATACAGGATCTGAAGGCTGTCAGATCTCAGGTTATTGAGTGCCCCACTTACTGACAAATATATACACCAGCTAAGTAGGGCATGGATCTCCAGCTCACCCTGCTGAGCTCAGGCCGTTCTCCTGGAGCTGCTTTCAGGTGTGCTGTGAGGTGCTGATGGCATCAGCAGAGGATATTGGCAATTCCTAAAACCCTTAATGGCCCCAAACCTACAACTTCTTGTTGTGTAAAGGAGGTTTGCTTTGGGAAGGGCATCGGGTCAAGTTGACTTCAGGAACTCCCATTGATCCGTGACCTTGGGCTGCAGGAACAGCACAAGGACTTTGCCTCTTTGCCAAGCTCCTCTGGAAGGGGCAGCAGGGGTGACAGCAGGCACAGGTCATGCCAGGCTGCCTCCATCTCCCCTGGCCTTCAGGTGTGTCGAGCTGGCCAGGCTTTGCTCTCATTTGGGGAGCCCACTGGAGTGGATCACCTGTGATTTCTGCCCTGGGGAGCTGCTCCAGGCGGCTCAGGAGAGCAGTGGAGCTGACACAGAGGGAGGGGAGCTGCAGCACCCACTGACCCTTGAATGTCAGGGGCAGGGGGGACCAGGAGGGAACAGTGACACCTCAGCCACCCAGGAGCTTCTCAGGTGCACCAAGACCGTGATGCTTTGGGAATATTTGTGCACCAGGACAGTATACTGCACTTGGGCACAGAAACATCTCTGTCAGCATTCGCTCGCTTTACTTTGCACTACAAAGGCCAAACTCTGGGAGTTATATTGCCATAGGGATGCTTTTCCTGCATCAGCAAAACTTTTCCAGGCCCATCTGAGCAGCTGCACAGCAGGAGCAGTGAATCCGAAGAGCTAGGTTGGATTCTGCTCCCTTTGAATCCAACCAGATATTTGGGCAAGAGACATCAAAACAGATTTGAGAGCCATGTCCCGGAGTTGAGCTCAGATGTGATGAATTGACCAGGGCTTGGTGGCTTTAACAATTATTTCCAGGTTGACTTTGCCTTGCTGCAGCGCCCACTCAATGATTCTACTACTGACTAACAGGATTCTACTGCTGGTTAACAACCCAGCGGAAATCAGTTTACAGTTTATCCACCTACATTTGTTATGAGCGGTATCTCTCTCATTTATTTATTAAAATGATTTGATTGAGCAGCTAAAGCCCCACTGTAAGTGAGCTTTCCTGGGCCTTGAATCACTCTAGAAAACCTTATCTGGACACTCACCATTTGGAGCCAGTGCCTGATAAGACTTCTTTGAATACTATCAGAGTGAAAAATAACTAATATTCCCCTTCTTGAAATGCCAACATGGGGATGGTCTTTCCCTTTTGTGCTTTTCCCCTACTACTGCCAGGAAACTGTAGTCCCACAGACTCCAGCTTTGATCTCTCCTTCGGAGCCTCTTCCTCAGCCCTCATCCAAACCACTTGCTGAAACACCTCTGGACCAGATTAGTCCTCAGTTCTTCCTCAGGTCAGGGTCTCCCATTCCTTCTCAGCTTCCAGTTGTAGGACCCATGCTGAACCTTCTTTGCATCCTCCAGGACCTCACATCACTGCTAAGAGCTCTTTGTAATTGCTGGAGTAACCTGCTGTGGCTGTGCCCTTGCTCAGCAGCTTCAGCTGAGGGCTGGAGTTCCTCCTCTGCATGCTCAGGAGCTCCTGCACTGGCTGGAAAGGCAGCAGTGGGAGGTGGAGTGTGGCTCTTGAAGGGGAAGACCAGGAGGAAGTTAACAATGGAATCACAGCGTCTTAAGAGGTCAAACCCACTGCACCAGTATTTGGTAACTCTGGCATTACTTTGGGTTTTTAAAGGCCCCAGAGGATGAGGCACAGCTCCCACAGACACCTGGACAATGTCTGCTTTGATCTGCTCTGAAAAGACAACCGACATGATTCAGAAACCCCTAGGGCTCTGTTAAATCCTGAACAAAGACTCTTTCATGCTTCTCCCAGTCACATCGAAAGAGGAAGGAAATATGTGTGGAAAGGACCTCTTCCATATGGAAGAGGGTGGAATCAGCACAGCAGAACCCAGCTGATTCCTTGACTCTGCACTCGAGCCCTCAGAAGGGAAGGTGAGAGCATGGCCATGCTGGAACCAGCCCCACCTGCTCCTTCAGCACAGTGCTGTGCTACGAGGGTCAACTGTGCTCCCACAGGGAGTGGGAGAAGCACGTCAAGAAGGTCTGGAATCAAGGCAGGCTCTCGTGTAGAACAAAAGACTTGAGCAGCACCTTTGCTGTCAGTCTCCTGGGTTTGCGAGACACACGACAGCGCCCTGTCCTTTGGATCCAACTTAATGGGCTCAGGCAGCATTAACTGGGAGCGGCATCCTGGGGATAACGAACAGGTGTCAGCCCAGACTCAGGGTCTCGTGTTGAGCGAGGATTATTTTATTATAATTAATATTCTTATTTCTTATATTGTTAATTACTGGCAGGAGCTCAGCACTTTGGGGACCCTGCAGTAATGCCTCCATCCGTGCTCCAGATGATCCTGCAGACTTGGAGAGGCCTTGTCAGAGCTCATCAGGTTTTGCAGATGACTGGCTACTACATAGCAACCAGAGGTGAGTGGAAATATTAGACACGCAGGGAAATCTTCTTTCAGACTAATCCCCATGAATCATTTTGTTTGCATTCATGACCTCTTTTATATATGAATATTTGGTAGAAAAACACTTCCTTCTACATAAGCACTCGTGAAAAACAAACATGTTCTAATTACTCGTGCAAATATTCTCATTTGAGTATTTATGCAAATATACTTGCTCATGTGAGCTGGTACAGCAAACTACTATGAATATGTATTTTCTTGAGAAAAGACATAAACTGAAAAAACCTTCTTCTCGAACTTCCCTAAAATTAACTTCTTCAATATGACAGCACTTTCGTTGTTAGCATTCAACAATGAATTTAGTATTGATAAACTACAGAGTAAATGATGATTATGTGAGTATATATCTGTTTAAATGATTGTGCAACTACAAAGGGCTAACAGGGGCGTGCCAGGGAAAGATCATAGTACCTTTTAGCCAGAATTTGGTCCAGAATGTGCAGCTAGAAACCTCTCCTGAAGAAAGAATTCTTTTTCTTGTACAGGCCTGTTGGCATATCTGAAATGCACTGTACCATGCTGATCCCAGCCAAAGGGCCCCGTCTGCCCTGGAAATGAGATTTTTTGCCCTGGGTTGGCTGAATCAGTTTCATGACCAACTTCACATGAAACCTCTCCAGACCCAGTGGACTTCATTGAATCATTCAGGTTGGAAAAGATCAGTAAGATCACCGAGTTCAACCCTAAACCTAAGACTGCCAAGTTGCACAAAACCACGTCCCTGGGTTACACATCTACACATCTTTTCAGTCCCTCTGGGGGTGGTGGCTCCACCACTACCCTGGGCAGCTTATGCCAGGGCTTGACCACCCACCCTTTCCATGAAGAAGTTTTCCTTAGTATAATCTAAACATCCCCTGGTGCAACTTCAGGTTGTTTCTTCTTGTTCTATTGTTCTTCATCTGTGAGAAGAGACCAACCCCCACCTGGGTACAACCTCTTTTCAGGGAGTTGTAGAGAGAGAGAACGTTCTTCCTTCCATCTCTTTCTGTAGATGGGCGCCACATTTGCAAACCTAAAGTCACCTGGGACCTCCAGAATGAGTCAGGAGTGCTGATCCATGGTGGGAAGTGGCTCAGTGAGCACCTCTGCCAGCTCCCTCAGCGGCCTTGGCTGGATCCCATCTGGCCCCAGAGACTTGGGTGTGTCTAAGTGGTGCAGCAGGTCACTGACCACTTCCCCTTGGGTTATGGGATTTATTCTGCTCCCCACCCCTGGGTACCCTAGGAACAACTATTCTTACATGAAGCTAGGAGAATGAACTTCCTTAAAAGACATCCTTTCCTATTCTGTTTTGGGTTTGGGTGGAAGATCATTGATACCCATAATATTTCCTAACCTCAGAAGAATCTGCTGTCGTTTTTTAACCTTCTCCTTGCTCTTTTCTCATCTCTTCTTAGTACTGAGAGATATCCACTACACAACAGTTCCTCACAAAATGAACATGTTCCCATGAATAATAGCCATTTTTCAACTTCTGGGTGAATTTTCCTACTGGAAAACAGCAAAAAACAGTCAATTAACTGTTGTTTCAGTAACTTAAAGTGTTAATGAATGTCTGTTTGATAGGCAGCCTTTACTGGAGGAACACTGGTGGATACTCTCCTCCTGCAGATAAACAAATTTTCACGTAGGAATTTCATATGTTTTGGACTTTGACTTCTCTGTGTAACGTGATCCATGTCAGCCAAAACCTCCAAATGTCATTCTGTGAAGAAAGACAAGAGACAGATGGTTGGGAGGAAAAAGTTAGATCTGGAAGATTTGGTGAGGAGAAGGGAATAGTTTCGCTCAAACTGACCTTGCAGCTAAGAATGCTGAAAATATGTGGGAAAACTCCCTCTATTGTGCCTGGTGCTGTTCATTCTCTGCCTGTTTTGAGTAGAATTCCTGTGCAGAGATAACACACTCTCACAAGCACTTGTGTCCCTGTGTGTCCCTCCCTGCTGGGATGGGCTGAGCCTGATGGAGCAGTGTCCCTGTGTGCCTCTGCCACCCAAGCTTGTTAGCAAGGTAATGAAATAAATCTACTCTGCATTTCAGCTGTGGCTTGGTGGTTGCCCACGTCGGTTCACATGCAGACACACAACACCCCTGTAGGAAATAATCTCCTTGGGACACTGGGGTTATAATTTTTTAAATATGAACATGACAAAAATAAGGCAGACCCACAAATAGCTTGTGTTGCCCAGTCTGTACTTTCTTTCTAAAAGTTCCAACACACCGTTTTGCCCAGCTGAAGAGCCAAGGAGGTGTTGACATGGCAGACCTGACCACATCTGCTACACCACAAAAACAATTCCCTCCGAGCTCCTGGGGGTCCTTGGGGTGCTGTCCCCACACTGCAGCCCACTCAGACCTTCCTGCTTACTTGAAGTTGCTGGGTTTGGCATCAAAAGGAGGGGACAACCTGGAGTGCTTTGATTTTTTCCTCTTGACTACAGATCACATTGTGCACTGAGCCATTTTTACAATATATCAGACTGGGGGGTATTTTTCAAGTCCTATGACGAGAATGGCTTTAAAAAGCACACAAATGACGTCTGTGAAGATTGACTATGGATAAAGCGTGAACAAGAAGTCATTCAGCAACCCTCAATGATAACACAGTGGTGATCAGAGCTCCTGAAGAGGCAGCAAATGGTGACTCTTTAATGACAAGCATAAATTCAATTTGATTGCCAGGAATAATTGAGTGTTGCAGCCCTCCACTCATTGCAGTGGATTTGAGCAAACCTAATTGAAAGGGACATGTGGTTTTCCCTGAGTACTCCCTCTGCAGTTGCTGATTAGCCTCCCAGCTGCAGCATTTGAACGTGGTGCCAGCTCTGGGGGAGGACAGACACACTGACCCAGCGGTGACAGAGCTCTTTGTCCAGGAGAGCTCACAGGATGTGGCACGCTGGGCTGCGGGCACAGCAACGGAGGGAGGAAAGGCTGCGAGTTTGTGCTGAGCCTCACCTGTCCAGGAGAAAAGGTGTGGATTATTCCTGTCAGCCCAATGTATTATTTCATTTTGAAGATTTTTATCAGAGGTGTCACTGGCTGCTCCAGCTTCATCTCCTCCTGTGAGGGTTGCTGCTGATAGACCATGCAGGGCTGCTGAGTGCTGCTGCTGACCAACCCCCAAGCTGAGATGTCCCCGTGTAACCCAGACATCCCAAAGGGAATGTGCATCCTGGAACAGTTTCTAAAGAATCATAGAATCACAGAATTGTTACCGTTGGAAAAGATCCTTAAGATCATGGGCTACAACCACCAACCCAGCACCACCACCACGGTCACCACTAAACCATGCCCTTAAGTGCCACCCTCACACATTTTTTGAACAATTCCAGGGATGAGCACTCCACTCCTGCCCTGGGGAGCCTGTTCCAATGCTTGAAAACCCTTTCCATGCAGAAATATTCCCTACCTTCCAACCTAAACCTTCACAGGTGCAACTTGCCATTTCCTCTCCTCCTGTCCCTGTTCCCTGCGAGCAGAGCCCGACCCCCCCCGGGTGCCCCCTCCTGTCAGGGAGTTGTGCAGAGCCACAAGGTTCCCCCTGAGCCTCCTTTCCTCCAGGCTGAGCCCCTTTCCCAGCTCCCTCAGCCTCTCCTGGGGCTCCAGCCCCTTCCCCAGCTCCATTCCCTTCTCTGGACATGCACCAGGGCCTCAGTGTCTTGTAGTGAGGAAAATACAGGAAAAAAATACGAAATCTATAGAAAAACGATGGAATAATGCTATAGAAACCCTCCAGGTGTTTAGATGAGAGCCATGGGGACTAGAGATGGGCTGGGAGTTGAGGAGAGCAGGCTTGAACCACATTAGGTTCTGTGCTGCTCTCCCTGGTCCTCTGCCCTATCCAGACACTTCCTCCTCCTCATGTGCAGACCCAAAAGCTTTTTCTGTTCAGCTGCTGGGCGGAATTGAGGCCTGCTTCAGCAAGACAGTGCTTGTTGCAATCTGCACTAACTCTGAGGGAAGCATTCCCAAAGCCACCTGAGGGACTGCTGCTTGCCTGGCACCTGCAAAGGTGACTCGGGCACCTTGGAGCTTAGAGCTGGGCAGTAACCATGGCCATGGCAAAGACAGTACCTTCAAATCACACCTGCATAGAGGAGGAGGAGAAGAAATCTCACTCAAGGTTGGAGAAATCACACCAGGGAGACTGGAGATAAGTGAGGGTCACCAGCACTGCTCTCTCCTCTCTTTTCCCCTCCCCTCTGTGGCAGATTGGAGAGGCGAATTGGAGGCACAAAACTGAAAGATCACAAGTTGAGATCAGAACAATTTCATGTAAACAGTAATGAGACAATAAAAAGAACAGTGACAGCAACAACAGTAATGACAGAGGGTACAGGAAAAGAAACAATTCACACGAAAGTACTCCCCAGACAATAAAAACACTGGAGTCTCCCTCGGCGTTTTCTTGCCTGGAAGGAACCCATTCTCCTTGGAAGAGCTGCCCTTCCCCTGCCCCCGGCAATGAGCTGAGGTGGCACAGAACAACCTCAGGGTCCTGACGGTGTCTCCTCCCGGCTACTGCAAAAATTAATCCTGTCCTGGACAGAACCAGCCCAGTGCTGGGGGACCAAGATCCTCTGGAAGAGCTGGAAGTGTTTAATGAGTCGTGGAGCAGGATGAGCTTATTCAGCACGACCTCTTCTTAAGGGTACACGGTTCTGCCATTTCTTTCATTGCTTCTGGCCCAGGAGAAAGATTCTGGTCCACTAACAAAGGACCCTTTGATCCCTACAAAGACCATTAAGGGACGGGATCAGTTTTGCCAGCAGCATTTTGCTGCTTTGACAGGAATTTCTGCAGGTGTTGTGCACAGAGACTCCCTCTACCAGACACAGTGGTGCTGTGGAAATAAAATCTAGTGTTTTCTTGGATAAACCCTGGTGCCAAGCAGGGGAGAAAGGAGTAACTATAAGCCAAGAATACCTCAATGTCTCTGTGCCCCTGCAAAGGATGGCTGGGCAAGAAACCCCTTCTGGAGCAGTCCTGACATCTCCGCGCCTGAAGCAGAGCTGGCATTTATAAATAAGCCTTGAGCTCTTCAGAGGTGACAGTTTCTCTGCTTGGTGAGGAACATATCGGAAGTAAAGTATTTGCTGAAAAATCAAGGTATCTTTCAGTAACCTTTGGAAATAACTGACAGTTTCAAAGAGGGTAAGTGCTGCTTCTTCTGCCAAAAGATACAGCAGAAGAGTGAAAATCCCTCATGCAGCACATGGTTTTCCCTCAACTATGTATTGCCACTGGACTAAAATAGAATTAAATTATGTCAGGCTTCGATGCATTCCTGTAAATGTATCCTAATATCAGTTTGTTGCATTCCAGAGCACTTTTTTTTCAGTTAATTCATAAAACTCCAAGCTGCAGTGGATTTGTGTCTGATTCCTATCTTGGTGTTAGTTGAATCACTCTGAGCAGGTTTGCATTCCTGACAAGGGAGTGTCATTTCCACCCTGCACTGAGATGAGAATGAACACAAGAAGGTCCCTGTGTAAAAAGAAAGGGGAAGACCAGAGGTTTGAAGTGGAACACACACAAACAAATCTAAATGGCTCCCTGAAAACCAAATTCCACCATCCTCAACTTCGTTACCCTTTCAAGTAGCAAAGCAGTGCCTCAGCAAGACTGGGTGAATATAAAACAATGCTGTAATAGTGAGAAACTTATTTAAAAGCTTTTCAGTGCCATAGTCTGGAAAAAGCTAATGGCTGTGGTCATTTGGACAGAGCTGGACAAGCGCTGGACAGCGCTCTGAGGCACAGGGTGGGATTGTTGGGGTGTCCTGCACAGGGACAGGAGTTGGACTTGATGATCCTGACGGGTCCCTTCCAACTCAGCCTATTCTATGATTCTATGATTTCCATGTGCTAAAGTCTGAAAAATTAAATCTGTAAAATTGAATGTAAATCTGTAAAAATGTCAATCTGTAGCAGTAAGTTCTGGAAGTTTGGAGAGCTTGGGAAAATAAGAAAAGCAGATGAAAAACTGGCATAACAAAACATCGGAAATCAAATGGTAACTTCTTTGTGAGTTTTGCAGCGCCTATGCATTGTGTGAGCTAAAGCCAATATTCATTCCCATTTTCCAGTAATTACTGGATAGAGCTTCTCCAATGGCAATGTTCACATCCCCAGTTGCAAATGTTATATTTTCTAAGCAGAAGACATTTTCCTGCAATTCTCATCCTGAATTTTCCAAGCTTACACCCCTCCATTGCTATTTTGAAAATAAGCAGCCAATGATGGGTCACCTTTTCTTTTAACTATGCAGTAACAATTTCAAATATTTTGATATTTCTGTGGTTTGGGGAATTGGCTACAAGTAAAATCATAGCCTTTATAATGAAATCATCATTTTGTCAGTGGAAAAAATAATCAATACATTGCTGAGCACAAGGTTCTGTTGCCTCTGTGTCAGACACACAGACATTTAGCTCCATAAACCTGCTGAAAATCCCTGAGCCACGGGAAGCCTTGTTGGGAGCAACGCCAGCACTTCCCCACCTCCATCTCCTCCTCTTTGGTGCCAAAACCTACGTGAGGAAAACAAGCTGCAGATGCTTCTTAAGGAAACATCCAGGGTGTCTTCCTGACTGCCCTGGAGCCTTTCCAACAAAACCCAAGTGACAAAAAATGTCCCCTGTGATGGAACCTGCCTGGCTGGTGACTTACCAGGGACAGTGAAGCCACATTCCTCGGTACAATTTGTACAACTGACTTCCTGGGAATCACCTACTGTCCCTCTGCCTCAATTCACCCCTCAGCCACACTCAGAGGGATTGGCTTTTCTCTTCCTTGGTCTTGCTTTTAATTTACTGAAGCTGACAATAATTTCACTCACACCAGCTCAATATAAATACAGTTCCAGCAGCTGTGATGGGTTTGCTTTAGATTTACAACAAGGCAAAGGGTATCAGGATCTGGTTGTTTCCTTAATTGCTGGTTTCTTCTTTCTCCATTTTGAATTGTCTCTCACTGATTAAGAAAGAAGAGGAAAATCCTGTCGTTCCATCTGGCAAAAATTAACCCAAACTCCAGCCCCCTCCAGCTTCCTCATTTTCAACCAGTGCTGGAGGAATGGACCTCTGCCCATGCTCCAAGAACACACCAGCTCTGCTGTGCAGCACAGGTCAGCTGAAAACTGGAAGCCCATTAAGTGCATTTGCTGGGTGTGCATTCCTGGAGTGAACATCTCGCCTTTTCCTGGCAGCACAATGTGGCAGCAGCGGTGCCCAGACCACTGCCCTGTCCAGAGCACGGGCCAAGGGACGTGGCACGAGGCCTGCCCAAGGACAGTGTGTAGTCCTGCCTCGTCTGCCTGCAGGAGTCGGTCCGAGGGGAATTTGGAGCCAAGGGAAGAAGGTTAATTGGCGAATATCAGCCTTGGAGGTTCAGGTTATCCTGCACAGCACATCCACGCCTTGGATGCAGCTGAGGCACACCAAGCCCCCTGCCCACACAAGCTCCAGCTGGCCCACGTGGAGCACTTTGTCTCTTGCACACCCCTGTGCCACGCTCGGCACTGACCTGTGCAGGGGGACAGCCTGGTACCAGCTCAAACATCAGCCTTGGTAAACTAAACTCCTGCTCCCCCAGTTTGCTCCCTCCCCCACGAGTCTCTGAGAGCGTCTCCCCCCTCTCCCTGCTCCGAGGAGCGCGTTCCTGCAGATTGCTTTGTGGTAATTAGCGCATCGGTGGGGCTGGGAGTGCAGAGCGGGGAAGTGGAACAGGAGGAGAAGCTAACGAGGTCAGAAGACAGCATGTGGCATCCCCGCGAGGAGAGGGAAGAGGATTCAAAACCTGCTGCAATCAAAGACGCACCTGCCTGGGATGAATCCCCGGGGCCAGGAGAGCAAAAGGAGAGGGAGAGGATTTCATTCTGTACCATACGGCAGCAAGTCTTTCTCTCCCGTTTGTTTCGGCGATTAATTAGGTCAGTGTAGATTCAGCCTGGAAACCTGAGGTCTGCCTGCACTGCAGATTGCAGGGCCTGGCAGGCGGGAAGGGACAGGCTGGACCGCAGGATGGGGACAGCTGGTTCTGGGTCTGTATGGGGCTCTTGGCCCTTTGGTACTTGCTTGATTTAAGGTGCTTTCCACCCCCAATAACATCCCTGCTTCCTCAGCCCCACATGGGAAGATTTACTGAGAGGCAAAATAGATCTGGCTTCAAACCCACATTGCAGCCATTCACAAGGGTGCCTAACACTGCTGTTCCCACTTCGCTGCCAGCCCTGTGGGAGCTCACAGCCTGCTTTAGCCACAGCTTTGTTCACCTGCTCTGTTTTTCTTTCCTAGCATAGATATTCTGGGAGAGTTCTTAGGGATCATCTCCAGAAACCTGAATTTTGGGACCATTTTGCTTCTGTGTTTGCTCTTGGTGGTGGAATGATGAGCTGCACAGTGCAACAGTGGGTCAAGGAATGCAGCAAAACCAGGACAGGCCAGAAAGGATCAGTGTGGAAAAGAGAGTGAAAAGATCCATCACCACTCGCCGCACTGATCCCAGGACTTTTGCAGAAGGAAGAAGATAAAATCAAGATGTTACATATCCTGAACATGTTTCACAATTTTATTTGACAGCAATATACAAGCATAAACCCCAAATCCCTGGGTATGAAGGTATGAAGCAGCTGCAGAGGGAGGAAAAGAGGAAATTCTTTCTTACAGGGGGTATTATTGCCCAGAGAAGTTGTTGATGCCCCATCCCTGGAAGTGTCCAAGGCCAGGCTGGATGGGGCTTGGAGCAACTTGGTGCAGTGGAAGGTGTCCCTGCCCATGGCAGGGGAGTGGAACAGAATGAGCTTTAAGGTCCCTTCTAACCCAAAGCATTCTGTGATTCTATGACTTCATTACCCACCACAATGAAATCCTTCCTGGCTCCTCTGGAGCACAGTGGAGAGCAGAACTGGTCCATCACTGGACACAGCTTTGATAAAACATGTTGGTTCCTAGGCCTATAAGAGCATCATATCAACCTGTTGGGATGGCAATAGCTCCCAGATCTGTGTTGGTGAGGGTCAGGTTCAGGACAGACAGGCAGCTCCCAGCAGTCCCACTCAGAAGTGCATTCAACCAGGAGATGACAACCCCTCCGGCAAGTGCAGCACAGCCACGCTTCATGGGGGAAGAGGAACTGAATGCTGTTACCCCTCAGCTAAACCACCACAGGGACTGAATCCTGGTCACCTCTCTCCTCTCTGTGCCCCTCGTGCACACACACGTGCGTGCGTGCACACACCCCCATCCTCTCCTCCCATTTCAGCAGGTGCTGGTAAAGCCTTGTGGCACCTGACAGGCCCTGTGTGACACCTGTTCCTGTGTCCTTCAGCATCTCTCATGCTCCATTTGGGCTGTGCTGGGTGCTGGGGGAGGTTGGTTCCTGCAGGAGGCTCACCCTGGGCGTGCCCACAGTGACTCCATGCAAATGACTTCCTGGGAAGCTGGCAGCATCCCTTTGACTCTTCCAGATCGAAGGTGCTTGCTCTGGAAACCAGAAGCAAGTTTTCCTCCCAGCCAGCTAGGCTGGTTGGCTGTCGGTGAGAAACACAGCCCAGGTGCTGGCAAAACCTGCAGGGTCCAGGCTGGAGCCCTTTGGCTCCAGACAGGTCGGCTCAGCCCCTGGGCAGGTGACGGCTGTTTGGGCAGCAGTGCATGTCCCCTTGTCATCACTGTCACCCTGAAGTGATGGCAGGTGGCATCATAATGCAAGGCCTTCTCTGCCATCCCTCTCCTCCAGGGCAACTTCCTGCACACTTCTGCTCCTCTCTTTCTGCCACGCTGCACATCACCCCAGGGCTGATGGCAACAGCAACTCACTGCTTCCATGTAAGGGGAGTGAGGGAAGGCAGGACTTCCCCTTCACCAGAGAGCCTTTTCTTCAGCAGGCTCTTCATTTTTACTCCCTTTCTCTCTGCACTTTTGAATCCTGAATACTTCCTCTCTGGCTGACAGTGGGGACTGGTGAAGGGAAGGCAGATTCCTCCCTCGCCACCTTACTGCCCTGCCTCGACATGCGGGGCAGCCCTGAGACTCAGCTCCTGGGTAAGGAGAGTTGGAGCAGGATGCCTGTGGGAAAGGTCTTGCTCATACGGTTCTGGAGAACACAGACTTTGCTGGTGTCTCACATTTCCAGGAGCTTACAAGAAATCTTACACACTCCTGGCCCAGGCTGTGCCCTCGATCTAGTGCTCCAGGTGCCAGTAACAGTCGGGTCACCCCGTCCCAGGAGGTGTCACACTCTGCAGAGCTCAGTGACTTCTGTGCTACATTCACTCCTGTATTTAGCTGTGCCATGGCTGAGGACAGGGATGGAAGGGAACAACACATCAAGAACTACAAACATCACCTTCTGCAGCTGCCAGCTGGGAGTCCAGGTCTCCTCTGTGCTGCTGCTGTGTGGAGGTCACTCCTCCATGACTGTTGCCCTCTGCCAGGGCAGCTGAGGTGGGATTTCCAGGGATAATTCATATCTCCAGGTAAACAGACACACATGGCAGGGGCACACCAGAGCAGTCGCTGAAATGAAGCAATCACCAAGCTCCCTGGAGCACTGCCTGGCACAGGGAGCCTGAGGGAGAGGGAAGCTCTTTGCCATCCCTGGTGGGTTCAAGCTCATGTGCTCGCATGGGGCCCACCTCATGTGCACCCTCCTGCCCGGTCCAGAACTTGGGCTGAGATCCAACCCTCCCAGCTAACCACCTCTCCATTTCACAAGCCCTGAAACCCCTCCAGGGCACAGACTCGGCACTCCAATACAGTTGTTTCAAATCTCATCCACTCAGCCATGCTGCTTTTCTTCTAGTGATGGTTTGTTTAGCCTGTCCCTAGCAAGTGACCCATGAGGAGCCTGGCAGTGTTTATGCTACTGCTGATTAGCAAATAGCTGTGTGACCCGCTGGGAAAATCCCAGTCAAGTCCTTGTCTAGCTGCTGACCCATGTAAACACCAAGAATTACTCCTGTGGCTGCAGTGGTACAGGTCTGGGGTCAGGGGATTAAGCTACAGGGAGCAAGTGCTGCTTTGCTGCTCAGTGACAGCATCTGCACAGAGGTTTGGTACCTCACGCTGACAGGCACCACCTTCCCCACTCTGCCTAACTCAGCTCTCCCAACGCTCGGGAGACAAGCCCAGAGCACCCATCTGTTTGATCTGCTCTCCTCATGGGTCTGGGAAACCAGCAAGGGGTGCAAAGAAAACAAAAAGAGGTCAGAGAAGAAGCAGAGAGAGAAAACAAACACAAAGGAACGAGGGTCTCTGGATGCCAGGCATGGGACATCACTGCTTTTCATAGATGCCACTTTGAAAGCAGTCCTAAGGGAAGAGGGCATTTCCCACCCCCAGTGCCTGTCCTGCAGCACCTCTAGTCACTAGATCAGGAGTGAGCACGGTGGGGTCACTGGGGCAGACAGACAGTGCAAAAGCAGCACGAGCTGGTGTGATGGGCTCTGTGTGGCAATCCTGCTGTCCCTGCACAGCTGAGGCCACAAGTGCTGGCTCCACTCAGGCTTTCTGCTCAGGTCTCTTGAACACTTGCTTCCAACAAGTTTTCAGCCATGCCTCTGGCTGTGCCTTCCATCCTTTGCATGCTTGGAAGCAATTATTCCAGCCAAGTGGCATTTGTGGCTATTCACAGAGCCCAGGTAAATACTGGAACTGGCGGCTCTCAGAGGGGATGCTGCACCAGGGACACAAAAAGAAAGAGTCTCTGCTCCTCCTGTGCCTGCTCCAGTTATTCCACAGAGAGGCACAGAAGGAAGGAGAGCAGTTCCTCTGATGTTTGCCACAGAAGGGTGAATGGGCCATGTGAAGGGCCAGGGTGACCCAAAATTCAGGGATACAGACCAGGAGAAAAGGGACAGCAGGTAAAGCCCTGGGCCATGTCTGCCCCTGAGGCACCCGAGCAGACGGTGGAAAAGATCCCTCTTTTAGTGAGGTGGGGTGTTAAATAGTGTCCCAGTGCAACGGCCGCTCCAGCGAGCAAGCTCCACTCACAGCAGAAGGAAGGCAGCAGAAGGCAGGAGCCTGCAGTGATGGCGAATTCTCCCCACAGCGACCGCAGCCTCCTTCCCCTCTGAATGCCGAGAGCGCAAGACCCCAAGGGGTGGCACCCAACCCCTTTTTTCCAGTTCAAATCTCGCTGCATCTCTGCCCCACAGGAGACAGCCCCAGGTGGAAGAGGTTAGCCAGCTGGACCCCTCCCTCTGTGGCCAGGTCTTTTGTCTCTCTTAAGTACCCGGCAATCACTGTCTCCCCGAAACATGTATGGGGGAAAATTCCTTAAGAGAAAAAGAAAACAGAAAGAGAACTCATAAAATCCCAACACTCTCCCTTCCCAGCAGTGTGTAACCACTCGTGTCCGTAACAGGGCTGGGAACAGCACACACTGTCCTGTGCACCAGCCCCGGGTCCTGCTCGTGGTGGCTCTGCCAAACACAAGTTGTGCTGTCCTGGGTCCTTTGCTTTCTCACTTGAACTTCCAACCCCTCCCCACATCCAGGGGATAATTAATAACACATGTTTTCCTTCATCTTCATTGTAAACTGATAACCCACCAGTGTCTCTTACAGTGGAAACTCATCCTTCCCCTGCCCCACGGGCTTATCTGATACCTCCTGCTCACCTTGGCTCAGCACAGGACCTGCCAGCAGGACTATTCAAGGACATGGTTTCCTGGTTTTTGCTGATCTGGGTCACTCATAAATTTAAATTTGAGTTAAAAGCTGTCAGCTGTTTTGCCTGATAAATACATGCATATGGGATTTGTTTCAGTTCAAGAGAAAGTAGCAATTTCTTTGACTAAAAGTTGTTTGGAAAAACTGTGGCTTACAGAAATTAGTCTTGCAACACTCCCAGCTTGGAGACCTGCTTTCTGCCCTGGTATTGCATTGCTTTGTTATTCACCTCAGCACTCCGGAGTTAATTGCAGAGCTCACACTTTCTCTTGGCTCGTTCGCTTCCTGCTGTTTCATGATTCATTACTTGTAAATGAGTCCCTGCGGTTCCCACAAGGCTGATTCCCAGCCTCACAAAACCCTCAGATCTGTCCTTTGGCTGAGCTTTCGCTGTTCACGCCTGTGCCTGCTACTGGGGAAACTGTCGCCGAGTTACAGGTACTAGCTGCCATTTGAAGAGTTGTTTCATCTTCTTGAACCAAAAACCTTTATATTGGAGGTCTCAAAGTTTCTTTTGACTTCGGGGCTGTGAAGTGAGCTCCCTGCTGGGCAACAGCTCCGGGGCAGAGCCTCGAGTCAGCTCCAGACAGGGAGATGGGAATAAGAAATCCAGACAGAGTGCAATTGCACTTCACCATGATCCTTGTATCAGTCTGCTTGTGTCCAGTGTGGAACTGTTCCCCCTAACCAAAACACCACCAGTACTCAGGGACAACCTGATCCTGTCTCTGGGAAGAGGAATTTAAGCGTCACCTCTGAACTAGAGCAGTGACCGATGTCACCTGAGATGGACAGACGATAGCCAACCCAGACCAGGAAAATGGATTTTGTTGCAGATTGCACCAACCCCCAAATTTCAGGGTGTTTCTCCTGGAACAGATGAAGTACCTGCTCCAGTGCATATGGTGAGCTCTCGTCACCCAGGACAGCAGAGCAGGCTGGGATGGGCGGGCCACTAAGAACTGGCTTCTTCTGCCTGGTCACCATGCTCTGAGACAGAAAAGCCTCACCTGGGTTTGTGTGACTTATCCACAGCAGGACAGGCACAGCCTCTTCCATGTGCCCCAAACTGAACTGTCATGGAGACCCCTGTGGGTGTGGGCAGGTCCCTGAACACTGCAGCTCCTGGTCTCTAGGGCTCAATCAAGCCCAGGATCCAGTCCAGGACCTGACACCCCTTTTGCTGCTCCCTGGCAGCTCCCTTGCTACGGCAAGGGCTGCAGTCAGGGAGAACCCTTCCATCTGGCACAGTGGCTGGTGCACTCTTCCCCTCAGAATACCAGAGTTTAAATTTCTGGAGAATCACAGAACTGCAGACTGGTTTGGGTTGGAAGGGACCTTGAAGCTCATCTCATTCCAGCTCCCTGACACCTTCCACTATCCCAGGTTGCTCCAAGCCCCATCCAACCTGGCCTCGGACCCTTCCAGGGATCCAGGGGCAGCCACAGCTTCTCTGGGCACCCTGTACCAGGGCCTCACAGGGAAGAATTTCTCTCCAGTATCCCTCTGTAATTGTGAAGCCATTCCCCTGCGTCCTGTCACTCCATGCCTGTGTCCAAAGTCCCTCTCTGTGAGGAATGAGGCAGTCATGGTAAGGAGCACCCAATTTTTAACACTTCAGAGAGATGATACACAAGGCACAAACCAGCCCAAAGCAGGACTCCCTGGATTTCCTTCCCTGGCCCATCTGAGACTTCACAGAGGTGAAGTCTGAGGCACAAATGCAGAGCAAATCACCTTGTGAAAGGTTCTCATGAGCAAATGGACTCCACAGAGAGCATGAGCATGAGGCATGTCCAGTTACTGGGAGGGCACCAGCCAGGCCAGCAAGGCACTGGGATATGAAGACAGGATGGTACCTGCCCAGGGAAGATGAGAATTGAGCCATGGAAGCATTTAGGAAACAGCCAAGTCCTTCCAGAAGAGTGTTTTCCATTTCAGGGCAGGTATTCAGCAAGGGTGTTGGGTGTACACAGCCCTCAGGACAGCCCTCAAAGGTGGTGGTAGTTCATCCATCCACTCCCAGCCTGGAGTCACTCAGCATAATGGCTGTACATGTAGACACTCACATGTTCCAGGTCTGGTACCTACATTTTTGCTAAAACTTGTCCAATTTGACCGTTCTCTGACTCCAGCCAGAGGCTCTGAGCTGCACCAGCACAAGGGCCACAAGTGCTGACCTGCAGGAGAACACCCATCCTGCCAGAGTGCCAACAGCCTCTGGTGTGCCGTGTGCCATCACGGCTGCCTGCCATGGATGTGACTGTAGGGATACCAACGGGACCACAGGCCCCTCAGAGACCTCCTGGAAAGAAAAGGAGGAGGAATTTGTGTGTTCAACAGACAACAGTGCAAGGTAGGAGTGACCCTTCCCAGCTGGGGGGTTAGGACTGCTCCCGAGTAATCACCAGCAATGGGTGAAGATTAAGGATCAGTCAGAAGCTTGCAACCCAACCTGGCAGTCATTTGGGGCATCTTCCCTTTTTCTGGGGGGACATTTTAAAACAACCTGCCTAACAGAGGGGAATGCACAGCTTTGATGGTGAGTACCATGGAACGGATCATTGAAGCAATCCCTTCTCCTGGACTGACGGTGGGTGATGCAGCCCTTTGTGCTCATAGCCATGTCCTGTTCCTGGACAAACTGTTTTCCCCTCTGGAATGAGTCCCAGGCTGGCATGGCAGGAATCTTCACCTCTGGACCCCTTCTCTTTTGTAGTCAATGACGATGATTTCATTTTTGTTTCACTTTCTTCCTTGTCATGAACATTTCTTTTGTCTCTTTCTTCCTTTACAAATGTTAATTTCTGTCTTTGTCTCGGCTGTAGCTGTTTCAGTGCATTGTCTTTTGCCAACTGAAATGAGACCCTCCTCGATAGACAGATCTGAGAAAATTAACATCACGCTGCAATTCGGAGCAAGCACAGCTGCAGCAGCTGCTCAGCTGAAGAGAAAGAAGAACAGGAGTGTTGGTTTGAAAAGCACTTCTGACCCAGAAGAGCTTTGGGGCCATACTCTGCCTGTGTTCATCAGAGTGGCATTCCTTTATGATTTGAAGCCAGAAGAAATGCCTAGGGACAGAGTTGGGCAGGGTTTTACATTCCTGCTGAATTTGCATCAGCTGGGGCAAGAAGAGGACTGGGAACTATGGGCCAGTCTCCCGTCTATGCCAAGATAGGTCATGGAGCACGTCCTCTTGGAGTCCTTATCCAAATGTGTGCAGGATGGGGAAGTGACCACAAAGAGCTAGAACGGGTTTACCGAGGGCAAATCATGCTCAGGCACCTTCACTGTCTTCACCTGCTACAGTGCAGGCTGGGCAAACCTGCACGTGGAGGGCTGGAAACTGGCCAGACCACTGGGCTTAACAGCCCTCAGCATAGACAGCTGGTGGCAGTGACAAGTGTGTGTCCCCAGGGGGACAGCAGGGTTCCCATCTTCAACCCCTGAACTGTGACAGAGATCTCACCCCCTGTAAACACATGATGCAGAATCTGGGGTTGTGGCTGTTGTGTCAAACGAGATGGGATCAGCCACTGGGACCTTGCAGTGAATCGACAAAAACCTCATCTAGGGATAGGTGCAAACTTGTGGGGCAGGAAAATCCAATCCCTGAGCCCAGTGCAGACCCAGTTGGTGGAGCAGCAGCCTGGGAAGGGTGTGGGTGTTGTGGTGTGCAGTATTCACGCATGGGCAAGGACTTTGCACACATGGAGGAAAAGTGCAAAAGCTTTTATTGTGTATCCGAAATTCTCTTAAATACCAGTAGCTAACAGGATATCCCCTCATATAAACAGGAAAGATGTTCACCTCAGTGTCCCCCAATCACCTGGAGTATTTCCCAGACATTGCCTGTTATGGTGAAGGATAAACAATACCTTACAAGGTCAGAAACTGCAATTATCCCATCTCATAGGGCTGACACTGTCCAGAAACCCACAATGCTCTCTCAGCCCATCCCTGGTGACCTGGCTGTGATCCCAGGGTCACCTCCAGGTCTGAGAACGCAGCTCTTTCTTCAGCCAACAAGGCCTCATCTCTCTTCCAGCATACAGTGTAGCCCAACAATGGTGGGCACGAGATTTGGTGTGACCTCACCTGCTGAACTCTCACTGCAGATAAGGGAACCATGGTGCCACCCTCGTGCAACACAGCCACTGCTCCAGAGCCCAGGAGCCAACCCCTGCCTCAGCACTGCTGAAGCCACACCCGAAACGCTGCCCCTAGCACAGGGCTGCCACATGGAGAGGGGTGTGGGGAAACCAGAGAGGGGCCACAAAAGGAGACCAAGGTTGGTCGTGTGCCGCAGGAGAGGCCAAGGAGGCCAGGCTGCATTAGTCCAGATGAAAGGGTAAGGGACAACCTGATGGCACTGTGGGGACACCTGGACTGCAGTTACACAAACAACAGAGCCAAAATCTTTTTGCTGGTGGCAGATGAGTGTGGTGAGGTTGCCCAGAGAAGCTGTGGCTGCCTCTGGATCCCTGGAAGTGTCCAAGGCCAGATGTGGAGCAACCTGGCATAGTGGAAGGTGTCCCAGCCTGTGGCAGGGAGTGGGGCTGGATGGGCTTTGAGGTCCCTACCAACCCAAACCAGTCTGAGGTACCACAATATTACAAGAGGCAACAGGAAAAACACCGGAAGGTGTCCAGCTAAAATTGCTGAGGATTCATAGTTACATGTGGAATGGACCCTGAGTAACTCACACTGTTGCAGGAGCACCTGGTTTCTGAAAGAGTGTGGCTCACTGTGCATCCTCTGGTGTCTCAGTAGGATTGTGAAACTTTTGCCATGGCTGGAGCATTCAGAGTGCTAGCCTGGATTCCCTGGCACGCCACCCCTTGTCTCACTTCCTTTCAGAGAAAAAAAATCCACTTAGTTCAACTTTTCAACTGAAGCAATGATAAGGTCACAGCTAATAGAGGAAGGCAATACTCTATTTAGGCAGAGAAGGGAAATGACACAGAACCATCTATCAAAATGGCACAGGGTGTGGGTGCCTGACTTCTGGACCAGCTGGATCCTGGTATCCAGACCTGCTTGAGGAACAGCAGTCTAGATCCCTGCCTCTGCTTGGAGCTGACCCTCCTGAAATTTACAGGTACTTGCCATTTTCTGGAGAGCATAAAACTGTTGACTGTGCATGGAAAGTTAGCTCTGAGGAGTCTAGTCCCATTTGCCCATGTCTTGGCTCTCTTGACAACAAATAACAGAAACATGGAAGAGAACAACAGTCCAGAGGTAGGTGGAGGTTGTTGTGTTGGGACATTCTTGATAAGGATAATCTAATTGTTTATTATTTGGCAAGATAAAATATATGATGTCCGTAATTGCCAGGTTAAGTGTCTGGGCTTGTGAACAAGGTCACAGATGTTTCTGTTACTTTTGCTCTGCTTCTATAAAACTGTTACTCTCGTTTTCTGGAGAGATCAGGCTCGAGAAAGAGCTGAAACAGATCAGGCTGACAACCAGTTTCTCCAGTTTGAGTACAGAATTGAAAGGAAATACCACTTCTATTGGATCTGAACTTGCCATAATTCAGTGGGATCTCTCTTAGTGTCCACAATCATTGAGACAAAGATGCAGAACTTCATCTTGGAGATCTGGTGAGAAGTTTGGTCTCACCCTCCATAGCTCCAAGCCAAGTCCTATGTCATTCCCTTAGCAATCATAAAGGCTGGGGCTGATAATTTCATCACTCGAGCTGAGATTCACAGCAAGAGCCGACAAACATTCTGTCAAGGTTTTAATTTCCATTTCCCACTTTCTGGAAGACAAAATGTCTGAATGAATGATCATTCAGATTCATGCAGCTGGGGATGCTGTCTCAATCTCTGGCAAAAACAGCAAGACCTTTATGTTGCTGGAAGGACAACACAGCTTCAGGTAGGAAAAGCCTGTTAGCACTTCGAGAAATATATTGTCTACAAGGACATGAGATTTTTGTTAATGCTGACAAAACACCCCTGGGGTCAGCTTCATCTTAAACAGATGAGTTACCGTGGCAGAGATCTGGTAAGTTCCAAATGTCTGCTCCTTGTTTCCAGCTCCTTGGAGTAAACTATTAGTAATTAAGGGTTGAAGGGAAAAAAAGGGAAAGCAAAGATTTTAAAATGGTTTTGAACAAAATTCTGTAGTTGTCTACAAAAGTCTAATAAAGGGAGAAAAGGGGGCTTACAAAAAGGTTGGAGAGAGGCTTTGGATGAGGGCCTGGAGGGACAGGCCACAGGGAATGGCTTCCCACTGCCAGAGGGCAGGGATAGATGGGATATTGTGAAGGAATTCTTCCCTGAATTCCTGAATTCTTCCCGGTGCTGAGGCCCTGGCACACGGTGCCCAGAGAAGCTGTGGCTGCCCCACCCTAGAATTATCCACCATCAGGCTGGACTGGGCTTGGAGCAACCTGGGATAGTGGAAGGTGTCCATGGAACGAGATAAGCTTTAAGGTCCCTTTCAATCCAAGCTGTTCTGTGATTCTGTGATCCTATGAAAATGCAGAGCTGCCTCTGCCTCCTTGTCCCATGACTATCCCATTACCTCATTCCCATTCACACCAATTTGAATAAGACCAGAATGGGCCCCAAAGGGTTAGAGAAAATCGTGTTAAGTTTTTGCTTTAAAATGTTATAGTTCAGGAACTCAGATTTAACAGAAGTGCTGTTATTGCCTTCCAGCTGCATTATATCTTACAGCTCCAGTGTGCACAAATGCACTGAACAGAGATGGAAATCTCTCTGGGTATTGTATGATTTTGAGAAGAAAAGCTGAACATCTTCCTAGACTGCCAAGACAAATGCCAGAATCAGAGCTAATGAACAGCACAACCAGTTGCAGCTGCAGAACCAGGACACGAAGGGAAAAAGACTTTTCAGCACTTCTGCTTCCAAAGTGAACTTTCTCCCTGGAGCTGAGCAAAACAGCACTCAGAGAAAGGCTGGCAAAAAGGATACTGATCCCTCAAGTTTCCAGCAGCCACCACTCCAGGGATTTTGGAGGAGGTTGATGGTATTTAGTTATTTACAGGAATGAGTCCAAACAGACTGGAAAGCTCCAACTCTGGGAAGCTGACTGATAATGTTGTGGTAACCAGCAGAATGCCTCAATTGATTCCTCAATTAAATCCTCAATTAACTTATCAGATGCAGGACAGGCTGAGCTGGACAAGGCAGTTGATGCCTCAGCAGAATTCTTTGCCAGGCTGGAAGGAATGTGGAAATCATTCCGGATTAAAATTCCTCTGGCCCATCCAGTTGCTCCTGTGCAAGCACAGCAGGACCGCAGCCCCAGGGTGATGGCATTCCTGCTTCCCTGATCTGCCCTCATGGCACATCCCCTCCTCACTGCTGGACTCTTGAGGCCATGCTCAGCCTTATGCTAGAGAGATCAAGAGGGAGAGAACAAATAAAAATGGCAAGTGCTTCCCCGTGGGGTGGATGTTGCTGAGTTTATACTCCCACTGCTCCCAGGGCCATTCACTGCTCCCTCTCTCCTGAAACACAGGCAATGGATGGCACCCGTTTATACCTGCAAACAACCCAGCTGTGCTTGAGCAGAGCTTCCCTCTCTTCCTGACCCAGCTCCTCCCACTCCTGACTGAAAGAAATAAATCCTGTTACCCCCCTGCCACTCAGCTCTGTCAGGGTCGTGTAACTCCCACTGTCCCTGCCTGGTGTGGGCGCCCAGCAAGCAGGGACTGCCTCTCCCTTCACACCTTCAGCCCCTTTGAGCTCTTCGTGCTTTTGTGCCTCCTCTGGGCAAGGATTTGGGTTTACAGCCTGCTCACACCTCACAAGGTCCCATCTGCGTGTGCAGGAATGTTCAACTAAATGAGCTGGAAGCTTTAGTTTGGCTGCAGCACAGCAGGAGAGAGCACTCAAACCCTTTGACTGCACTTGAGGGTTTCTTCTGTAATGACTCACTTTGTGCAAGGCAATGTTATAAATTGAGGCAGGAATTTGTAGCACAAGTGTGTGAGTATTTCTTTATTGTCAGTTAAGCAAAAACTGTATAAAATTAGCTGTGAAGTGGCCTCATCACCTCTCCATCAGCCCAGCAGAAGTAGAGTGCAAATGGGTTTGTGTCAAGAATACAAATGGTTTTATTTCAGGAGTTTTGATTGAATTAAATAGAAGTTCAAATTATCCCACAATTGAATTAGCTGAATGTCACTGTATTTCTCACACATTTCATAAAGAGTTTAAAGAGCACTTACAGCAGGGTTTGGTGTCCTTAGGGCTGCAGGAACTATAAGTGATTTGTCCCTTTCCATGAAATGCCTTTTGAGACATCTCACACTGGTTGTGTGACACTCTCACTACCAAGCAACAAAGCATGTATGCGCTCAGAAAAGGATTGAAATCCCTCAAATTTTTGGCCCTTCAAAATTAGAAACTAAATGACACAGCAGGAAGAAGAGGCCACCTGCAGAATCAGGTTCAAAGTGTACGACTCCAAAAAAATCAGTGCAAGGGAGTAAAGGAGCTTTCAGACTGTTGTGAATCCCAGTGCACATCCCTGCACTGTGGAGCTGTTGTGTCCCTTCGGGGTGGATACAGGGATGTCACTGGTGGTGACAGGCTGTTCTCAGGGGCTGTGCTGCTCAGTCACACCATGTGCAGTGCACACACCCAAATGTTTTACTCAGGGTTTTATGTGTTTGATCTGGTGGCTCAAAGCCCATCCAGGTCCTGAAACAACCATCCCAGTTCTGTGGATACCCTGTTCCTGTTACCTGCTGCAGCCAGAGGCTGGCTGTTAGAGGCAAAGCTTTTTGTTGGATTTCTTTGACTTTGGATGCTGACAGAAAATACCCCACTGGATGCTGACCCCATGGTGTGCCCATGGAACTGCCATCTCTCCTGCAGCACAGCAGACCTGCACATGGTTTGGGCAGAGCATGAGCTCAGCTGCCCTATGAGGTTTCCTTGCCAGCTCAGCTTCACCTCCGTAAAAGTCCATCCAGAGAACCCCCAGGGCATTCCTCCTCTCTCAGGGCTTTGTGTCAACCTGCATTTCCTTCATCCTCTCTCTGGAGCCTTTGTGTCTTTCCTCCTCTCACCCAGCTTGCCAGGAAAAGACTCACAGGAGTGACACTGCGGGACCTCATCTTTCTCAGCCAGCAACGCTGGCCTGGAAACTCTTCTGCCTGCATATTTGCTCCATACTTCTCCAACCCTCTGCTCATCCCGCTTTCCTCACACCAGTTCCTCTGTTCGCTTAGCACTTTGTCAGTGGGGCTCCTTCTGCCTGTGCTGAGCTGTGCTTTGCTGCTCTCAGGCCAAGGCCAGGTCCCATGGCTCCCACACATCACTGAGCTGGTGGCACACTCTCTCCTGCTGGTGATCACATATGCCCTGCTCCTAAAATGGAAGGATTCCACCTTTCTTACAGGCAAAAAAAACCATCCAAGCTGTTCTACTTGGGTGAGAGTCTGTGTCAGCTGTTCTGTGCATGAGAGCGATCTTGTCCGATTTGTGTTGCGGAGTGGAACATGGAGATCTGTTTTCACCCCTTAACTCTGCCAGAAATCCTATGGGACCTCCAGCAAAACACTGAGTGCCTTCATCCCTAGATCATGGAACTATAGAACCATGGAAAAGTTTGGATAGAAAGGGACCTTAAAGCTCATCCAGCTCCACCCTCCGCCATGGGCAGGGACACCTTCCACTGTCCCAGGTTGCTCCAAGCCCCATCCAACCCAGCCTTGGACACTTCCAGGGAAGGGGCAGCCACAGCTTCTCTGGGCACCCTGTGCCAGGGCCTCACCACCCTGACAGGGAAGAATTTATTCCTGACAGCTCATCTAACCCTTCCCTCTGTCAGTTTAAAACCATTTCCCCTTTTCCTGTCACTATCTGCCTGTATAAAAGGTCCTCCTCCCTCTTTTTTCAAAGAGGCACCTGCAAACTTGTGGGAGAACCCAACATTCTCCCAGAGCTTCCTGGCTGATCCTAGTCCCTAAAATGTACTTCTTGCACCCTGGCACCTGTTTGCAGCTCCAAACCTTTGCATGTAGTGTTGGGAAAAAGCAGCTCCCTTATGCCTTGAATAGAGCTGAGTCCCGCATTAAGGTGAGACCATTCCCAAAGGAATGGGAAGACTCAGATGTTCTCTGGTTATGCAGAAATCACCTTTGCTACCAGGAAAATGTTGATGTGAAAGCAAAGTTCAATCATTACAATGCAAATATTGTCAGTAGAGGTTTAAAGACAGAAAAATTAAGCATTTGAGCAGAGCTTTAAACAAACTCCAGCTGAGCTGTTTCCTGTGGTGAGTGAGCTGATGGGACACTCAGTTGGGGCAGACAAACAGCAGTTAAAAGAAATTCCAGTTTTTGACACATCCGTATAAGCATCCTGGATTAGGGACGGGTATAATTTCACATCCCAAAAGCTCCTCTGGGATTCTGGTGCTCCCTCATAGTGGTTTGCTGTGACACACAAGTCTCCTATGGATGGTCCCACCTGATTTTCTAGCCATGGTGGCCTCTGTGTGTGATAACTTGGACTTGACCAGATGGTTCCCAGCCCCTGTGTGGGGAGAGGGCTCAGCTCTCTCCTGGACTTTGTCATACAGTATCTGATAATGTCCCTCTTGGATCAAGGCTGAGATGTGTTGAGAGCCAAAAAGGTGCTGGGGGAACAGTGCCCCTGGTGTGTGTTTTAATTCAAGGAAAAATATTACAGAGAATCACATTTCTTCTTCTCCCTGACTTTTCTGTTGAGGATATGAACTGTCTGGGAGAGATGAGACCCCTCCCCGTGTGTCTGTGCAGTGCCTCACCTCCTGCCCTGGGCCTGGCATACCTGGCTGGTGTTAAAGTAAACCTTGGCCACACTTTGTTTATGTATTGTACACGGCAAATAGTGAGGCCAAAACCTGCTTTGCCTCTTGGCACCTCAGTGCTTTGCTGAGCGTTCCTGCCCTGCAGAGCTCTTCAGGTTTGCTGAACCTGACCCTCTCTGGGTGACTGCATTATTTTTCAAACACTGAGACCCTGTTTTGTGCCTGGCAGTGACTTTCTTGCCTCCATTCAGGTCCCACCACAGCAATTCTGCCCATTTACCAAATGCCCAGACAGGCAACCTGTCCTGCACTTTATCACAACAGCAAGACACGTATGACTGACAAGGTCACAAGTAGCAGGGATGGCTTGAGTTTGTTTGTAGGCACAAACAGGCACACCCCGACATCCCAGGGTGAAGTCATCTCAACAAATGTTCCTGCCGATCTCTCGCCTTGTCCTTTCAGCTCTCTGGACCAAGCCTCTTCTTGAACACTTGGTTCATGACCACAACCACGACTGAAGAGCAGCTCTGTGAGATAATTTTATGATGGCTCCTTGTTGCTTGTTGCTTGCTAGAAAGAAAGGGAACAGTTACTCTCCTTGGTCAATAAGAACAGAAGGTGTTACTTGACAGCAGATAAAATTTAAGGCTTGAAATTACAAACAGAACAGTCAGTGAATGAAGATTTGGGCACCAGAAAAATCCCGCAGACAGTCAAGCTCACAGCATCAAAGAGGCAGGTGAAAATGGACCTATGGAAATATGACAGGCTAAAAACATTAAAGGCAGATGATTGAACGCAAAACCCAACCATGCATGCTTCCTGTGGGTAGCATGTGTCTTTCCCCTACACCATTCTTTTTCTTGGATGACTCACTGCAAAGTCCTTGTCCCAGCTTTCCCTGGTCTCTACTAGAGGCACCTTACAGGCTGGAGGGCTCACAGACCTGGCATAGCACTGCAAATAATTAGAAACCTAAATCTCATGTTTCATGTACCAGAGCCAGGCAGCTCTCCTGGGAGCAGAGGTACATTAAATTTTGCCCAGTCATGCACGTAGAGAAGCAGCTCTTGATAATCCTGCCTCTTGTCCTTGCACATCTTCACGACACACTGCGTGGCAGCTGGCCTGGCCTCTCCAGAATGCATGAGCTGGAAATGCACTGCCACAGAGTGCTAGAGGAGCTGAGGACACTCCTTAAGCTTCAGATGGTCTGTGTGGTTTCTCTCCTCAGAAAAAAGGTGTCATAGAATCACAGAATCACAGGATGGTTTGAGTTGGAAGGAACTTTAAAGGTCATCTCGTTCCAACCCTCATGGGCAAGGACACTTCCCCCTAGACCAGGTTATCTCCTGGCAAAACCCCCACCAGCACAGTCCCCTCAGAGAAAGAAACTCCATTTTTTAAAGGGAAACAACTATTTCTACAGCTTCTCCACTCCTCAAATCTGCACGAGTCTTTCTGCAGACATGAAGGCCTGCACCCTCACCAGGCCGGCCAAAGAGTGACAGCAGCTCAACCAGCACCTGTCACCCTTTCAGCAGCAGCTGCCTCTGGCAGATCTCCCTTTGCTGTGTGCAGGACATGCAGCTCTAACTGAAATCAGGGAACCACGACAGTGCAGGCTCAGCCCCCTACCCTGGACAGTGTCATGGGTGGAGCTAAAGCCTCACCTCCCTGTGACTTCGGGTACAGAGGACCCACAAGTCACCAGCAGAGTCAGTAATGGAAACAGAGCCCTGACGCCCATTTCATTGTAGATAACAAAAGACTGTCCCCAAAAGGTCAGACTCCTTGACTCCATCTTACACAGGAGAAACTGAGGCACAGAACTGTGACATGACCTCTCAGGGCTGAGGACTGAGAGCTGGTCTCAGTTCAGCACTCTGTCCAAGGCCAGCACTGGCTCCATCACACAGACTTGAGAGCTTTGATCCCCATCACACACATCTTCTGCACCTGCAGAACTTTTTCTTCCCAGCCCGTCCTCCCCTGACTTTGGTGACATCGTGTCCCATTCTCATTCATAGTCCTCTGGCCAAAACATTCCCTTCCTAGCATGGATGAGATGTGCAGCACATCAGTGGGTTTGCTCCTTGCCTCCTAGGAAAAAGGCAGCTCTTCTCCATGGAGAAAAGGAAGCAGAGAGGAACAGGCCTGAAGGTGAAACCCCCCTGCCCGAAAGAATCAAGAGCTACGAGGGAGGATCACAATTCTTCAGTCCCAGTGGGTTTAGGATGGCACCGCAGAGACTGATGCAGAGGGGTGCTGCCAAATGCCCCCTAACCCGCAGTGTGGTGTTCCAGGATCTGGTCCTGAGAGCAGCTCCGAGGTCCCCAAAGGTGTCACCACAGCCTGACCGCGTCCCTTTGTTACTGCACAAACTCTTTTACTGGCCCATTCCACCACCTAGTGGAGATCTCTGAGAGGATACAGTGCAGCGAGGACAGAAGGCAAGAGCTGCCACAGAACACAGAACCACAGAACAACTAAGGTTGGAAACGACCTCCAAGATCATCAAGCGCAACCTCTGCCTGAATCCCACTATGCTGACAAACCACATCATGAAGTGGCACAGTACCTCATTTTTTGAACGCTTCCAGGGACGGTGTGTCCACCACTGCCCTGGGCATCCTGCACCAATGCCCGACTACTCTTTCAGGGAAGAAATTTTCCCTAATATCCAACCTGAACCTCCTCTGGCACAATTTGAGGCCATTGCCCCTTGTCCTGTCACTTGCTCCTTCAGCTGCTCCTCATCAGACTTGTGCTCCAGAGCACAGTACATGCAGCAACAGCTCCTGTTCCTACAATATTTTGTATCTTATTCAAGATCTGTCCAGACCCTTTGGTTGCTCGGGGTAACAGATGTGTTTACTTTGCACTTAGATGAAAACTTGATCGAGTTCAGAGCATAAGTGTAGACTTGTAAAAGGATTTGAACATTTTACACAAACCCTGATTAATCCTGTAAATTGAGAGCTCAAGGAGCCATACAGAAGGATCACAGGGAGCATCCTGCTGTGTGGAAGTGCGACTGGACAGTGCCTGACACTTGCCAGTGACTCCATATCACCCCTGTGAAGCTTATATTAATCATGAGGTGCAAGCCAGTGATCAGCACACCGCAGAAACCAAATGTAGAACAGCTTCTCCAGTGTGTTCCAAGGCCTGGCTGCCACTGGATCCTGGCTCTGATCCATGTGCTGATGGGAGTTGGTTAGGAGAACCTAAAAATGGGGATTTTTGCAGTCACCTCCATAGAAGGAAGTCCAGCATTCTACCTCAGATAGTACACACCTGCATTGCTAAGAAAGAACTTCTACCCCAAACTACTGAAGAAGCCTTTCAGAAGACATTTGGATCACAGCAGGAACTATTTCATCACCACTTCAGCAGTCACAGAGTAAGAACTGAGTCACAGAGTAAGAATCTGGAGTAGGGCAGGTGACAATCACCCTCATGCCGTGATTTTTACCTGTCCACAATATTCTGTACTTAAAAATCAGCCAAGATGCTTTTCACAAGTACTCAGAGGCAGAAATGCCCAGGCCACTTCGGCAGCACATGAGATGCTCTGCCTGGAGGTGTTCAAGGCCACGTTTAAAAAGGGCTTGGAGCAACCTGGGATAGTGGAAGGTGACCCTGCCAGTGGCAGGGCATGGAACAAGTAAGGTCTTCTCGGCTGACTCGGATCGGCAGCGAGCCTCCGCTGGACTTCAGCCGTTCGGCGCAGCGCACAGGCAAGCCCGCTGCTCTGCGGCTTCGTTCTTCGTCTTGTACGCTGTGCGGATGAAAGAGCAGCCCAGCAACCGGCCTTGGACCCTGCCGCTTTCCAGCACGTGTGCTGCACGCAGCCACAGTGCGCTGTGCGCGGTTTCTCCTCAGCTCGAGGGGCAGGGATACCCTTTTGGTCTCGCAGAGCCCACACCGTGCGTGCAGCTCTCGCTCAGCCCAGGGAGAAGCACTCCCTGGACGAGCCTTTCAAAGTGCAAGACTTTTAACACGGCACCGCAGTCTGGGCCACGAGGAGGAGTGATGAAGAACGGGGTTTTGTCCTGGCCCTCTCCGCTCCCTGCGAGACTGCAGTGTGCCCCGTGGTGCTCCCCAGCCAAACCACTCCGGGATTCTGCGATTGCAAGTGTGGTCATTCCTCAGCGATACCAGACCTCCTGGAAAGCCTTCTGCTTCTAACAAGGGATGGGGTCAGGGTGGATGTGGATGGTGGCAGGCATGTCCTCACCTACTCTGCTGCCATCTGGGGCATGTGCAGGGCATTTGGAGTAGGCATCAGTCAGAAGGGCACGAGCTGATACCCACCCAACGTGACATGAGTGAGACACGTGCTAAATGTAAGTATCAGACAACTGTGACTTTTAAGCAACACTGGTAACAATAAAGACAAAATTGTTTTCTCTGCAGTGCTGCCCAGTGGTGGGGTGGCAGCCAGCCCGCAGAGCTGCCAGACCCCAAGGGGGTCTGCAAGCTCCTGGATATTCTGTCAGGAACACTCCAGTGCAGGGCCGTCTTTAGCCACTTCTTTCACTGGTGATAAAGAGCCACTGCCTGAAACTGGTCCATGCTAAGAGGAGGCTATGAATGTCCTGACTGGAATAACTGCATATATACTATATATATTATATAACTTATTATTATCACTGTCATTAATATTATATACATGTAACATCACAATAAGCCTTTTCCTGTACAAATAAGCCCCTAAACTACAAGGAAGTTCATGTGAGTGTTCCAGGATTCCAGTCTATTCATTCCTTGCATAATCCCAGTAACATATTAACATTCCCCAGCGCTACGCCAGTCCTCCCAGCAATGTTTTCCAATTAATTTGTTTTGTTGAGAATCAAATCCTGTTAAATAAACAGAGCAGATCCATTAATCTCATTTCACATTTTCGAAAGGAAAATATTCGGTCTGTATTTTACTGAGAGCTGAGAAGGAGGCACTGCGAGGGTAAAACTAACTGAGAGCAAAATTAAGGGTGAAATACTCACTCATGCACCCACACCTTTGCCCACTTCTTCAAAAAGCTGATGTAATTTTGCATAACTTGAGATATTTGTGATCTGACTTTTCTGGGTCACTGTTATTCCACACCATTTAATGGTCACAATAGCTCCTACTGAGTGCAGTCCTCTCCGGAGCACCATGGGATTGTCCGACCCCTGAGGCCTTTAATGAGGCACTGAGAAAAGAATTTGTGTGCCCCAAAGTTAACGCTCACATCGAGGTCACACACATCTCCTCAAGAATGGACTTCTCTTCAGCCACAAGACACATGCCTTGTGCCCCACTCATGAAATGGGAAAAGCTGGGTTGTCTAAACCCAGTCCTGGGAGAGCTCAGCCTCCCTGTGCCTCATCAGGATGTGCCAGCAGGCCGTGACAGTGACAGTCAGAGCACATACACTGCCTGCTGTCTCCCATCTCACTGCCACCAGACCCATCACCACCATTCTGCAGAAAAGGTGCTGGAAATGTAGCTTAGGAGCTACTTGCAGAACAGAAGAAAGCAAGAAGAGCCCTTCATAAAGGAACAAATCAGCACGGCAAGGCAATTCTCAAAGCAGATGCTTCCTCCAAGAAGGCAGCAGGAACTGCACTGCTGGGCACTCCTGTGCAGGGTCACCTTGTGCCAGCAGCGAGGGGACAGCTCCAGCCCACGGGAAAACAAAGAGACATCTCTGCCGACAGAGCTATCAACACCCAGGGGACCATGTCCATGGAGAAATGTGCTGGCAGGACACACAAACACTGGAAAAGGAGACCAACAATGACAGAATCCACCTCAGGCGCAGCTGAGGGAGCTGGGAAAGGGGCTCAGCCTGGAGCAAAGGAGGCTCAGGGGGGCCCTTGTGGCTCTGCACAACTCCCTGACAGGAGGGGGCAGCCGGGGGGGGTCGGGCTCTGCTCGCAGGGAACAGGGACAGGAGGGGAGGGAACGGCCTCAGGCTGGGCCAGGGGAGGGGCAGGGTGGATACTGGAAATTTCTTCACCGAAAGGGTTGTCCAGCCCTAGTACGGCTGCTCGGGGCAGCGGTGGAATCCCCATCCCCGAAAGTGTTCAAGAAAGGCGTGGATGTGGCACTTGGGAACAGGGCTCAGCGCTGACGGCGCAGGCACCGCGCACTCCCCGCCGCTCCCGCTCTCCGTGAGGCGCCGCGCTGAGGGGCACAGGGCGGGGCTGTTTC